>OZ038503.1:88782871-88882871 GCA_964036315.1 Acanthosepion esculentum | reverse complement strand
ATAGTGCCTCTACAGTCTCAACTGCAGTACATATAGTGCCTCTACAGTCTCAACTGCAGTACATATAGTGCCTCTACAGTCTCAACTGCAGTACATATAGTGCCTCTACAGTCTCAACTGCAGTACATATAGTGCCTCTACAGTCTCAACTGCAGTACATATAGTGCCTCTACAGTCTCAACTGCAGTACATATAGTGCCTCTACAGCCTTAATGTTATAGGACTTGTGATAACTTTTATTTGCTAGATAAAAGAAATCAATAAAATGAAGAAATTTGTTTTTGTTTCTTTTCCTTTGTCTTATTTTATTTGAAACGCATAGTCACCATTCTCAATTGTTGGGGAGGTGTCAGTCACTATGGCATGTCATAATCCCCATGGAGATGTATTCTGTTAAAGTCAGCCACAACATTTCAACAATTGATGATTGATTCGAGTTTAGCAAGATTTAACATGAGGTTCCAATTGTAAGTAGTAAGAATTGCTTTTCCATGATGCTGTCTTGACCTATCGCATCTTGTTTTAAAAGGGGCAATGGAACTTATACTAAGTTAAAACTTATTTAAAAAAAAATTTTTTTCTATTTCTTCACCTTAACGGTAAGTATTCCAATAGAAATATCAGCAACTAAACTGCCTGCCCCATTTCCAAGTTCTTCTGAGCTAGGTGGTTCATTAGCAAGCCAGTAGGCTGAAAAACGAGATTTAACAAAAAGGTGGAGAAACTCTGAGTCAATGGCCATCTAACTAGAGGTGGTGTCTCCATAAACCACTATGGAGAAGGCAACGGGAAACCACTCTACTACCAATCCCAAGATATATCATGGCTAACAACACAGACAATATGAAACCTAATGGCATGAAGAGGATTAAGTCTATGGGAATTAATTCCTCGCCCGGTAAGGACAGACATGCGCAACAGGTCATCTGACCGTCATCCACTGACTGCTAGTATAAACTGCGTTAAGGGGATAAAATTCCTTGGAACCTATCCCTCATCCAGAAAGGAACATGAATGACAGGTGTCACTGAACTATTATCTTGTGACTGCTCCCATCAAACATAAAATAACTCTTGGGACACTGAACAACTGTGGCCAGTTAAATAATGTTAAAGATGAGCAGGCTTAAAATCAACATCCTTGGCGTATGTGAAACCAGATGGCCAAACAGAGATTTTGTCAGCGACGAGCCCAGGATTATTTATGCAGGTGGAGTGAAAGGCGACAAAGGAGTAGGATTAATACTAGATAAAACATTTAAGAAATGTGTTCTGGGATACTACCAACTATCCAAAAGAATTCTTGTAATCAAGCTGAAAGGAAAACCTTTCAATATATCTATTATAATAGTGTATGCACCAACAGCACAAAGTAAAGAAAAGGTAATCAAATCTTTCTACTCCATGCTAGACAGTGCCAAGGCTCTTTGAAAATCACAAGAAGTCATCATTATCATGGGAGACCTAAATGCCAAAGGAGGCAAGGGGAAGGCAGGGAATACAGCAGAAAGATTCAGACCAGGAACCTGCAACGAATGTGGAGAAAAATGGATCCAATGGTGCACAGCCAATGACCAGGTAATAGCCAACACGTGGTTACAAGAAACTAAAAACTAAATTGACTACATAACTATCAACAAAAGATTCAGGAATGCAATGGTTCACTGCGAAACCTACCCTAGTGCTGACTGCGGACTGACCATCGCCCTGTTATATGTAAACTAAAAGTGAAACTGCGGAAATTGAAGAAGCCTAATGCAGCACCCAAATTGCAATACAAAAAACTCCTGAGCAACACAAACCTGAAAGAAAAATATATGGACGATGTGAAAAGAAGATACGAGGAACACAATGGAAAATTGAAATGGGACACACTAAGAGACACTTCAGTGACATTAACAAATGGTATCATCCCAAAGGAGAATGGACGAAGAAGAAAAAAGAATGGATGACTGATGAGATTCACAACATGATGGAAAGAAAACAGAAAACTGTGCCAAGATATGGAATGGAATAGAGAAAATTAGACAACGAAATAAGGGCCAAATGCAGGCAGGGTAGAGAAGAGTGGCTGAATGAAAAATGTGCTGAAAAAGAGATTGAGTGCCACCAACAAAGGAGATATGCGTAAACAAATAAAGCAACAGGACAGAAGACATGCTCATCAACAGGCAGTTTAAAATCAAAGGATGGAACACTCATATTAGAGAAGGAAAAAAATCCTTCAATGCTGGAACTAATATATTGGAGAAATCTTCCACGACGAAAAAAAAGATTGATTGTCCACTTTGTACTTGAACCCTAAGAAAAGACATGAATCCATCTTCCTCCAGCTAAGGGTTAAATAGTACAGAAGACTGCCCTTTGGCAGTAAGGCAACTAGTCTAGGAGAAGGTAAAGTCCGAATTCAGAACCAGCCTGATGGACTCCATTTGACTATCTTGTCCTAGACACACCTATTGTTGACACAGAGGCAGTACATATGAGGCCCCTACAATCTTAATGATGTATGGAACTTGTCATTATGATCAATAAGGTTTTTAAATAGGATATTTGTTCTGTGTCTGCTTAATCAGATTTATAAAATCAATAATATTTTTTTCTGATATTCATCAATCGTGTATTTTGCGTCTGATGGATAAAACCATTGCAAGCATCTCTGTTTATTTATCAATAGTGATGGTAAGTGAACGACTGAATTGATAAATATTTAGGATGTGAACACAGTCTCAATAGTTCTAAAAGAAAATATTTAATTCTTTATTGAAAATGCGCAGAAAAATTAAATTCCCAGTTTCCATTATAATTCGATTCTTTCTTTGATTATGAAGCATGCATTTTCTCTGTAATTGTAACTTTGATGTTAATCCTTCTGTGTTGATTCTCGGTTAATATCCTGATTGTTTTTTGTGTTAGGTTTAATCACGATAAACAGATTATCTAAATTGGTGTAATATGCAAACCAGATAAAATTCATTATCGTTTGGCTAATTAATTACATCATATTACCTAATTAAAATCAGTTAACGTGTTACTTACATGTAACTTGATATTAAAGGCATAAGACTGATGGCAAAAACATCAGGGGTTGTAGGCTTTATATTTATATTATGTACTTATAGAAAACTGATTTATAATTAAATGTCAGTGATATCCACGAAGTACAAGGCTGAATCAATAAGTCTGTAACTTGACAATGGATTTGGATCTGAAAATTTACTGTAAAATGTTTGATCTCTTTGATAAGCAGTACCCACTGAATTAAGTGCATGGAAAAGGAAAGAGACTATGTTGTAAAATAAATTTATGTCTAAATTTCCCATGAGAAATTAGAAATTGAGAGGATTAAGGTAGTTGTTCATGAATTTGATGGCATAGTAATTGTAAGTTCAATCTGTGGGCTTGGTAGTACAGACCTAGATTCAGCAGACTGATGAAGTGAGTGATTCATTTTTTTACAGTTTATCAACTCTTTGAAGGTTATTTAAAGCCAGAAAATATTTCTAGATTGTAAGAATTATTTTATTTTTGAGATAATAATTGTTTAGTGATACAGGTCTTATGAATTAACCCATAGCTGGGGGGAGAATATGTGGATTCATATCTTTCCCTAGGGTATTTGTGCATAAATTAATATAACAAACCAAACAAGAATTGGAACTCAGCTCTCCAATTAACAATTCCAAGCCATTATTCATTACACCACCTGCACATCCAAGCTTACAGCACCTGGTATTCTCAAACAGTCACCAATCTAGATACTGGCCAGGCTTGACATTGCTTAACTTAAGTGATCATACAGGAACCAGTGTTTTAACATGTGGCCTAAATTCAGTAGAAACAGAACTAGTAATAACTAAACAGTACTAAAGAATAGAACAAGGCAAGATATTCCTAGACAGACACAAAATAAAAGGTCCCATTCAAAATTCTTTAAGGTTTTCTAAATTAGCAGATGCCTAAATAAAGTTGGGGGGCTCAATGATTGAAATGTTGTGATAATAACAACAAAGATGAGGATATTAGTCCAAATGTAAATAAATTAAATAAATATTTACTGTGTAAAATAAACACTTTTTGTTCATCATAAGGTTACAGAATTAGCGATGTACATTTTTTTATTGCAATAATGTTTGATGAAAAGGACTGTCATCACTAGGTATATCATTCCATATTAACAAGTGGATTTTTTTTTCACAATGTACAAGCCCCGAGGGTCAGTTAAGGTAGAGGACTAGAGAGTAAGAGGCACAGTTTATGCTGATATGTGGAGAAGATAATAGTTAACCCTAGACTTGAACGGGTTAAGATTGTAGTGATCAGGGAAGTTTGAGTGTCAGTTCCACAAAGCAGCAGTTAGTTAGAAGAAGCTGCTTGAGTAGAATTTATATCTCATCAATGACTTAGATATAAATATAAACATTCAAAGAGAAGCATCATAAAAATTTAACAATTAACCTATATATATTAATGCACTTGTTTTTACTTAGTTACACCTACCATATTTTTGCAGTACGTATGGCAATGCCTGCATTTCTCTTTGCAAAACCTTCTATCTCAAACGATTTTCATTCTTTTTTTAATGTTATCCATTCCATTATTTTGAAAAATAGCATTTTTCTCCTGAGTAAACAGAAATCCAGTTTCCATTATGTGGCACTTTTAGCTAAAAGTTTTCATTCAGTAAAAAAAAGAAAAGGAACAAAGCAACAGTTCAATACATTTAACTTTATTTACCAGTATCCATGTATTCTCTTTGTATTTACTCGTCCTGGGTATGATGATAAACTACATTCAGCAGCAAAGCCTCTGATTGGGAGATTGGAAGTTTTAAGGAGTGTGGAACCATCTTTTAATTATTGTTGTTCCCAGGTCCACCCTGACAAAATGACAATGCAATACTAAAAAAATATTAAAATACATTTTTATAGAAAAATTACCAAAAATGCATTTTATGATCTACAAAATATATATCTTTACTCTGAAAGTATAAAATTATGTACAAAATCTGTAGTTGAAAGCATAAAATTACAAAATATTTACATTTTGGCATTAAATAACCCATAGAGGTTGAGATGCCGCTAAACAAAACAAAAAATCTTTGAATTTACAGTTGGTCATTATTTAATGTTTTTGAACTGGTTTAATGGCATCAACAAGCTGTGAAAAAGAGAGAGAAAATACAATGAAAAGTCAAAGTAATGTCTGCTATGGTTGGATGCAAACCTAAGTGTTGTTCTGTTGTGTAACAAAGAACATACCTTCACTTGAACTGCATTAAACTTCTCTTTGATGTCTTGCAATTTGCCAACAAAATGTCCCCAAATTATTTACTGACATTAACTGAATCCTTTTTGAAGCTAAATACAATATTTTTTTTGTATCTGTCTATATTTCTGAGATGAGACATTGTAACTATTCACACTATTTACATCATTCAGACTGTTGTCCACATCTTTATTGTTATATTTATGATGTTTCGGCCATTGTATGCTCTACTCTTCTTCAGGAGATATACCTTGGAATTTCAAACTGAACCCTTTATTTAGTCTATGAAGGGTAAGTTGTTCTATGCCTTTTCTGGATATCTCAGTTTCAGTTATTTCTCTTTGGTAATTCAACTCTTCAAGTTTTTGTTCATATCTGCTGTGGCCAGGTATTGAACTCACAACTCTTTGGGTCAAGTCACTGGATTACTTCAACCAATGCCTTTATCCACAGGCCACATGTCCTTGTTGAAATGGTTCAAAATTCCAACATATATCACATGAAGGAGGCCGAAGCATACAAAGGCCGAAACATTGTTAATATAACAATAAAGATAAAGACAAGAGTCTAAAGCAATGTAAATAGTATAAATAATATTTTTTGTTGAATTCATTGTAATACAGACTTCATAAGTACACTTGATTGGATGAGAGAATATGACATAAACTGTGGACAATGGTGCACAACTGAATGACAAAATGGAGAAAATATCCTCTGTTTCACATTTGTGTCCTTCAAAAGAACTTATTTTTATTGATGGAATTATATTTGTAATGGGAGAAAAGCATGAATGCATATACTATCCATTGCTCAAGCAACTGTTCACCAACCAGCTAAGCCAAGTGCTGTTGCTCTGCCAAAAGTTCATCAACAGTTTCTCCAGTACAAAGTTGACTCTTAATGAACTGGTCAGATGCATTTAAAGAGTTTGTTGCATACATGGTCATGAGAGCTTGCTTTATCTGCTCTGTGTCTGACCTCTGCTCTTTACTTAGTTGCTGGTATACAGCGAGAGCCTCACCTCTTAATCATAATGGCAGGATGTGCTCAATCCTCCTCATGTCGCACAGCTCACATACCAACTTGACGTTCTCAATCCACTCCATGATTAGCGAATCAGTGGCAATGCCAGTAAATTCAAAGATCAATCTGATGTCAAACACCATCTCCGCCATCTTGAAGAAAAATTCAGAACTGCCAAGATAGCTTGTAGTAAAAAAAGCTTTAGACTTGTTGTCGCAATTAATTCCTCCAATCAGCTTCTTTTCTCTCAACACAGCAATCAACCATTTTTTTCCTCACTGTCTAGTTGCCTCATTCTTACCATTTTTATGTATCATTGACAGCTAAAATTTGCATATGCATAAAGATAATCATGTGAGAGAGTCTCTTACTCCAGGATCTAGCTATTTTAAATATGTAACCCGTGAAGCTGCCATTTCTTTGTCCTTTGGAGAGTTTACACAACAAGGCAAATTCAAATCTTTGCTTATGCTGGAGGTAAGTTATTTCATTCTTGATTTTATTCTATTGTTGCAAAAAATACATGCAACACTGGGCCACTTTGCCCTCTGTGGTAGTTCACTGCATTACTCTAAAAAACTAATGCATCAAGCTTATTGTTTTGTAAAAGACCATTTTGCATTCATATACTCTTTTATTTAAATGCCTACATGTTTCCCCAATGTATTTCTTGAGACATTTTTTACAGTCTATTCAGTAATCCACTGCTTCAGGTTTAATGTTGTTATTTTGTTTTGTCTTTTTTTTTTTAATTAGTATCATCCCAAGCAAGATAGTAAAGCCACTAAAATGAAAAGGGGTTACAGTGTAGAAGAATTAGGAACAGAAACATTGAGCGGAAAGAGAAAAGAGTAATCAGGAGGACAGTAGATAGCGATTGACATTGCATTTACATTTTTGCAGATTAAAGGTGGTTGGAAAGCATGAAGCCAGGAGGGGGGTTTCACAAGTGAGAAGTGCAATGAAAGAAACAGCATAGAATTTATGGTTACACTGAGCCAGCTCAACTCTAAATTGATGAGATCTCAACGTCAGTTTGGTACTGCATCTAAATTCAAAATGTATAGGTACCATAGCAAATATCTCATCCGAACAATTACCATAGAAAAGGCACAGAGAGGCAACCTTTCAGCAGTGGGAAAGTGACTGAAGCCTAGCTGCCAGATCAGGATTGATAATATTGCTGATTCTTCTTTGGACTTTACAAGCAGCTCAAGATAAATACCATGGGTACCAGACCATATGTAGCAGCAATATTCTTTAAATTTAATCTCTTAAAGCTTTTGAGGTAGTTGTAACAAATTTTATGTTAAGTTTAGCTAAATTCTTTTCATTTGTAACCATTATTGTGCTGTCAGGTAGTATTTTGTGTTTAGTTTTATCAAGATTATTCATATTAAGTAATTTTCTAATCTTGTGAATCTGATAAGCTTTTGCCATTGCATTAACTTTGAAACAGGACATTGAATGAGTTTAAAAGTATAAACCTGCAGGATTTTAACGTTTATCAGATATGGAGGAAATAGTAGTCTCATGTTCAAATTTTTAAGATTCCAAGCCACTAAGATTCAAAACATTGATAGTTAATGTTTCTAATGGACAAAAAATATGAATGAAAAAAAGTTTCATTCAAGAAAGTCACTTAACAATTTTAGGTATGATATCCATCAGATGAAAACAAACCACCAAGAAATGTGGCTTTTATAAATGCACATGAAGTAATTTTTTTAAGTAATTATTTGAAGACTTATAATTTGATTTTAAAAAACTCTTAACCACCAACCAAAAACATATCTGGAAACATAACTATCATATCTCACCTTTCACAAGCTGAATTAAAATGAGCCTAGTGTAAAAAATATTACTTTTATTTTATCCCTACAAACTTCAGAAAAGATGAGTACTATGGACAAACTGGATTTCCCTTTTTCTCTGTAGCTGGAAAGAACAAGCTCAACCAGGTTTTCAAATTGAATAAACCATAATCAATTAATTTGATGAAAACCCAATATTTTAATAAGGTACCTCCACAAAAATCACAATACCTAAGTTTAAATTAATTTTGAAAAATGTAAAAGCTTTCATTTTAGCTTTAAATGAAAACTAAAGTTATCCATTTTTTAAACATTTTTGAACACAAGTTAGTACTCAGTTTTATAAATTTTGGAAAAATAAAATATACTTTTCTGAAACTTTATTTGAGGAATATTAGCTGATTTAAAATATAATTAATTGGATTTGAAACAAATATTATTATATTATTATTATTATATTGCAAAAAGCATTTTTATTATTATTATTATATTGCAAAAAGCATGTTTTAACTCAGCAGTAGCTGTGTTTTTAACCAATCAGTAGTAGATTTGACAGCATGATGACAGATCTAATGTTGTTCTATGGGGACTTTATTTGTAAAACATAATTTAAGAATATCTGTCTATATTTCTGAGATGAGGTATTATGTACATTAATTGGACTATTTGTCGCCATATTTATTACAATGTTTCGGCCGTTGTTCGCTCATTGGGGTAGACTATTCTAGTTCCACGTGCCATGTTTAATGGATGTCAGTTATATCCTGTTAATTTTTCCCTCTGAAAGTTCTCCACTGCTTTAACCGGGTATTGAACTCTTTGGGTCCTGTCACTGGATCAAAACAACGCATTTATCCACTGTGCCATGTGTATGAATTTCTGAGTATTATAAACCTAATGTTTTCAGCAACCATTTTTACAAGTGCAATTTTTTATGTTATCATTGCAGATTTTATCAGAGCTCATATTGCAACTTTGTTGTTATCGCTTTTCTCTGGCACTCCTTATTACTGGTTCCCATATTGTATTCATTTCTATGCTTGGTCGGCTCAGGAGATTTTTGTGGCCTAGCATATGGAGAGAGAAGGGATCTGTGGGATCAGGTTGAGATCATAGACATTGGAAAATTTGTAAACTTAAGGAATCAGCAAACGTTGTAATAAATATGGCGACAAAGGTGAGGACAATAGTCCAAATAATGTAAATAATGTACATAATTTAAGAAAATGACGTGAGCGCCTTTTTTATATACTTTTTAAGTACTCAGTAATCTTGAATATTTAGGAAAATATTCTCCATAATCTAATGTTTTATGGAATTTTAGAAATTTCTGTTTTAAATTTAATATAGTTATTGCGCTTATTTTCTGATAATGTAAATGTAAAAGTTCTGCCAGTGAAATCCTTTGCTGCTTCAACCAATTATAACGATGACATTTTCATTTAAAAGTGTTATATTTTCATACCAAAATGAAGAGTTTTACAGATGGAACAGGATTTCACTTAATCTTCTGTTTAGATCAGTGCTTTTGAACCAAAGTGTCGCGACATCCTGGTGTGTCACAGAGAGTAGTTAGTGCAGTCGCAAGATTTTTAAATTATAATAACAAAATTGATGAAAGAAGAAAAAACTCTTATTTTTAAAAAAAAATGCAATAGTTTGACGAGTAAGAAAATGCACTTAGCTGTTGTTTCTTTCTTCTTCTTCTGGAGATTCTGGCCAAAAAAAACAACAAAAAGAACTCACAACTATTAGTTATTTAAAAATGAAAGGTTGAAAAAGAGGAAGTCCAAAAAAAAACATGTATTTTTTATGAATTTGGTATTAGGATGAATCTGCTTAGCAAGATCAAAGGACCTGACATAGTTGGCGATTGGCTAGAGGTTGGATAGGTGGGTGAGTTGTATCAGTGTAGGAAAAGGGAAAGTCATGTTGCTTGTTAGTTTTTCTTTGAATTTGTCTCCTTCCCACTTTTTAACGACCTTACCACTTTCATTGCCTAGTAACCATAGAAATATTAGGACAAATATTTCTGTGTTAGTCATACAAATTTTGTATTCATTCTCATTTTTTTCTTCCACTTAACAAACCACAAAAAACATGTGGCGTATTTTCTACACAGTTCTTATACAAACTACATGGACTGAAATTTCATATATGCTTACATTGGATTTAGGAACATTAATCTAAAGAATATTTGTCTAAGGAATACACATCTAAGTACATTGATCTGTGGAATACCTGTTATTTTTTTTTGTTTTTACAGTAAGTTTCACCCTGTACAAGGTCCTGGAGCCACTTACGGTAGAGGGTAATGTTAAAGGGTAGTTTATATGAATAGGAGGGGAAAATATCAGTTGACTCTAGACTGGAACTGGTTAAGCTTGTAGTGACTGGGGAAACATCCTCTTGGGAGTCTGTTTCATAGGGCAGTAGTTCGCAGGAAGAAGTTGTTTGAGTGGAACTTCTTGCCAACAGAATACAGAGGAAATGTGGTTGTTTTGCAACTATGTAAGTGGCATGGCAGGTACTAGCCATTAAGGTCGGACCTGGTGGAACCAGCAGATGCAGTTCATCCAAGCACTTTCCATGGAAGTAGTGATAGAGCAGTGAAAGACTCTCCACATCCCACCTGTGACAGAGAGGTTGGAGGATGGAAAATAATTCTTTTCCAACAAGGATTTGTAGACACTTTTGAACTCTATCAAGACTGGAAAGTAAGGCAAAGACCTCAGCACCATTTATAATAGTGGGTACACCCGCTTTGCTTCTGTTCATAATTTGGTTGGTGATCTTCCAGAATTCCTGAGGTTCCAATTTGTTTCTTTTCAACCTTGGCCTGGACAGATTGCATATAGCTGCACTTTGCATTTTCCAGGACTCTTTTACAGTGATTGCAGGCAGTTCTGAAAGAAGTAAGGTCCAGACTACACAGGTCCTTTCAATAGATTTTAAAGTAGTGGCTCTATTGAGCTATGGCTGCAGCACATTCAGGGGTGAACCAGGGCTAACTGTTTAGTTTTTGCTGGAATTTGGTGTGTGTGTGTGGGGGGGGTATAAAACACTCCATTCCAGAAAGGAACCATTTAGAGATTAGAGCAGCAGTTTTGGGGGCACCATGTTTGAAAACTGTCTCTGTCTGCCTCAGCATAACCAAAAACTATTCTATGAAATGTTAAATCAAGGGATGTCATTGGTTTAGAGTCAGTGTGGATACAGACTAGGGAATGATCTTGCATGCCAATGGGGGCTAAAACTTTTGCTGAGCATTTCTCAGAGCAGGATGTTAGAACAAGGTTGAGGAGGTTCACCTGCTGTCCGACTCAGGTGGGTTTTTCAATGATCTGTGTGCGATGGAGAAGTCACTGCAATATCTGCCTTCCTCATCGGTTTTGTTAGAGTGGACTAACCACTCTTTATGGTGAACATTGAAGTCACCACATATTCAATAAAAAATTACCAACCCTTCATCCTGAGGATGATACAGGTCAAAGACGAATGTGGTACTATGGATAAGTAACACACAGAAACAAATATACGGGA
Organism: Acanthosepion esculentum; assembly: GCA_964036315.1. Classification (NCBI taxonomy): domain Eukaryota; kingdom Metazoa; phylum Mollusca; class Cephalopoda; order Sepiida; family Sepiidae; genus Acanthosepion; species Acanthosepion esculentum. The sequence continues at coordinate 88,871,224 of OZ038503.1, read as the reverse complement.
GATCAGGATCCTTGTTTTTTGTGTCTCTACTTCTATGTAGGCACCAAGCCCATGATTTGTGAGCTTCTGCAATAGGATTCATACATAGATACCTGTTTTGGACAGAAACAAGAGGTCAGGTTTAGACTGAACAAGATGGAGTTCTACTTCCAGAAAGTGGGAAAGTAGACTCCTTACATTGGTGTCAGAGATGGTATACCTGGAGTCTACTTTTTTTAATAATATTTTTTTAACAATTTAACACTTTATTCATGTACAAAATACTAAATTTTATTGATATTCACTATATTACAGAATAATATTTAAGAAGACACTTATAGCTTATAAACATTTATTGGTATGCTTTGTTTTTATATTAATACTAACACATTAGACCATAATTCTCTAGTTGAATATTACTTAGACATATATTATTTAGATGAGTGTTCTTTTGACTAATATTCCTTAAACCAGTGTTCCTTAGATGAATGTTCCAGATCCTGTTTTCATTTGATGTGTCCGTTATTTGACTTTTCCTTTTCCACTATCTTAATACAACTTCATAAATGAAAGGCCTTCTTTAACTCAACTCATCAAGTTGTTTTTTTATATGTTAATTGTAGTTACATCAGTTGTAGTGGACATTGTATGAGAGTGGTGCCATTGCAACCTGATTGTCTTTGTTTATTCATTCACAAAAATATATACTTTATATACTCAAAGTTCTTCTTAATTTCCTTAAATGGATAAGTATCTTATCAAGATTAAACACAGTAATGAGTAAAGGGGTAATGAAACAATTAGTATGTGGAGTGAGTATCCATGGTTAATTTTTTTTTTAATTAGTACCACCACAAGCAAGACAGTAAAGCCACTAAAACACAAGGGGTTACTGAGTGTGAAAGAATTGGAAACGGAAACATTAGTAATGAGTGGAAAGAAAAAAAAGAGTAATCAGGAGGACAGTAGATAGCGATTGACATTGCATTTAAATTTTTGCAGATTAAACTTGGTTGGAAAGCAAGAAGCCAGAAGGGAGTTGCACAAGTGAGAAAAGCGAGAAAAGAAACTGTTAGCATAGAACTTACAGCTACATATAGCCAGCTCAACTGTAAATTGATGAGATCTTGATGCCAGTCTAGTACTGCGCTTAAATTCATAAATTCTAGGTATCATAGCAAAGAGCTTATCTAAACAATTACCATGAAAGAATTTACAGAAAAGACCCAGGGATGCAACCTTTACAACAGTGGGTAAATGACTGAAGCCAAGCTGCCAGATCAGAACCAATAATATTGCTGATTCTTTTTTTGGTCTTATCAAGGAGCACAAGGTAAATAGCAGGGGCACCAGACCATATGTGACAGCAATATTCAAGCATGAATGAATGGTAGACATATAAAATACATTCTGGAGAGAAAAATTGTCTTGCCCAACACAGTGAACCAAATTTCATAACAACTGACCTATCAATGGAATTAATATAGTCTTTCCACTTTATGTCAGCCGAGAATGTTAGCCCTAGAAAGTGCAACAAGTCACTTTCCTGGAGGTTAGCATCAGCCATGCTGATGGAGAGCAAAGAAGGATCTCTCAGATTATTAATGGAGAGAAGTTTAGTTTTGGATGTGTTAAAATTAACAAATTATCTTTTGCCCCAGTTAACAACGAATTTGACCTTGTCGGACTGATCAGCCTTAATATCAAGGTAAGAGTAAATAGTTGTTATCAGTGTAGATGCCAAGTTGAGAGCTGATGTCATTGGGAATGTCATTAATGAAAATTAAAAACAGAGTAGGACCAAGGATGGAGCCCTTGGGGGGGGGTGATACCCGTGTTTGTACAAAAGGATCTAGATGAGTGGCTGTTCATTTCAATTCACAATTTGATAGGAAAGACTAGACCAGCTCAAAAATGTGTCTGGAGACACTGTAACTTTTCAGTTTGTGGAGGAGACCAGTATGTCATACACTGTCAAAGGCTTTCAAGATATCCAATGATACAGCCCAGGCATCACCATTTTTATCTAGAGCATGATAGACTCTTTTTGCAATTATCGTCAAGACATCAGCAGTTGATCTTGAGAAACAAAAGCCATATTGCTTGTCTGAGAAAAGGCCCTACAATGAGAGATGAACCAATTCAGCATTGATTGGGGCCTTGAGGAGTTTCCCAAAAATTGGTAGAAGGATAATAGGTTGGAAGGGTTGGACGGTTCACCAAAGTTCTTAAAAACTGGAATAACAGACGATGACCTCCAGCAGGCAAGAAAGCAGGTGGTAGTGAGGCATTTATTATACAGTTCAAAGAGAACAGGAGTCAGTTCAGGAGCATATTTCTTAATGACTATTAGAGGGATACCATATGGTCTACATGCTTTGTGGGGGACCTTGGTTAGAGATGATAGTAGATCACTCAGCAGATTCAGTTTGAAGTGAGAAGTCAGGCAGGGATACTCCAGATGAGTCATGAGTAGAGTTTGAGGAGAATTTACAGGCAAAGCATTCAGCTTTATCAGCAGAGGATGATAATACCTCAAAAGGATTGAAGAGTCAAGCAATAGAGACCTTGCTCTTATTTAATGCCCTATTATTACAGAGCCACTAGTGATCATGAGAGTTGTTAGAAGCTATTCAGTGTCTCATTCTCTCGGCAAACAAGGACTCAGCTTCTTTGAGGATTCGCTTACATTTATTACAAGCAGTAATGAATAGGCACCTGTTATGACAAGAGCTGTCACACTGGTATAGCTGGAAATAGTGGTTCCTGTATGCTATAGTGGTTGAGCATGCTGAGCATGTAGAAGATTGAGGGTTCATCTGGTATTTCTTAAAAAAAATGAAAGTGTCCATGCCAGTTTTGACCCAAGAAGAAACCTCAGTGGCACAATTTTCAATTGGGAGGTTGAAGATATCACTCCATGGGGCATCACAAAGAAAATCATGAAGTGAGTCTCAATCAGCATGCTGGTAACAGAAAAATGTCTTATAGATAGGGGATACCTGTTTAATAGATAATTAGAACAAAATATCAATAGCTACCACATAGTGGTCTGAATTACCAAAAGGGCAGTATTGTGAAGGTCATCAATAGCATGAAGAGGAGGTAAGAAATAAATTAAGAAGCCTGTTGTTCAGTTTTCCTAGGGAAGTCCACAATTTGAGTAAGGGATTGAGCAATGGAAAAATTTAATGTCTGAATACTGACAATATCAGTACATTTAGAATGTTTCAGCCACATGTCATGGTGAGCAAAGACAAAGATGCTCACTGATAACTCGAGAGAAAGTGCCTTTTCTATAGTATCAGCTATTATGTCTAATATACTGCAGTCTTTGCAAGAGGTGGGGGTGATAAAGGAAAAAATGATAGCAAACAGAGTTTAGTAATGAAGTACATGAAAGAGTAGTCAGGGGTCTCAAGAGACAATTCCCTGGCCATCAGATGATTATCCTGGATGTAAATACCTGAGGCAATGCATGTGAATGCTGGAATGTTTTTGGCAAAGGGGAAGATAGCCTGGAACCAATAATTCATTGGTAGCAATGGAAGTTCAAGTTGGTGTCACAAAGAGCAAAGAGCAACCATTCCAAGAGAAAAGATTCTATGCTGAAGAAGTTGGAAAGGATACCATGAATATTGGAGAAAAAAGGTTGAGTGGGATAGGTGGCTTTTTGTTTACTAGTTTAGTTTTATGTCTTTTTGTTCTTATTTCCAAGACATTTTTGAGGAGAGAGTAAAAACTACCATAATTGTCACTATCTGTCATCAATGGCAATATAAACCAGCCAGAATGTGGCTGAGAACAAAGCAAGTGTGGCCAATGGAAATACATGCAGGAACAGCTACCCATGGCTCTACAGAAACCCTGATTTTATGCGACTGTTGATCAGAGCAGTGTCTCTAAGTGCTACCAAAGGGTTTGGGCCCCTAATGACCAGTCAGAATCAGCAGCCAGCAAACTGCCAACCCAGTATTCTCACAACTGAAAGTCACAGCCACTTGTTAGTCTGATCACCAAAAAGTTAAGACAGTTAAAAGAATGAAAGAGAGAACCAGTAAACCACATCCTGAATAGTGAAGAAGGCATGAACCTGGCAACAGGTGAGCCTATCTAAAAAAAAGAAAAGAAAAAAGACACATAAAGTACAAAAGAATTCATATTAACTTCTGACTTAGTATAAGTTCTGATGTCTACTACCAACTAAAAATAGGATGGTAAAACTTAATTCACTGTTGTCACGTCAATCATTCAGCATTGATAAGTAACAGTAGGTAAACACATTCTAAATTAAACAAGTTGTGGGGAGGGGCTGCAGTAAAATGTTTGATAATTAACAGCAATGAAGAAAACAAAATACACAACAGAGAAGGAAGAATAAGTGAAAACATCAGAAAGAAAACCAACAAAAAATAAAAAATAACAAAGAGTTAAACATTTACAAACAACAAAGATGGTGTAAGGCATTGTAAGTTACCTACAAGAGACTCTTCAAATGCTTCTTACCAATCTTTAAATTTGACATTTTTTTATGGACAGAGCAAGATGACTTAATTTCAGTGGTATTTTGGTGAAAATTAAGGTGACTCTGAAATGGATCTTAGTTTCCACAGCCACTTGAGATGGATGGTAGGAAGTGGTGGAGGGTATAGAAACTCACACTTGTAATTGGTTATGATGGTACCAGTATAGTGAAGTATCTTTACATGGTGGCAGGGTGTGAAGGGTCTTTCAGTTGGCTGTCTACTTTTCCATCCCTTTTTCCGGGGGGGGGGGGGCGACTCTATCAAGGATTTAGTTATTCATCAGTCACCAAAAATAATAGAACTGTCCAACAAACAGAATTGACAAAGTTTGCAATGAACAATAACAAGAAAAGGAAAAAAACAGGTTAAAAAATAAGCAAACAAAATATGCAAGGCAAATTAACAGTAATAAGGCAAATCAACAGAAATATGGCAAAAAATTCACAAACTAAGAATTGGGGTTGACAAAAAACAATAGCATTCTGACTTCAAGACAAAACAGCCCAAGATGGAGTCAGATGAAACTATGAACTGGCCTATTTTATTGGCTATGAAGAAATCCCAACATGCATCTGTATGCTTTGCCTATAAATTGAGGAGAGGCAAGTGTTTTGCAGTCATTCCTACACCATGTCCCCTCAGCCTTGTGTCATAATTGTTACATTTTCATAACAATAAATACACCTTCCTACAGCAGATGGTAGTCAATATAGTAACAATATTCAAATCCTAAATCCGTCCAAACATCCCCACGAACAAAATAATGTAGCTAGATCATTTCAGCAACATTACATAACAGTTTTTTTTGTTGACCCCGACCCCCCACAATGTTAACTTGTAATGTTCCAAATACTTTAACTTGTAACAGAAAATGGATAAATAAAATTGCAAGAAAATATTTGAATGTGTATTCACTGTGGGTTAGCACATTTTGTTTTGCCAAAACACCTTTTAGGTGGCGCTCTTTAAGTCTAAATGCAAACATATTGCCTGTCTTCCTTTTTTTAAGTATTGCTTTCAGATGTAATCAAACGTAGACAAAGACTGCGGCCAATGAGGCACAGTCACTTCCTTGGTCCTCTGTTAACTTTGAACTCTTACACATACACACATGTGCACATACATAAAATGTCTATCACATACTTTTATTTCACATACACATACACACACAAGCACATTCTTGTAGCTAGTTTTAATATCCTTTCCTTTTCTTTCAGTTGTCTACATTCTATTACATTTGTTAATACCTGTATATAATTGTCACTTGTTTTAAATCCATTGGTTTGTTGGCCTTATTTTAGCTGGACTCACATGAGTCTGTCAATAATGTTTGCAGGACATATGTTCCAGGAGTCAATAAATATTTACTATACACCATACACCTACTCATATCAAAAGTGTTGATTCTCACTACATACTGGTGAATTATTTTTACTCTCTATCATAACAACCAGAAAGATCACCATCTAAATTAGTGATATTCAATTTTTTTTAAATTGTACCTTTTACACATATCGTTAAATGAAGAAAAAGTATTCTGGTGTTATAATTGACCAATACAGTGTTTTTTAGCTACTACCCTTCACAACGTTACCATGACGTTGTGATAATGTTTGAGATGAGTGGTCAGTTTGATGTCAGGAAAATAGTTGATTGTACCATTACCATCAACCAAAATATAACTCATCTGAAATATTGCAAAACCATTTTGTGTTAGCTGGAGTATCTTTTCTACATCATAATAATTAAAGAAACACTGATATACTGAAAGTTGTGTAGCAATTGGTTTTAATTTACTGGGTGCGGAGATGAAAACGAAGCATTTCTGATAAGAAATTGACAAATAAAAGCATTCAAAAGTGACTTTCCTACAAAATGCAATAATCTTAATGAGAATTCTACTAAATATGTTAGTTTTCTTAAACTTAAAAAAGATTATAATTTCATTAAAATATTAAAAGAAAGTATTTATATAATGTATGAAAAAACAAAACAAGTAAAACCACACCCAATTGCTAACTCTAATTGCAGGAAGGATTTTAAGGCCAGAAAATGAAATTAATAAAATTTCATCATCTGATAATACCGTAGTTAGGCATATTACAGATTTGTTGGAAGATATTAATATTAATATTAAAAAAAATATCATGAATCACGCATTATACTGTATACAAATTGGTGAAACATGTGATAAATAGAACAGCAAACATGCTAGTATTTGTTTGTTTCATTCAAGAAAAAAAAATTATAACAGTATTTACATTACAAAGAAATTCCAAAATGTTCAAGAATGATTACATGATGTATGTAAGCTTATCTTGGGAAGATTGTGTTGCTATCTGTGGAAATCAATTGCCATCTATGATTGTCAAAATGAACATGGTTTTTTGTCGCACATGCAAAACAGTGAAATGATATCTGTTCATGTTTTTAGTTCTGTTTATTTATTTATTTTTTTTTTTTTTTGGCATCATGAGGCTTTAGTTTCAAAAAGAATAGATCAAGAGATGCCAACAACTATCAATGTCATAAAGATGATAGATTTTATCAAAAGTAGGCTTCGTGTATATTTTCAAAAATATGCGATGAAAAATGTCTTCTATACATAGTTGAGGGGCTGAGCAACAGGTTTAGAATGGACGAGGTTGAAGTTGATAACTTTCGAAGAAATTGAATTCAATATTTTCAAAAGGAATAAATCCATCACGTGGAAGAATTTAATATACACATAAGGAATTAAGTAGTCCAGTTGTTTTTATATTAAAAATCTGAACATGAGTTCCAAATTATAATACAATAAAAGTAAAGAAAATATGGTTTTGCCTGTTAAAATCATTTGTATTTACAAACATGGATTCCAAAATGTTAAAAAGTATTAAAATTAGTCTTTGGTTGAGTTAGTCTTTAGTTAGTTGGTTTACAGATATTGTTGGGGTTTACACAAAACTTTTATTGCTTTCAAAATAAATAAGAAGACTGGTTGAAAAAAGACTCATCATTAGCAAAAATTCACTGATAGTATGAAGACAGTCACATATCTCTATTCTCTGAAATTCAAAATCTGTAGGTTTTATAAGAAATTTTCCCAAAAGTAGGCCCGAGAAAAATGATTTTAGTTTTCTCTGATTGGTCAAATATTTCACATGGTTATGTTAATTTCCTTACCAATAGACACTTTGATTTTAAACAGTGTGTGTGTTGTATTGTGGAATCATTTTTGGTAACATTGCCTTTTATTGTTGGAAAATAAAATTAGGGCATATTTTAATATGGTATGTATGTGGGCATGCAATTTGTCTTGGAAATAGTGTTTATTTGATATATATAATCTCTACATACAACATGTGAAAACACATGCAATACCCTGCCCTCATCAGCTGCCAATAAAGGGAGATAACAGGTTTGGTGGTTAAGGTGGTACTGCCATCCCTGGCACCACTAGCAGCTTTTGCCACTAGACAGGGTATTGTTTTTGTATACATGTCAGTCCCTTGCAATTTCGTTTTACAACTGCAACTGAAATTTTCCACATTGTGTTAAAATACACAATGTGCTCATAGCGACTGTTATTAATGATTTAGAATTGAAGGTAAACAGATGTGTTTCATGTCAGAAGTAGCACTGTGTTTCAAGCATTGTTTTATTTAACTTGACCAGATCCAACTCAATGCCTGTTGAGCTGTGGTCTGGAGACAATGTGAAACACACATTTGATATATATATTATCATATAATAAATATATATATTTATTATATGATTATATATATAAAGATATGTATATACCTGCCACTATTTTCCCACACAGAGAAGCTATAACATTTATGGATAAAACAAGCAGTGTGAACGGTAGAAATTCTTACAGGTAATATTTCCCAAAGAGAAAATTGCCAGGCTCGTGGTGTATTTTGTGTTCCTTGTTGGGATCATGTGGTTTCCTCAGTTCTCCTAACCACTGCAGGCAATCATGTCAGCAACTGGGGTTCATCACTCCACAAGTTCACTCACCGACCATGACATGACCCTTGTGAACTTGTTTTACCAAAATATTTATCTATGTATTTTCCAAATATGAGCCTTGAGTGATATGACTAGTTTACTGAACTAATCTTAACATTCAATGTATATAAATTATTCCAGAAAGAAACATGATAACTTCTTTAACGGAGGAATAATTAATACTAAGAGTCAAATATTCAGAAATAGAATTAGATTCATTTTTGGATAGAAATGTTAATGCAGTCACCAAAAATAGCCAGAAAATCTTTCGTCATTCTTCTTTAGTTCTCATCTTGTCTGAATCTGGTTTCACTTTGACCAACATAACAACAAAGAAAATAGAAAACTTGAAAACTGTTGACAAAGAAATGAAATGAACTTATCATTCATACAATTTAATTTGTGAAAATCTGTGTTCACCATGAAGCTCAAAATTCTCATTGATATCAAACGGTAAATAGATTCAGATTTTACCTGAATTTTTCATAGTATTATTGTATATTTCGGTATTTTCTTTTTATTTACTTTGAGGACACAAACTGAGATTGTGGTACCATTCGCCACACTTTGTTTACTATCGCAGTGTAGCATCTGTTTTCTTAGGTCAACAAAACATTAAATTTTGTTTAGTGTTGAGAGAGGGGCTTTTGTTTATCCAGTTTGGTAGCCATTTGCAAACTTCCTTACTTTATGAGATTAACAGATTATTAACAGATTAAAGTTATCAAGAAAAAAATCTTGCCTTTAATTTTTCTTTTTAAATCTCAAGTTGATGTTAAAAATTGCCGCAAAACATTGTCATTTCATTTAAGATGGAATGATCCATTATGACATGTCTCTAATTTGCATTTAGATATATTGTATTTATTTTCAATTTTTCTAGTTGAACTGTTCACCGGTATTGCATGTGATCCATTATTGTATGTAACTAGGTTACAAGAAAAAACTTGTATTTTATATGAATACTACCTTATGAAAATTGGAGGGTCCCATACCATAGATTGGGAGGCTGTATCATAGATTCAGTATGGGGTACTGTGGCAGACATGATGAGGCAGAACCTGGGACGAGCACAACTGGTTCCGACTTGCCTTTTCCCTGCCAAAAAAGAGCCCGTACTTGCTTAGCATGTAGGGCTACTGCAGTTGAAATGAAGGAGAAAAAAAAAAGAAAGCACTTACCGCTCTGCCGTAATCCGTCCTCGGCCAGATAACGTAAAAGAATAAGGGGAGACTTGCATCGCCTTTTTATGCAATGAATATGCAATGCATTATGGGACAGAGACGGAATGAACTATGGGATCGCATGAAGACGCAAGGGATTATGGGTATATGGACAAATATAAAAGCACCTAGTTTTTCCCAGTTCGGGAGAAGCTTGGAGTGACGTTCCCGGTTGGCGGCTGGAAAAGTCTGTTTGTGCGATTTTGAGACGGAACGACTAGAGGTTGGATTACCAGTTGGGAGAGCTCAAATTTACTCGCTGGTGGCCGTTTTTCTTTTTATTTCATCACAGGTACGAAACACTTGTATCGGTCCTGCTAATAGCTATACCATACTTCTGTAACTGACATGGAGAACCCTTCTTTTCATTCATTCATTCATATTATTTGAGAATATAACAGATAGATGTTTATTTTTAGATTACATTTGTATTCTTGGTAATGTAAATTGCTGTATTTTTGTGGCAATGTTATGATCCTTGGGTCTCTTATTGGGTTGACCTGATTCTCCATTATGACTAATATTTTATCCTCTTTTCTTACTAAATTATTATTGAAACAATGTGAGATATTTAAATCAGAAAAAATGACTGAGTTAAAGATGATTAAAATCAAATATATAATGATACAGTTGTTAAAGCAAAATAAAATAAATCAAGTATTCAGCTGCTTCATATGAAGCATCTTTTTTTTGTTTTGCTAAAGTAGATTTTATTGTGAAATAAAATCCTTTTTTTCTGATGACCACCAGATCACATTTTCTGACTTGCCAACCTAGAATCATTGAAATCTAGAACTCCAGAAAAATCTCTAACTTTAGAAAAACATGGAGATTTTACCAAGAACAGAAAGAAACAGAAGAATTTCATAAATTTCAGAAATGACCCAAGAAAATGTTAACTATTCTTTGAATTTACAGCAGTTATTTTAAAACAACTGGTAGTGATTTTTTTTCTTTCATTTCAGAGGGGAAAAAACATCAATTTTAGTTGTATCTATGCATTTAGAGTTGTGTAATAGGAAATACAACCTAAAATAATCTTCTTTTTTTTCTTTTCTTTTTTTTACATATTGCTGTAGATTACACATTCTAGATCAGGAATATAAAAAAAAATTTATATATTTTTTTTACATATTATAAAAGTGAGATGACAAAGACCATCCCTTCTCTGAATTATCCCAGTATGCAATCTCTGTAATATTTTTATCACAACCCGGAATGTCTCAAGACTTATCAAAAGTCTTTACCTGAAGAAGGCTAACAGTCCAGATAAAATCCCAGTGGTTCTCCTCAAGAATATTAACCATGAGTTATCCCCAATCTTATTAAAACTGTTTAATCATTGTTTGAAGGAGAAATCCTGCACAATTCTGTGGAAGGTGCTAAGTGCATGCTCTGTTTTTAAGAATGTGGGTAAGTGCTCATCCCTATCTCAGTTAGACCCATCAGCCTATTCAGTGTCATTAGCAAATTTTTAGAAGCTATACATGTAATCAGCAAGAAGGTTGTTGATCACTTCAATAGTGACAACCTCTTGAGCAACAAGCAGTAAGGATATCAATCACATTGGTCCACTTCTGATATTCACACTGCCATTATCAGTGAGGCATGAAGCAACAAATCCATCTTAAGGACAATCACATTAGATATTTCAAAGGATTTTGACAAGGTGTGGCATAAAGAGTTGCCATACAAGCTCTACAAGTGGATATTTCCCAGATCACTACAATCTTAACTTGTTCAAATCTACAGTTATCCATTATCTTCCCCACATATCTCCATAAACTGTGTTTTTTACTCTGTAATCCTCTACCTCGAATTGCTCTTGAGCCTTCTACAGGGTGAACATTATTGTAAAAATCCACTAATCTAATCTAATGATCTCACTCTCCCTAAATAGTGATTTTTATAAGTGAAGTACTTTACCTTTTTATCACTCTTTATCTACTGTTTTTTTCCTTTTTCTTTTTTTAAATTCTTTTAAAATTCTTGCTCTAATAGTAGAATCTATCCCAAAATATACACATCATATATTACTCTTCTGAAATAATTTTTTTATTTACTTATTGCTTTTTCCTTCAAAATAAATGTTACAAATCACTACAGTATTTTATTTTTCTATTCAGTTTGTTTGTCCCAAACAATGCCAAGTAACCTTGCCTGTTATTTACCATCCTTGGGTTGAATACTCCAAGCAATACATCATTAACTTTTATGCTGCATCTATTCATGGCTTACTCATTCAGAGAGGACATTTTAATAAGACTGTGAATGTAAAGAATAGATTATCAAACTGACACAAACATGTTTCAAAGCAAAGCATGCACTAAATAAATAAACAACTTTCCTATTTGTTTCAACTTGTAAAGAATCCTGCTGAATCTTGACTTGGAAATTTGTCAAAAAGGCTGGTTGTCCAGTTAAACAAATTTTCTTTTTCTGACTTTATTATTAATGTCATCCTAATATATAAGTCTTCCATATGTTTTGTTTTCTTTTTTTTTTTTCATTCTCTTGAAATTTTCTTGATTAGCGGAAACAGGTAACAGTGCTAAGATTTGCCAACTTTCATGTTTTCAAGATATTTATAATGTTTGGCAGAATCTCCTCATCCATTTTACATGTCACTGTTGGCTTAAACTGAGGAGAGCTTGCTGTTAAGGTGGAGACAATTCAGATGAAGAGATTACTTAAGCTAAAGATTTATATGACCACATTTTCAGTAATATTACTTCTGGAAAACTTTTCTCTTTGAACACCAAAAGGAAGAGTGTACATGACCTATATATCCAGTAGAAATTAACAATTCACTGAGATTTCAACATTTTAAGTAGAACAAAAATCACTAAACACAATTCTTCTTCTTCTTTGTATCACTCAAACTTCAAGATGTGGGTGATCGTGGCTCTCCAAAACTTCCTATTCCTCATTATCCTTAGCATTTTTATCCTACTTTTGTTAATGCTTCTCATTCTGCCATCCATTAAAACAAGCTAGTCAGGTAGGTGGCTTGGTACCTTCCCCTATCTCTCTTGCCCTTAATATGCCCTGTGAGTGTTGTTTTCGAATACCTCCTGCCTCATTTTGTGTCCAAGGAATTTCAGCTGACTCTTAATGATTCTGAGCTTAAGCATTCTTTTTGTTGCCATTTACTTTTAGACTTCCTCGTTGCTTACTAGCTCTGTTTATGAAATTCTCAGTATCCTCCTGTAGAACCACTTTTGTACTGCCTCCAGTTTTCTCCTTATCCATGAGGAGATTATCTACCATTCACTGCCAAATAAGAGGCTGGATATCACATTGTCATGTAGCCCCTCTTTGTTTCTAATAAATTTTTTCTGTTTCTCATTACTTTGCTTAGCTTTTGAAAGGCATTTTTGCTCCTCCAATATGCATTTGGATTTTGGTGTTACATTTGCCATCCTGTTAACACACTTCCCAGATATTTAAATTGATGTTGATATCACAAATTTGTAACTTGCACCTTGGACTTTTCCTCCTTCTGATGGCCATACTTTCTATCTTCTTACAGTTGATGGTTTGTCTAGACGGTCCTGTAGTTTCCTTTCCCTGCCACCCATCAACACAATGTAATTTGTGTGTCTTATATTGATTATGCCCAATGATAATAAAACTTTGTAGGGTCTCCAGTTCCCTTAGGGTAGCCTTGCTGTAGATGTTGAATAACTCTGGGGAGAAAACACATCCTTGTCCTATTATATTTTTGTGCAGCAACCCAGTTCATTTTCTATCCATATGCAGGCGGTTTGTTCCCAGTTCTGGATTATTCTAACATCCTTTCTTTTTTAGGCTGAGAAACATTTTTAGGAGTGAATGTCTCAATTCTGCCAAAAACATGGGCTAAAAACATGAGCTAAAAATTGTTCTCAATATAGAAATTCAAATTAGTAATAATTATTTTTTTCCAAACCCACAATTAATTCATTGACATCTCTTTTATTTGATCTAAATGCAAAATATTAAAACAAAATGTAGTTATAATCAAGTAACTTTAAAAATTATTTTTCTTTTTAAACAAAATATTCAGTCACTAGTTAAATGTATAAACTATTTAGTAAATGATTCTTAATTTATATTTCAACTTTTTTGCATCAGAAAGGAGCCCAGATGGAAGAAGTTTATGCTGGTATCATTACTACTACTACTACTACTACTACTACTGAGAATTTAAAATGATAAAGCAAATAAATATTTTTCACAAAACAAAATATCAATTTGATTTTTGTTTGTGAATTTTTTGACAGAATTCAAGGATTGTTTATGGAGGAATAACTATTTTTTAAGGTTTACTGAATATTTGATGTGTCTGTATATTTTGTTATGAAAAAATGTAACTTTCTAGATTATGTGTCAAATACAATAAGATTTAATTACCTTGATGTCAACTGATTTCTCAATGGTTTTAAATTCAAGGAAAGCTCTCAAAGTCAGTTCTTTATTCTTCTAGAATCTTTAAATTAATCTTAATGCACAAAAGGGAAAAGAAACAGACATCACAAAGTCTCATTGAATAGAGACTGACTCAAAATTCTAAAATTTTCACTTATGAAAATTATTGATAAATAGTGCATCAGGTGTATATCTCTGTGACATGTATGTAATGTTCATGAGTGAATTTCTCTGAACCTATTTCTCTCAGGAGGAGACTGAAATTAAAATGACTAAATTTCCCCAAGTATACACTGAGCACTAGATACTAACATTCATATTCTGAATAGTAGATAACATATATTGTTGTATTGACCTTTGCTAAGAAAGAAAAATCAATACGAAATGTCTACACCCAGAATCTTACCCTTATTGAACCTCTTCTGTCCAGAACTTTCTTCTTCTGACATTAATCAACTCTCCTTCCAGTCAAAACCTTTGTTGTTAATATTAGCATATACAACATATACTCACATATATATGTGTGCTGGTAACATAAAATATATAAACATGTATATACAAATACATATGTGTGTTAGTAGGATGAAGAATAGTATCCAGACAAAAGTAGAGAGATGAAACAAAATGGACAAAACTCTTTTGATGACAACGCATTTTGCCTTTGTGTGCTAAGTTGCTATCTTCAGGTCAGAATGAAAGACAAAAGTGTATGTCTTTTGTATTAAAGCTGTTAATATCTGATTGCTAGGTTGGCATCTTCCAGATGGAATGAAAGAACAAAACTGTGTTTTTTTTTATTTATTTATTTTTTTTTTTTTGTATTAAAGCTATTAATGTCTGTTGGATTTGAAATCAGCCCACTCCAAGTAGATCTCTGTTATTTTCTCTATTAGCTCATATAGTGCTATTGTTTGCTTTTGCAATGACTTGTGATATATTGTATGAGCCTGGTCTTAGGTTTATAGTTGAGAATTGTAAATTAAATTATCTCATCAGATACACTGACCAGAGGCCAGAAAGTGGTTGCTTGCTTGTTATATATGGGTTGTTGGTGTCAGATCCCTTTCTATTAACTTCTATACTTCATTGTGCTTCTATTGTTTTGCAATGATCGGTGATATTATGTCTTAAGTTTATTGTCAAGAATTGTGAGATCAGTGCACTTTCAATGCCTTTTCTTCTTAGTGAATCCTTTTCTTTCCTGATCAAACTCATATTTATTAAGTAGAAATTGTGGCTAGATGTATTACAGTGAGCTAAGGAATGGATCCTTTACATTGACTTCATGATCCTGACTATAGTTGACCAGTGTATTCAAATTGTTGTTATGCAGTATATTCCGACAATGCTCATATAGTCTATGATTGCTCAGGATTTATAATAAAATCAGGCTTTTACTTGAGACCCCTTAGAATCTAGAGCCCCCAATTCCTGCTCAAAGAAGAGAAATACATTGAAAGTACTTTCAAAATCCTCCAATACAATTGAGTTCACCTACAAAACAAAAGCAAACTAAACTTTATCATATTTCAACATCATGTTAATAGACACATATAAGGAAATATATTTTCTTCTTAGTGAATCCTTTTCTTTCGTGATCAGATGGGCATTTATTAAATGTATCAAAATTGTAGTCAGGTGTATTACAGTGAACTACCTGTGGATTTGAAATGTTGTTATACAACAAATTCCTGCAATGATCATACAGTCTTTTTTTTAAATTTCTAGATGTTTCATTTTGTAGAATTTATTTTGTATATTCCTGTCTCAACCTCCAGCATTAGGATTTGTGCTCAGGTGAGGAGGGAACAATTAAAACTTTAAAATAGCTGAAAAAATTAGTGATTTTAAATGTTTTTAATTTATATTGAGTTTAAAGTAGCACAAAAATTCTGAATTTAATTTTTTTTGTTTTAAATTCAGTTTACAATATCTCAACTTTGTAAATTAAGATAATCAATTTTGTTTCTTCAAAAAGTAAGGAATCAAAGTTAAAGTGAGTTTTTGTGACATGACGTTTTCAAGTGCCACAGAGTTTGTGATTTGAAGAACTCAACTCAATTGAAGTTCCATTAAGTTTTGTGATTTGAAGAACTCCATTTTCAGCCTGAATTGAAATTTTATCCCTAATCAGAATCTGGCCCAAATCATTCTTTTGGCTGGAATTAGAATTATAACCCAAATCAGAGTTAAAGTGAGGTTCTGAAGCTCCATAGAGTGAATTGAGGAATTCAGAGTTATCTCTTCAAATTTATCATTGCTGTTTTCTAAGCTGGACCAGATGTCTTTCTAGTTTGGGGCTGGGGGTCCAATTAGCCCTCCGCAGCAGCTTGTTCAAACATTTGCATGAAGTGCAGCTTTTAAAGTAGTTTGTAATGAGATGAAATGTTTTCATAACTTTGTCTATTGATAGTGGGAAATTGATTTTTTACTTAAATATTATAAAAATATAAAGGCATTTAGTAATTGCTATATTTGCATTTAAAGATTTGATATCTAAACTTACATGTATTTTTTTTTATTAAATCCAAAGATTTTAACCTATTGATAAGTTCACTCAATTGTTCTTGTTAAGATTTTTTCCTATGGATTTTGTTAATTTGTGGAGCATGCTGTTTATCCTGAATACTATAGGATGCATTGGGGTACATGGCCTGTATGTCTTGGATGGCCATAAGGCTTGGGTACAGTCGGGTGGTATTCTTTCAGTCTCACCCATGATTTCTCTTCATTGGTAATTAACTTTTTGATGGACATTGATTTTTTGTGTCTCTGAGGTAATAATATATTCTTGGATTTTTGTGTTTCATTGTTAATCTTATATTCTTGGATTTCCTTAAGTATTTGGATCTCCTAAGTAGGAGGATTTCTATTTTTTCATTATGAGTGTTGAACACCAACTTTGTAAGATTGTAATAGTGATAATTTTGTTTCTCAATAATTTCTCTCAAGTGCTTTTACATACCTCCGTTGTATAGAGGTTTTGTCTTCTGTCCCCATTGTCATGGTAACCATTCCCTCTATAAAGCTTTTATCAAAATCTATGTCCTTTATTTTGTGGTCCCTAACCACAAAATAAAGTCAGTTGTGCCTCCTTTTCTAATGTCAGTTGCAAATTTACGCCTTAGGCTGAAGGTTTCAGTTTCTGTTAGTTTCATTTGGGGGAAGGTTTCGTATACAATCTGGACATCCTATGTGCTTCCATTTACAGTTCATGCATAGGAATTTTAATTTGGGATACAGATTGTTGATCTGCTAATGTTTTATGTTATTGATAGTTTGAGTTAGTTGATCCAACTCTTGTTTTAACCAGATTCAGTTCTAGATTTATGTATAGGCTAGTATGGGCTGCAACCCAGGACCCCTCCCAAGAACCCTCTAGTCTTGGGCCCCTGATAAAACTAAAAAAAGAAAAACATATAAGAATGGAGATTTGTTTATTTTCAGATTCTTTGAACTAAGTTGAAACAATTTAGTCCAAAAAAGCATCATATTTTTAATATATCTTTTTTTAATTTTTTTTTTTTATAGACACAGGGGGTAAATATGCATAATGAAGGAAGCCCCCAAATTTTATTAGTTCACAGATGTCTTCAAGCCTAAATCTGGCCTTGACCAGATGTTATTTTGTCAAAGTTCCAATCTGATTTTTCTTGCTTTGTCGAAAGTTGTTTTTTCATTCTCCCCAGGCTCTTCTGCAGTGGATTTAAAGTACTCATGAATATATCCATGGAATTTATGATTTGATGTTCTGTGTATGTTTCATGGGATTTCTTTTTCATTAATGCAGTCAAGGATAAATTTTTCCCCATTTCTCTAGGAATGGGTGGAAAGCAAGAGATCCTTGTATTTTCTCATTAAGTGGCTTTAATACAAAAAATGCAGTTTTGTGCTTTCATTCTGACCATAAGGTGCCAACCTATGGAAACAGATATTAATGGCTTTAATAATAAAATGAAACGCACACACACACACACACACAAGTTTTATCTTTCATTCTAACCTGAGACACCAATCTAGCACAAGGACGTGAAATGCATTGTCATTAAAAAAAAGCTTTTCCACTTTGTCTCATTTCTCCAGAAATACTGTTAAAATAATCTAATATTTTTCTATACATATTAATATTTATGAAGCTTAGCAATTGTTGCTAATATTAGTATATAAGATATATAAACTATAAATGTTTTCTGTGTATTTAGGTAGCACATTTTCTTTAAGACAACAGACATTGTGGGTCAATTAATTTTAATGATTGACTTTTCTAAATTACGAATAATCCTCAGTCAAGAAGGAAATTATGCCAGAAATTGTCCAAAGTTCATTTCAGAAGAAAAGTACAAGAAATATGATTCAAGCTTTCAATTGGTTGGTTGATTTTGTTTAGATACATAACTACTTCTATGGGTCATTTAATACCAAAATTTAAATATTGTGAATACAATTTTATGGCTTCAACTAAATATATTTTGAAACCAATTACTTGTCTTCAATGACAGATAAAATGTATTGTTGTTAATTCTACTATAAAATGTATTGTTGATATTTTGCTATAAAATATATTGTTGGTAATTCTACTATAAATATATATGGTAATTGCAGACAACTTTAGCCAGAATTTGAACTCAGCTCCCCAGTTTCATTTTCCTTCTGTTACCCATCAAATCACACATACATCTCCCCTTTTTAAAATGTATCTAAAATCTAGCACCTTCTTTTATCAGTTCCAAATTTTCCTCTATTCCAATCATCACCTTAAAATGTTTACAATCCATGACTGGATTCTTGGCATAATTCTTGAAACAAATTGGCTTGCTTACCTGTTTCTTTGGAAAGAACCCAGCAAGACTTCTTGGATGGCTACATCCTTATCCACTAGATTTAACCCACTGAATTACAAATGACTGAGTTCTTCAATAACTAATATCTTAGGAGCCAAAATTTTTCCAGTGATGTTCTCTCTACCCTACCACCAACCACATAATACCCAATTCAACAGTGGACTAGTAAATATCATTGCTTACACCTGACAGAGTTTCTCAAAGATCAAAGAATGCATATAAATTTACAAGAGAGCTTTCAAAGATTCTTCAAGTTTCTATCAACAATCAATATTCATATCTGAACCTTTGTGAAGGAACTTTGATAAAAATCATGAGCATCAACAATATTGTCATTTTTCAAGAGGATCTTTGGGACTATTTTAACCTTTATCACTGTGTATGTCACTTCATTTGCTGTACAAATAGTTTATCCTGCCACTGAAGGTGACTCTGATCCCTGAACAATAGTGTTTGAATTTAATAGTAGTTTTGTCTATCCTGCTTTGGCAACAGAAAACAATTGAGTGAAATTAAAAATAAGGATACACTGCAATTGAGAGGCCTTGAAAAATAATGCAGTGGAAAGGGAAGTAATATTAATAATGCAGAGTGCTAACTAAAGGTTAAGGATTGCTGGAAGTAGACAATACGAGTCATCATCTTTGAAGAACTTCCCCAAATTATGAAAAGAAGAATATACACATTAATAACAAATCCTCAGCTATTAGATTTAACATTTATATATAGAACAATAAACAGTACTGAATGGATTCATAACTACTCATGCTTCCCTCTCTGCCAGAAGCTGTCGCTATAGTGTTTTCAGGAGTTATCTTTGATAATAAATATTTTCTTATAGTATGTCTGTGACACACATGAAATGCTACTAGAGCACCCTAGCATAAAATATAGTAAAGCAAAACATAAAAACTACCGGAAAAAAAACATGAAAAAAACTGAAGAAAAAAAAAGAAGAAAGCATGCCTATTGTTATCCCAATTATAATGGTCCATATGATTGCTGTCCAGAAAGTAATGCTTCCTAATCTAAGATGTTGGCTCGCAGCATCAGAATTACATATTGGTGAGTGGTAATAGAAGTTGAACCTTTCTGCCAATTACCCATTGAACCATATTTGAGAGGAGAGGAGAGGAGAGTCTTATTACATATAGCCTATGAGCAGGGAAAAAATGAAAAGTTTCGTAGAAAAAGTATAGAATTTTCTGTTTTGTTCTTTGAGTTGGTCTTACTTAATGTTTTTTTTTTACAGTAGGGTTCACCCTGTACAAGACCTGGGGGCCACTAGAGGTAGAGAGTTATGATAAGGGCTAGTTTATATGGATACGAGGGGAAGATAACGGTTAACTCTAGACTTGAACAGGTTAAGACTGTAGTGATTGGGGGAACATCAACTTGAGAGTTTGTTCCACAGGGCAGTGGTTCGCAGGAAGAAGCTGTTTGAGTGGAACTTCATACCGATGGAATATTGAAAGAATGTGGGTGGTTTGCTACTATGTAATTGGCATAGTAGGTCCTAGCTGTGAAGGTTATTCCTAGCAGAATCAAGGAATGTAGTTCAAGCACTTTCTATGGAAGTAGTGATAGAGCAGTGAGACACTCGCCATATCCCATCTGTGAGTTTTCCCCTCCTATCCCTATAAACTATCCCTTAACATAACACTCTACCTCGAGCTTGGAGGGTGAAAAATAATTCTTCCCTAACAAGTACTTAGAAACGCTTTTGAACTCGGTAATTGTGTGAATTTTGTTATTAATCTTGTTTTGTCCCTTGAGTAGCTCTTGGGTCTTGTATTTGGTGAACATAAATGCATTCAGTGATGTTATTTGAAATTTTTTGGAGAGGAAACAATGGATGTAAGCACAGTAAACCAGTAGTAAATACATGTGTGTGTGACAAGTCACATTCTTGGCAGATCAGTGATACTGTGCTCCTTTATCTGTTGTAGTTTCTATAGAAATAAATCAGACATTATTTTCAGAGTATCCCTTGTTGATCAGCATAACTCTGTACTACAAATCCTTCAGTGAGACCTAAGAAAACATTTTACATATATATCGTTTTTTATATAGGTTTTAAATTCCAGTATCTATACATATATTTTCAAACTATTCATGAATCAGCATTTGAACAGCTATTATATATATATATATATATATATATATATATATAGCCCTGTATGGTGTAATCTCTACTGGCCACCATGACAGGGGGGCACCAAGGAAGCATTATAAGGACTCTCTCAAGAAGTCCCTCAGTACCTGCCACATTGACCATCGCTAGTGGTCGATACCTGCTGCTGACTGTCATGCTTGGCTCTGCACCGTCCACCAGGCCGTCTCCACCTTTGCAAGGCCAACCTGAAGGAGAAACACCACAGGAGGAAGGACACGGAAGCCTCAGCAGCTATACCAAACCAGACCAGACCTTTAATTGCAGTCACTGTGGCCAGACTTGCTTTCCCATATCAGCCTGGTCCGCCATCAGCGTGCCTGCATTTAGCATGGACAGCCCACTTCATAAATCTTCATTCGCAAACCAAAGCCAAGCTAAGATATATAATATATATATATATATATATATATATATATATATATATATATCCGTTCAAATGCTGATTCATGAGTAGCTTGAAAAAATATGTATAGATACTGAAATTAAGAAACTACAAGTTGATACCGAATGACATCTGTCATGAAGTGCTTTACTCAGTATGCATCACAGCAAGTTGTAACCATTTCTGCCTGTTAGATCCCATGGAGAGACCAGATAGCCATTCTGTCAACCTCACAACCTAACTCTGTTTCTAAAATGAAGTGAAGTGGAGATTAACTACTGGGAATCACACTCTTGATGCTGACACACCAACATTGTCTGGCCAGCCAGAGAAAAATCTACTGCTTTTCAATCAAATATTCTTTACACAGGGCCTCTCCATTATTCTAGCATCTAGGTAAGCTTTCAGGAAATGAGCAGAGGTAAACTACAGTCAAGGAATAGGAGTTGATTCAAACAATTCTCCACACTAACAAAC
The DNA here is from genome assembly GCA_964036315.1 of Acanthosepion esculentum. Classification (NCBI taxonomy): domain Eukaryota; kingdom Metazoa; phylum Mollusca; class Cephalopoda; order Sepiida; family Sepiidae; genus Acanthosepion; species Acanthosepion esculentum. The sequence goes on along the minus strand of OZ038503.1, from coordinate 88,849,214 downwards.
TTAGCCATTTTGAAAGTGCCACACAAGCTGTTTCCATAGTTAGTGAACAAAAGAAATTCTAATCTTTCTTGACTTTGAATTTTGCTGCAACATTGCATTTGGGAAATTGACCCCTTTGATATCAGTAACATGGGGGACACAATGTTCTCAAGGGGGACACAATGTTCTCAAGGAGGACACAATGTTCTCAAGGGAGAAACAAACAAGTAACGAACAACTGAAATGTTGTTTCACTATAATGTTCACGAACAAAAATTTCTATAATGTTTAAATGTGTTTTCAATATAATGTGCTCAAGTAATGGGACAACTGAGATATTGTTTTACTTTAATGTTTTTCAGGTATCAAAGAATATAAGTTGTTTCACTGATGTACTAAGAAAACTTGATAAGAAACTGTTGTAATTTTGGTTAATCCTCATCACCAAAATGCTGTAACCTAGGGTAGGTTACTGAATAGAATAATCAAATGAAGGTTGATAATGAATGATAATACTTAGGACATGAACAACACATATAAGACTTGCCAGCGGTGCGTAGAAGTAGTTAACTGCTAGAAATGCGTCAAGTGAATTCCACAATGAATCTTCAACTGCAGACCAACATACAGTATTTACTACTGTATTTATGTGAATGGGAACATACCCATTATTGTCCATAGGTATGCTACAACAGAAACCATTCAGCCTCTGATACCATTTAACTCTTTTGTAAATGAATACTTGCATATATATTCTCTTACTTTATTCTAAGTTATGGATAATCTAAATTAGGGGTTCCCAAACTTTATAAACAATCAATCCTTTTATGGAATCAATGATCCAATATTGACCCCCAGGCATTTACAAAAAAATATCAATAATATTTTTTTAAGAGTAGACATTCCTTTACATTTTTCCTTCATTATTATTTCTCGATAAGATTTATTTTAGCTTTATATTTTGTTATTCCTTTTCACTTTTCAAATTCTATTTCTCTTTCAATACTATGTTTGTTCAAATTATAATAATAATAATGAGCAAAATCTTCATAAGTAATACAGTAATAATAAACACATAGAACGTTATTCAATATACTTTTTTATTGAACTGGTTAACATCATTAAGAAGAAGGATGTGTTTTTGATGAGCAATAACAAGAATATTGATATTCAGTTGGAAATTGGTGAGTTTTTCTTATACGTCACCATGCTCTTCTAGGTACAGTCTCTTCCTCTGCTTAATTAAAATTGTATGGCTAAAACCAGCTTCAACTATATACAAATATGGGAATATAAGTAAAAATGTCTCAAATGCTACATTAAGCTTGGGATATTTAGTAGTAGTATTGACATTAGTCCAATAGTAACTGAAGCTTTTACTTTTGAACTTTGGTATCAACTGGTGATATATAAATCAGAAAAGTGTATCAGCAAATTGTATTTTATTGGATTATTTTATTATATTTTTATTTCTGGATTGGTCCAAAAAGTTTAATCAATCCTCCAGTATTTATTGACTCCCTTTTGACTCCTCAGGAATTTATAAACTGCCTGAATAGTTTCATCGACCTTCCAGGGTTCGATATCAATCACTTTGGTGACCCATACTCTAAATCTAAGCTCATGTAGTTTTCTGCTTTTTAGCTACTGTGTGAACTCATACAGTCTGGAACCAAAAAAAAAACACAAAAACAAAATGTTGGCATTTAATCTTCCCAAATAATAAATGGCCCTCCAGGACAGCATGCTGCTAAATGCTCATATCTCTTTCTTTTTCTGCTCAATGGAAATTCAATCTTAGGGAATGATCAGTTCTGTTAAAATGACTTTGTTTTTATCTACGAGGGTCATTCAAAAAGTTCTAAGCCTCACCCAGTAAGAAGAGCCATAGCTGAATGTTTTTGTTGTGGCTACACACTACTGCTTCTTATAAAATTAGAAAACTAATTAAAATTTCTGTCTTAATTTTTGCACAGGAAAGGTCCATACAAAGGTCAGAGGTGTGTGTCTAATTTAAAAATTGACAAAAAAAGGCCCAGGCAGTCATAAAGTGTCTGCCAAAGAAAGTTATGAAGACACAATACAGACATTTGCTGAAGTGTGAAGAAGTAGGCTTTAGAATTCAAACAGGGCAGGCACAGCACAAGATAACTCTCAGGTCATCCAAAAAGCTCAATGAAGAACAAGTAGATGCCATTCACTGTATGGTTTTGGATGACAGACATCTTACTGTCCAGCAGATAGCTAAGTCTATAGGCATTTGTTCTGATTCAGCCCATACTGTTTTAACTGAGATCTTGGAGATGAGCTGTCTGCAGGATGGGTTCCAAGAATGTTGACATCAGAGCAGAAGCTAAAAACGGTCTTCATTTCCAGGATACTTCTGACTCACTTCCAGGCTGACCCTGAGAATTTCCACCTTAGATTAGTAACTCATGATGAAACCTGGGTTCACCACTTCAAACTTGAATCAAAGATTCAATGCAAACAGTGGAAACATTCTGGTTTTACTGCCCCTGAAGAAGTCCAAACAGGTAGCCTCTGTTGGTAAAGTGATGGCTTTTTTTGTGGGGATTCTGAAGGCATAATCATGATAGACTACCCAAAAAAGGGAAAAACTATTAATGGATCATAATATGCATTGGAATTAAGGCAACTGAAGGAAGCAATCAAAATACCAAGGAAAGGTGAGGGTAGGTGTACTCTTGCTCCAGGATAATGTGCCCATTCACACTGATCAGGTTGCAGTAGCTCAAGAAGCCAACTGTAGCTTTGAATTGCTAAGACTAAGCTCCATCTGATTTCTTCTTGTTTCCTAAACTCAGATCCCACCTGCATGATTACCATTTTGGAAACAATGATGAGATCATATGTGCTGTGGGGAAGTGTTTGGAGGACCAGGATGCCACTTTCTTCTGTGATGGGTTTGCAATGCTTAAGCATCGTTGGAACAAGTGCATCGATATTAAGGGGTCTATATTAAATAATAATGAAAAAATGCCTTGTTTCTCCAATTATTTCTGGGTGAGACTTAGAACTTTTTCAATGACACTTGTATCTCATATGGTTTTACCAGTCCTGGTTATAGTGCTGTAATACAAATTTTTTGTAAGGAATCCATACAGTGAATCAAAACCTCAACAGATGCTGTATTGGGGTCAGCAGTGTGTTGCAGAGATATTATTTTCTCTAGAGATTTAATGAGAGAGATGGCATGGAATTTTTTTTCAAACTGGAGATAGGAATGAAATTGCAAACAATATTTTGTACATATAAGAACAATGTTTTATTGCCTTAACAAAGCTAAAAAGGGAGGACATAAAAATAGTTAAATAGCAGTGTCAATATATAAAAACATCCTTATTTTATATGTGTGATGAAGATGTCAAGAGACGAGGCCCTACTGATTTTGTGAAGTGTTCCTTGTTGGTCTGTGTAGAGTTACTATCTTAGGGCATTTGTATGCCATATTGTGTTGTATCTGACAGATGGTTCAATGGTGACTAAGAATACCCTCTGGAGGGGAAAAGAGACATGTCTTGTCCTTATGGCATCTTGTGGATGAAGAACAAGATAAAAGAATCAGTTTGTAGTCTTTTCTTTCTTTTTTTTTTAACTGCTTTATACAACACTAACTTGGCAGACAAGTGGAGTGATCTCACAATGCTAAATTAGTACAGTTATCATCCTAAAATATGAATATGACCATTCACTGAAATTTAGGCTTCATTTCTCTAACAAAATTTATTCTTGTCAAATCACTACAAACATGATTGGGAACACTGGGTATTGTAAATAACCCACAAAGAGTTGATAAGGCATAAAATAACAATTGATCAATCACTACAAATATGGAATGTGTTTATAAATTCCTATTGTACTATTTAGATACATCATCTCTCCCCTGAAAGTGCGCCACTAAATGTATACCACAAGAGAGCTTACCTAAGAAGCCTGCTTCAAAGGATTGCTACAAAGGCCAAATGTGCATTTCTCATAAATCCTTTCTCTGGCTCTTCAGGCCTTGTATACAAGGTATTTCAAGAAATGATCATAGTATTTACAATTAAAGGAAAAGTAGCCTACCTAGGGCAATGGCAACTTTATTCCATTTCAATACTCATTTGACCTTACACATCTCTTCTTCTTTTCAAAACAGTTCAAAATGTCTTCTTTTAGAATCTGCATCAGATGCATCATCATATTATTCTTAGTTTTGTCTGCATTCTGAAATTTCCTCCTTTTCAATGGTAATTTTTAGATTCGGGAAGTACCAGAAAGTGGAAATGGACACATATAGAGGGCTTGGGGCTCTGATAGACATGATTGGTGCTTTGCCAAAAAAAAGAGACATGTAACTCAGGCATGAAATCTGTAGATATTCTAATTTTCAATTGCTGATTCCCTTTCATTGCAGTCTGAATGCATTCAACATTTTTGGATGTTCTGCTTGTTAAAAGCTTTCCAAAATGTGGATCACTTTGAATGGATCCTAGCCAAGTTTGACCCATCAGTACCAAAATTTTATCTTGACTTCTCTCATTGAGTCATTCCCACCAGAAGCCACTTTAAGCATTCAAATAGATTCCACAAAAGAATGTCCAAGTAAGTATCAAGTGAAATTCACTACGAATGCAACAGCCACACGGTCACAAGCTCTCTCACTGGTATCTAAGTGCAGACTGAGTAACTTCATGGGAGAGCATCTGTTCCCACACATAGACTTACAGATATATCATGTTGAAACACCAGTTTTAATGCAATCACCAAAGTAATGCAATGTCAAGCCTGGTCATTATGTAGAGAGTGGACCACTTGGGAAAACCAGGTGCTATAAGCTTGAATTTGCAGGTGGTGTAGTGGATAATAGCTTGCAATTGTTAATTAGAGAGTCAAGTTCCAATTCCAGTTAGTTTCGTTATATACACAAATACCCTTGGGGAAAGCCACCTTTTTCCACCACCTATGGGTTAATTAGTAATCATTATTATCTCCTAAAAAGAAACATTCTTACAATTTAAAAATATTTTCTGGTTTTAAATAACCTGCAATGGGTTGATAAGCCATAAAAACAAATCAGTCAATCCTCCCACATATGTGATTGGTTGCCAAGGCACATCAAGGCCACACAACCGATTCTCAAGATATTCAAAATGGTTGGATTACTTTCTGGACAAACATTGTCTATATATATATATATATATATATATATATATATATATATATTACACTATTTACATTATTCAGATTATTGTCCAAATCTTTGTTGCCATATTTATCACAATGTTTCAGCCGTTATATGCTCCGGCCTCCTTCAGGTGGTTGCAATGTTGAACTGAACCCTTTATTTCGCTCGCTGGGGTAGACTGTTCTAGTTCCATGTGCCATGTCTAATGGATCTCAGTTATCAGTTATCTCCTGTTAATTCCCCTCTCAAAGTTCTCCACCTCCTTAACCAGGTATTGCGCTCACACTCTTTGGGTCCTGTCACTGGATCTAACTAACACCTTTATCCACTGGGCCATGTGTCCTTGAGGACATCTGTGTGTGAATTTCTGGGTATTATAAGCCTAATGTCTTCAGCATACATTTTTTACCAGTGCTCATATTGCAATTTTTGCTGTTATCATTTATGTTTTTATCAGAGCTCATATTGCAATTTTCATTTGTTATTATCGTTTTTCTCTGGCACTCCTTATTACTGGTTCCCATATTGCATTCATTTCTATGCTTGGTCGACTCAGGAGATTTTTGTGGCCTAGCATATGTGCTGATTTTCTCTAGAGATTTGTCTATTGTTAAAAGGATATATTTAATGAGGGAGATGGCGTGGATTTTTTTTTCTGATTTCTTTACGAATTTTCCAATGATGTTCTTTGTCTATGATTTCAACCTGATCCCACAGAGGGTGGTGATCTCACTTTTCCCTCCATATGTGGTCAGCCACGCCTGATTTTTCCACTTCCCCCCCATGTTACAGCTTTCTGGTGTTCTTGAAGGCTTACCTTACCTTAATATATATATTAATAATTATCTTTCAAATTAATATTCAACAGATCAAGGTTTTTATTATATATAACTATGTATTTACACACACGCATACAAATAAAAGATAAAAATTAAAATTATTCATATTTTTACAATAAATACTCATTAGTCAGATATTTGAAGACTTTTCACCTAATAAAAGTCCCAAGAGCCACACAAGGTAGTAAGTTACTGAATAAGGTTGTTGTATGAGTGCAAGAGGAGGAGGTAAGCATTGCTAGTTTTTAAAATATGTAGGTGAGATAATTCTTAATTCTAGACTTGAAAAGGTTAAGATTGTAGTGTTTGTGTTGCAGAAACAAAATGCAGATGCAGCAGCCAATTGCTACTGATAAATGGTACCTATGCTTGTTGGTCAAAGAGACAACATTTAGTGTGCTGTCTCTGCAGAAAGATAGCACATGGCTCTCCTGCCAGAATAGAGCCGGTGTGAACCCTGGAATGTCTGGTTATGAAGAAAGAAAATGTTTACCAGCTTCCCTATGAGATAGTCAGGATGGTGAGTTGAGTGGTGTTAGCTATACAAATGATTCCTGCTAACCAATAACTCAAGTTTTAGGCTCCATAAAAGCAGGTACATTTTCTGAGAAGAGGCAGAGCTTAGTAGTATGCTGTGTTGACCACACAATGGCATTGCTGTGTGTTACCAAGGACTTTTGTTTGTGTTACCCAGCATCATTTCAAATTTGTTCATCCTTGTTTGTGTTTCCAATGTCTCAGTTGTGTTCGTACCATACGTCTGGTGTTTCAATGTCTCGGTAGTGTTCGCACCATACATCTGGTGTTTCAATGTCTCAGTAGTGTTTGTACCATACATCTGGTGTTTCAATGTCTCGGTAGTGTTTGTACCATACATCTGGTGTTTCAATGTCTCGGTAGTGTTTGTACCATACATCTGGTGTTTCAATGTCTCGGTAGTGTTTGTACCATACATCTGGTGTTCCCATATAGAAGTCTTGTCCATGCACTGCTTGTAATTTTCCATCCCACTTCAATGGCAGACACCCAACCAGTAAGAAAAAATCCATTCACTTTGAGGGAGCAAACTCTCTGGCTGGAGTCTATTTCACAAAACAGCAATTCTTGGAAAGAAACTGTCTGAATGGAACTTCCTCCTTACTAATGGAATATGAAGAGAATTGGGATGATTCATCTCAGTGGATGTGGCATGGTGGATCCTAGCTATAAGGGTCTAAGGCATGTAGCTTATCAGAACATTTCCCATGGAAAATAGGGATAGGCTTGCAACATTTTGTCTGAGAAAGGGGTTGTAATAGGGTGGAATGTCATACTTCACAATGCCTTGTGGATGACCCTGAGCTCTGTCAAGACTGAAAAGTCAGGATTTGGCAACTCCAACCCAGATATGGCTGCAATACTCCATGTTCAGTCTGATCTGACTATGATGTGTGCTCCACTTGAAATTGGGGGTGGGGGCTTTAATTCCAATAGATGCTTTGAGCAAGGAACATCATTAAGAGTACAACCACTTTTGTATTGATATGCTGTTCTTACAAACCAGTGATATTGATTTTTTTCTTTTCAAGAAGCTTTATAAATATGACACTGTGCTAAATTTAATATAAACCAACAAATATTTTCAAAAGATTTATTTCAATTTTACTTTGAAATTCACAATCTACTGAGTCGGTAAAATCTTTAGAATTTAATTATTTTCTGCAAATCCAAGTCTTAGTTTTTCTCTGCACAATAAGTGCAGAGAAATACTAAGACACATATATATATATATGTATACTTCATGTCCTCCATCATCAATGCAAAATATTTCTTTCTTTCATTTTGAATTGAGCACCATTATTTCCTCCAACTACAATGCAGCATCATTCCTGATTCCAATATCTTTATTTCCTCCATACCTGGTTTGGTGCTCCTGCATTTAGAGATTCTTAATAAAATCCTAAGAAGAATCTGTAATATTATCTGACCTGGCATCTCAACTCCAGTCACTTTTCCACTATTGTAATGTAGTTTCACTGTTCCTTTTCTATAAATACTTTCTTGGTAATTATTTTGATGAACTTTCCTCTTTCGTAATTCAACTTTATGAATTTAAAGACAGTACTAGATTGGTGGGTGGGTCTCATCATTTTACAGTTGAAATGGCTAGATGTAACCGTAAGTTCTATGCTGACAGTTTCTTCTATTGAACTTCTCACTTGTGGAACTCACTTCCAGGTTTTTGCTTTCCAGTCAATGTTGATCTTTAGAAATTTGAATACAGTGTTAATCATTATTTTTTGCCTCAATCTCTGTTCTTTTATCGTTCTCTCTCCTTAATTATGGTTTACTTTTTCTCTTATTCTTTCACACTCAGTAACCCCCATCCTTTTGAGTGGCTTTACTAAATTGCTTGGGATGAAATGATTAAAAAATATATACAGAGAAACACGTTTCTTCCATCATCTACAATTCAATACCTTTCATTTCTCCATGTAGTGTATAAGACTTTTTCCTCTAATGACCATTTAACACCTTTATTTTCCTAATCAACTGTCCAACACTTTCAACACTCCACATAGAGTAAAAAATAGACAAGTAGAGTGCAAATCCTGGTGAAATCTGTTACTTTCACTTTCAGGCAAATGCCTTTGGGGAAGCAATGAATTTGTCTTTTCAATTTGTCTTTTATGGATTAAATCTGAGGCTCTTCTAAACACTTCTCTAGTCAAAGAGAAAGAAAACTTTTAATTCTAAATTTTGAAAAAGGCAATGGTAAAACACACCACAATCATTCCAAATAAGTCATGGTTGTGAACAGATAATAAAGAAAAGGAAGCTGTGGAGATCCATGATCGCCTTCATCCTGAAGAGATACGGTATTAAGAAAAAGAAAAAAATTATATTGTGTTTATTTGCTACAACTGCAATTCAGCATCTTTATTTATACCATCTACTATACAACTACTTTATTTTCAGCATACAACAAGTTTATGTCAATTAAAATAAAAATTGGCTGTCATCACTCTGGGAAAATTTCTGAAAATGGAAAAATATTGTCCTGACCCTTAAGGTGAGAGATCCCTACTGTCGAAGTGAGTCATTATGAAATGATCACATGATAGTATATTGTTGACTGTTGCTTCACAATATAATGGACACTGTGCATGGAAACAAATGATAAATGAGTAAGATATCTCCCCATGTATGTATGTATGTATGTGTGTGTGTGTATATACACAAACAGACACACACTTACCTATGCATTAAGTGTATATGTATCTGTGGGCATATATATATATATATATATATATATATATATATATATATATATATCAGTTTTTGTCTTTATTTTCCTCAGGAATTAAAGCAAGTATTCGAACATTAGAACGGCACATGATCAGACATAATAGACATTCGTTGTCTGTTATGTTTAATAATATATGTATAAATAATGATCAGCTGCCCCAATACACTAAAAATGATGTGTATATATTTATATATATGTGTGAATGTGTGTGGAGATATATATGTGTGTGTATATATATATATATATATGTGTGTGTGTGTGCATATATATATGTATGTATGTATTTATATGCTTGTATATATATATATGTGTATGAATATATATATATGTGCCAAACCTGAAGGGATGAGTTGTAGGTCTCTGCATCGGTGTAGGAATGTCAGATGGTTCGATATTCGTGCCAGTTTCTGGTAGGATTTTTCAATTTTTCTCCATATTTTTGGTATATCGGGTCCGTACCGATCCTTCAGAGTCTGTCTATATTTCTGAGATGAGGTATTATGTACAGTATTTACATTATTCGGACTATTGTTCTCATCTTTGTCGCCATATTTGTCACAACGTTTCGGCCGTTGTACGCTCCGGCCTTCTTCAGGTGGTTGGAATTTCGAACCGAACCCTTTATTTCGATCACTGGGGTAGACTGTTCTAGTTCCACGAGCCATGTTTGATGGATGTCAGTTATCAGTTATCTCCTGGTAATTTTTCCCTCTGAAAGTTCTCCACTGCCTGAACCGGGTATTGAACTCACACTCTTTGGGTCTGTTACTGGATCTAACCAACGCCTTTATCCACCGTACCATGTGTCCTGGGTATGAATTTCTGAGTATTATAAACCTAATTTTTCAGCAACCATTTTTTACCAGTACTCATATTGCAATTTTGCTGTTATCATTGCATGTTCTTTACCAGATCTCATATTGCATATTTGTGTATATATATATATGTATGTATATTTGTGTATATATATATATGTATGCATATGTTTATATAAATATATGTATATGTATATATATATGGGTGTATATATGTATATATATCTGTATATATCTATCTATATAAGTATGTATATATATATGTATTCATATATATATATATGTATGTGTGTGTGTATATATATATATATATATATATGTATTAGGTCAGCCCATAAGTTCTGTCCAAATTTTAACTTTTTCTTAAAATGAACAAAATTTAAAGAGTATTTTATAATGTCTAATGGAGCTGAACATTATTTTTATGTTTAGATGCATTTAAACTGATCAAATTTTATTTCAGAGAACAATAAAATTAAATTTTGTTTGATTAAAACCCTGCTAACATGGAAGTACCCAAGAATCATTTGAGACACATAATGCTTTATGAGTTCAAGAAAGGAAACTCAGAAGCCGAAGCAGCTAGAAACATTCACTCAGTTTATGGAGAGGAATGTGTGAATGAAAGAACTTGCAGAAGATGGTTTGCAAAATTCAGAGGTGGAGATTTCACCCTTGAAGATGAAGATCGAACCGGACATCCAGTTGAGTTTGATGAAAAGCTTCTTGAAGCAGCCCTTGAAGAAAATCCTGCTTAATCAGTTGAGGAATTGGCAGTGGTTCTCAGTTCAAATCATACAACTGTTCATCGTCATCTTCAGCAACTTGGAAAAATTCCTAAACTTGGAAAATGGGTGCCTCATGAATTGTCTGAAAACAACCTCAAATCCCGAGTTGACATTTGCTCTTCTCTTCATTCTCACCAACTTGTTTCACCTTTTTTGGATAGACTTGTGACTGGCGACGAAAAATGGATCTTTTATCGAAATGGTAAGCGTCGTAGACAGTGGCTTGGTAAAGGGGAAGGGCCACAGCCAAGAAGGGAACTTCATGGGTAAAAGGTTCTTCTTTCAATCTGGTGGGATTTCCAAGGAATAATCCACTTTGAATTCTTACCACCTAATGCAACAATTAATGCTCAAATATACTGTCAGCAATTAGAGCGTTTGAACCAAGCTTTGAGAAAAAAAAGACCTGCTCTAGTGAATCGAAAATGGGTAATGTTTCATCAGGACAATGCGTGACCACACACAGCAAGAATCACGTCACAAAAGATTGGTTGGGAGAAAATTCCCCATCCACCTTATTCTCCCAACCTTGCTGCTTCAGACTACTATTTGTTTCATAGCTTACAGAATCATTTGGAAGAAACAGCTTTTGTAACACAGGAAGAGTTTAAAACTGACATTTGTGAGTTCTTCGAATCAAAGCCAAAAGAATTTTACAGTAATGGAATTAGTAAGCTTGTTAATAGATGAAAGGAAGTCATAGATAATCAGGGAAAATACATTGTTGATTGAATCTGTAATTAAATGTAACATTTGGTCACTTGTTTTCTTTATTCAAAATTCGGACAGAACTTATGGGATGACCTGATATCTATATGCATATATATATATATATATATATATATATATATATGTATATATATCTATACATGCATATATATATATATATCTATACATGCATATATATATATATATATATATATATATATATATATCTATACATACATACATATATATATATGCATGTATAGATATATATCTATACATACATATATATATATGCATGTATAGATATATATATACATATATATATATATATATAGTTAGTTTACGAAAAACTAGGTAATCTGTATGGGTAGACCCAAGGAGGATAAAATCCAGAGAGCTCAATGCAAATATATGGAACCTTAAAGTGGTCTGTTTTTATTTAAAATATATATATATATATATATATATATATATATATATATATATTTTTTTTTTTTTTTTTTTTTTTAAGCGTATCACCCCGAGCAAGGCCGGTGGCCACTATCACGCAAGGGGTTACAGAAGGGTTGGAGGAAGAGCAGATAGGAGTGGTAAAGGAAGGGTTGTGGAGAAAGAGAAGGACGGAGGGCCGATCGAGGTGGGGAGGTTACGGGAGATATAGAGCGAGAGCAGATAGGAATGGAAGATGTCAGGAAGTGGATAGATCAAGGCAACTGGAGATGACGATTGACGCTACACTTAAACCGTTGGAGATTGTATTTGTCAGGGAAACAGGGAAGGGAGTTCCATAGGCGAGATGTGCGAGACATGAAGCTATTGGAGTAGAAAAGACGTCTACACCTAACAGTTTCTACGGTGAAGGGGTGGGAACGGGATGCCAGCCTCGTAGGACGCTTGAATTCACGAGGCTTAGGGACAAGTGAGAGCAACTCCTCAGAGCAATTACCGTGGAAGTACTTGTAGAAAAGGCAGTGATGCAACATTCCGTCTGTGAGAGAGCGACTGCAGACGAGATGACAGATCAGGGCCAATCACATTGCATATCCGTCTCTGGATCTTATCAAGAACCCCGAGGCAACACGCAGGGGCCCCAGACCATAAATGGCAGCAATACTCCATGCAAGGTCGAATGGTAGACTTATAGACCTGGAGGATCGATTCAGGGGAGAAGAATTTCCTGGCTCGGCACAGGGAACCAACTTTTCTAGCGGTGGATGATGCAATTGACTCGATGTATTTGTTCCATCTCAGATCAGCGGACAGCGTGAGACCGAGCAGCCGCAGAGAGGAACTCTCGAGAAGTTGGTCCTCAGACATTCTGATGGGATGCAGGGATGGGTCCTTGTGGTGGTTAATGGAGAGCAATTTATATATATATGGGCTAATTGCTAAATGGTTAGAACATTCGCTTTCTGATTATGAGACTTCGGTTTAAATCTCACCAGGGTCGATTTGTTAGGAAGTGGACTTCCTGATGTTTTCCGTCTAGACGGGGAGATACATATATATATACGTATATGTATCTATATGTATGTATATATATATGCACATATATGTATGTGTATATATACTTGCATATATCTGTGTGTGTGTATATATATAATATGCGTGTATATGTGTGTATATGTTTATATATATGTGTGTATATGTTTATATATATGTGTGTATATATATATATATGTGTGTGTATATATATGTGATTGTGTATATATGTATATATCTGTGTGTGTATATGTGTATATACGTGTGTATATACATATATGTCTATATATTGTTTCTATATATGTGTGTATATATAAGTGTAAGTATATATATATATGTATATATATGTGTGTGTTTGTACATATATGTTTGTATATATATATGTGTGTGTATATCTATATATGTGTGTATATATGTGTGTGCATGTATATATATTCATATGTGTGTATATATGTGTGTGCATGTATATATATTCATATGTGTGTATATATGTGTAGATATATATGTATAGATATATATGTATGTGTATATGTATATCAATATATGTGTGTATACATATATGTATGTAAATATTTGTGTGTGTGTGTGTTTGTGTGTGTGTGTATATATATATATATATATATATATATATACAGGGTGAGATAGATCAATTGCCATATAAATTATAGAAAAATGAAAATAATACTGACATCTCATTTTAACCGATATATTTACCAATATTACACAAAAATATGTAACTATCAAGCAATCAAATGAAAATGGTTGAATCCGTCAACCCAACAATAAAAACAATATTTACACATGTGATACTACTTTACATAATTTACAGTTGACAATATGAATACAATAGTGTTTTCTAAATTCTTCCAGTTGCACTTTTGTTTTTTTGTTAATAGTTACTTTGTTTTAACAAATTTATTTCGTTTTTACCTTGAAAAAGTCCACATTGGACAAAACACGTTGGCTAATAATATAGTTTTCCTATTGTCTTTCACTTTTATAAATATGTGTTTGTGCATATATGTGTGTGTGTGTGTGTGTGTGTGTGTTTATATATATGTGCGTATATATCTGTGTGTGGGTATATATATGTGTGCATATATACATGTGTGTATATATGTGTATATATATTTGTATGTGTATGTATATATGTGTATATATATTTGTATGTGTATATATATATGTTTATATATATATATATATATATATATATATATATATATATATATATCTGTATATGTATCTTTATATATATATATATATATATATATATATATATGTGTGTGTAAAAATATGTGTATATATGTGTGTGTGTGTGTGAATATATATATATATATATATATGCACATTTCATTAAAAATGACAGACAAGGTGCTTTTATTTAGTTTTTTATACAATTTCTCATGCAATCTAATAATTTTTTCTTTTCAGATGATAAATTATATAAAAACTGTCCGAATGTTCTTTTTATCTGAGCACTTTCAGCTATACATTAAGCCATTTTCAAGAATTATATTTTAACTGTTAAAAATAGAAATTAGTTGTATGTATGTTTTATAAAATTTTTTACATTTTTTTGTTTCAAAACACGGTCAAAATATTATGTCCATGTTCAAAGTTAATATTATTAAGTGTTGGTTTGTTTGTTTTTATTAATAAGGCTTCCATTATTTTTTGCCTTTTTTTGCATGTAGATGATGCTATTATATTAGTGCTGCCGACAAGTATGTTCTGAATAGTGTCCGGTAGATCTCCATGAATATTTAAATGAGATCTAATTGAGTTATTGTCAGAAAGGTGTAGAGTAAGTCTGCATATCAAACATGTTGTAGCCTATATAATTATTTACGAATTTTGATTGATGAGGAATACAATTCCTTAATGGGCATTTAAATTCATAAATAATATTTGCTGTATTTAATTTTGTTCTAGGAGGTGAATTTTTATTTTTAACTATAAGGTTAGAGGATTTAAATTTTTTATAATTAATCTAATTTTTTTGCTATTGTCAACTGGTGTTATGCATTTTTTTTATAATGTTCTTAATTCTGCATTCATCCTGTTTATAATATATATATATATATATATATACACACACATACAGGGGAAAATGGATCAATTGACATCTTAATTATACAAAAATGAAAGTAACACTGACATCTCATTTTAACAGATATATTTACCAAAATTACGCAAAAATATCTTGAAATACTAAAGAGCAAATTTATTCAATAAAATCACCATTGGCTTCAAACATGGCCTCCAGATTATTTTGAAATCTCCTCCTTCTGGGTAGTCTCCTTATTTAGTTGGTAAATGCTGCCATAATCCTTGCCTTCAATTGATCTTTGGTGCTACAAGGTGTTTCGATGGTCTCTTTCTCAACTGCACACGACATATAACAACAAAAGGGATTGCATTCTATGAGTCAGGTAGCCTGCTGTAAGGGGTGACATCATTGCAGAAATTGTCTGACAGCTATCACTGGGTTCTCCTGCTTGTGGTGCATGTATATAGGATCTTCAGCAGCCACCCTCTTAACACAGGCACCACTACCTCTTCAAGGCACTTGATGTAATCCTCCGTGTTGATTCTGAGGCTCTGTTAGAAGATGAATAGAGGCATAACATTGCCATCACTAGTGATCACTCCAAACAACTTCATAATCACTATTAGACTCATCCAAATCTTTCTGAATTCACTGCACTCTCCTCAGATTAACATCAAACAATAGTGCAGTTGACAAAATCAAAAATAATTTACCCATCACACCCTCTGTATGTGTGTGTGTGAATGTGTGTATATATATATATATCCACGCGTGCACACACACACACACACACACACACATATATATATATATATATATATATATATATTATTTTAGGATATTAAAACAAAAACATGTTAAAAAATCCCTACACAATTGCAAATGTGTCTCATTGGCCAATGTAAAAGTACTGGTGTGTAAATGGTTAATTTAATTTCAAAAGCAGAATATTTCCTTTTTTTTTCTTTTTTTTTTTTTCAAGAAAAAAATAGAAACAGAATAAAAATAGGCTTGATGGCTTTGTCGTGGTTAACTAATCGAATGTGACCTATGCTAAATTAACATCACCTAACGAGACACACTTGTAGTGTTGAAACATAATTGTAATTCTGTAGCGATTTTTAAAATGTTTTTCTGTTAATATCTTAAAATAACTAATATTTAGCTCTACTCTGTATTGATCCGTCTTTTAAATTAAATGTTACATACAGTGGAATTATACTCCATTTGTTCTTATTTTACCTGGATATATATATATATATATATATATATATATATATATATATATATTTCAACTGACCAAAAAGATCTATCTGTTTAATTTTATGCATTCTTTCTAGTTGATATATGTAAGTTGTCACTCATCTGGATGGAATTATTGAAGAAACTGTCCAAAGTTAATGGGTTTTTTAAAAATTTTTTTTTTTTTACTTAAGTCATTAACAGGAATATTGATGTTATCAGTTCCATCAGAAAAGAACTACAAATCCTCAAAGCTATCATTCCATAAGAAAACAACCCACATTAAATACAATTTCTTTCACCACAGGGGACAATCATTTTAAAATAATTTTTAATAATGTCTTTATCTTCAGATGCTTTCAAACTCTGTAACCCCTAACAGGCTACTTTTTTTTAATCATCCTCCTACACATTTTAAATTAGAAATGTAGCATTCCTAAAAATGTCAGAATGAAGTTAATAAAAAATTTTCTCTCTAGTACTGATCAACATATCTGATAACGATCGAGATGCTCTAAAGTACTAAAACGAAAACATTATTAACTTTGAACAGTTTCTCTCAAGATTTGATCCAGATGTACAAAAGACTCCAATGTTAATTGGAAAGATGCAATAAAAGACATTTTTGGTTGATTTTAATAAAACAATTTTTTTCTAATTATTGTTACTTAAGTGTGTGTGAGATATTCATACACTGATAATATGCACCAAGCTATTAATTCCCATAACAATTCCATTTTAAATAAATTCCATGGGGAAAGAACTGAATCTGACATGGAAACCCCCTGTAATTGTAGAATTAAGGAAAACTGCCCAGTAGAGGGCAAGTACAGATCCTCTAGGGTAGTATACCAGGCAACCATTACCCCTAAAGAAAATACGACAAACCATATTTACATTGGCATTTTTGCAGGAGAATTTAAAAAGAGAATCAATACACATAGACACTCCTTCACCAATCCCAAATTAAAACATCAAATAGCCCTTTTGAAAAAATTTTGGGAATTGAAGGAAACAGGTCTCTGAATCCTCAAATAAATTGGAAAATTCTAGGTTTCGTGAACACCAGCAATAGTTTTAGGGATAGGTGCAAGCTATGTTTAGACGAAAAAATCAGGATAATAAAATATAAAGATCAATGCAAACTATTAAATCAACAAAGAGAACTAATTACGAAATGTAGACATAGAAATAAATTCCAAATTACATAAGAATATATGGGTATATATGTTGGGGGGTGTATAGTGGCATATATGTATGTGTAAAGATATGTATGCATATGGTTGGACAGCATGTTTTATTCCATTGGGTACTCTGGTAGTACTCACAATCTATAAATCTATCATTCAACTAATTCTTAATTGGTTTAAGTTTGAATCCCCCATCATTTATTAATAATATTGGATCCTTGTAGTTTAAAAACTATTTACTATAAATCCCAGGGAAACACACTTGGTGCTATGTATAGGAAACACCACATAGTAGGGACCGATATTTAGCTACAAACAACGAAAGGCTTTAGCCATAAATAAACTTGAAACCCAGACCACTTCCTCAGAATAAGATACCTTACGCCCTCCACCAGTGGCTAACACAAGCCCCTTCTCATTAACAAGGTGTCTACCAGAGGAGGACTGACATTGAAAATAAATTTAAAACAATGCTTCGAGACAGACACTTAGGGGCTGAGGATAACTGCGTACAGACCAGCTTGAAATAGACTATTCCGATGTTGAGGTAATTTTTGTTATTTTGCTGTAAAAAATACATATGCTCTGTTATAATAAATACATCAAGCTCTCTGTGGATCAGTTTTAATAATTAATATTACTAGGATCTACCTGGATTATATACCAACAGATGGATTACCTGTACTACATACATATACATATATATATATATATATATATATATATATATATATATATATATATATTTATCACTTTAAACATTATTATTAGTGGATACTCATATTTAATTAGATGCTCTGTTTGTTTATTAAGCAGTATATTTATTTATTTTTGTGTACCTGCATGAATGTTCAAAAAATCTTATTAAAGAAAAATTTGCACTCTCCAACAGGAGTTGAACCTGCATCTCCAAGGCAGAGGTAGCTGCCATTATACCTGGCATGCTCTAAACAACTGAGCTACTAAGAACAATCCGTCAGGCAAGGCCAAATTTGTACCTTTAAGCCAAACTTTTCTCATCATAGATTTCCTGAAATTTTCATATCTGCACAGTTTAGAACTTTATATAGTAAAGACCTTGTATTATAAATGAGTGAGAGATGTACTAGAAGACTATATTTTTCAAAAACCAATTTAAATTCTGCAATAAATCTTTTGAGAATTGAGTCCTAGAAGTTTCTCTAAGCAAATTGAAGGAGTAATTAAATTTATTCCATTCTTTCCAGGATTGTTTTATTGCCAAAGATAAATGGCTTTGTGCATCTTATAAAACTGAGCATCCACCTCAATATGATTGTAAATTTAGCTGAGGTTGATTAAAGGCACAAGTTCAGAATACATTCAATATTATCTCATATCAATTCATATAGGGATGCCTCAGCATAAGGTGATGGTTGACAAACTATTTGTGATTGATGACAGTTGTGTAGTGAGTTTAAGTGCATCATACCTGTGGCTTTGTGCTTAGTAAAATAACAAACAAATGTTGCATAATCTTTAGAAGAAATAATTCAGTGTACTCTCTGTATTATGGGAATTGCTCTAAGCTATGTTTTTGTATAATAAAATTCATACACTACAAAGTTCAAGAGCCACTCAAAGTTACCATTATAATTATAGAAAATGAAGATTTTGAGAATAAGGAGGATAGATTAGCATTTAACTCTTATTATCCATACAAGTGTTCATACAAAGTAGTATTTCTTGGGGAAAAAGTTGTCTGTGTGGAACTTTGCCCTTATATTTTGAATACAGGGGAAATGAGGGTGAATCAACTGTGTGGAAGGTCTGAACTTCAGAAAGTTAACAGTGAGTTCTTGCCCTTTGATTGGTGCACAGTAAATGAAAAAGCAAATACAAGTTTGTAAAATCAGTTTAAGCTGATATTCCTGATAAAGGTCAAAGAGGAAATTTTGTTTAGCATGTTATACACCAGGTCAACTGCTTTTGTATTCAACAATTATTTTCAATCATTCAGTGCAAGATACCTTTATCATGACAGTATAACCTAAGATACAATTACAGAATGTAAGAAATAATATTCAGGTGTTTAGGCTTGACAGTCAACATATATTTCTTTATCTACATTAACATTAATATATATATATATATATATATACATATATATAGGCTTCTCACCAGGTGTCAGTTCAATGTGTTATCTTGTGTCACTTTGCAATTCACTACTAGTAGCTGCTTGCGGGTTGTATTCTTTATAACTGCTGGTTGTACTATGAATGGAATTATCAGTGTCTCTAATATTAGTGGTAATTATTGCAAGCTTTCATAGATGACATCACTGTCCAGGGTGCCCTGAAGTGAGGCACAAACTAGCCTGTTTGGAAAGTTTAAGATCTCGGGCAAGAATGAAAGTCCAGTAATACTTTGTCATTTTAGAAGGCTGTCATTGTGATTATATGGTTTAGACTCAAAAGTAAGAATATCTCAACTGATTATAAACAGTTTCAACAGATCGTCAGTATTTATTACTGTCGACAGACATTGCTGGACAGATATTCATTAGCAAATCAAGGTTTTCATAGCAAAGTTACATCATCTTTACACAGCCTTTTTCTTTTTACTAATGTTCACCTAATAAAAGGCTCAAGAGCCACTCAAGGTTGAGGTTTACTGAAGGAGGTATCTGATATAAATGCAAAAGGAGGAAGAAAATATAGATTATAAAGATATGGCATTTAGATAAAGATTTAACCTTGACTTGAAGAGGTTAAGATTGTCACGTTCAGGGAAGAATCCATGCAGGAGTCTATTCTGCAAAGTAGTAGTTCTTGGGAAGAAGCTATCTGAGTGGAATTTTCTTCTTACCAATGGAATATGGAGGGAATGAGGATGATTCAACCATGTGTATGTGGCGAGGCAAATTCATATCCATAAATGTCTGAATTCATGGCACTAAAAGATGTAATTTGTTAGAACATTTGTTCTAGAAGTGGTAATAATGTAGGAGAGGAGCTTCAGGTAAAAAATTAGTCATCACTCACAAGGCCATGTAAATGACCTTAAAGTCAGTCAATGCTGGAAAGTGGGTATTGTGTACTTCCAGCCCAGATATGGCAACAATACTCTGTTTTTGGTTTGATCTGACTCTTGTAAAGATAAAGCTTGGTAGACAGTGTTGGGTACTTTCTACAGAGTTATAGAATGTGCTGCCCATTTTTTTAGTATCTTTAGTAATGGGTCATTGTTGGTTAAACGTATTGGTCTCCTACTTAGGGTGATGGGATTCTTGCAGATATATATGTGCTTGACAACTCTTCGGCTTTTACACAGAACAATTGGTGTTGATGTTCAGAAATTGATTAATGTCTTACAGATATAATGAGTCCATTGGAAATGCATTGCTATAATGATTAACATAGTGTTGCTGAGGATACAGATCAATCTTGCCAATTGGGTGATGGAACCTGCAGAAAGAACCAATTGGAGAAGAGCAGTCCACAAAAAACCAGCAGCCTTTGAAAACATCAGAGACAAATAGATGAAGAGAGCCCAATGACAAGCTAGGAATCTCCATTCCCTGAACACTTCTACCCTATCATGCAGTGGCTGTGGACGTCTCTTCAGATCTAACATAGAACATTTCACACAGACAGAAATGTCTATGAGCACCATAATACTCTGAAACGAGTTCCTCCGGCAATGACTGAATGCTTTGTTAGTGATGGAGTTGTTAAAATTCATTTTACATGGTCATAAGAAGTAAGAGATCAGTAACTGCAAAATCAGGACAGTAAGAAAATAGAGTGGCATATAGTGGAATTTAAATTAGTATCTAGTTAACTGTGATATAACCGAAGAAACTATAATTTGGAGACTATAGTTAAAGAAGCATAAAACTTAGCAAAAATGCTCATTCCGACAGTGATCATGTATTTATAGACATAAATCAACAAAAAGGGAAAAACAGGGAAACCTCACAGAAGAGTGTTCATCCTGGAGGAACGCAGTGTAAGAAAGACTTTGAACAGAATCATATTGTGCATAAAAAAGCTTGAGAGATGTTTACAAGGGCCTTCATATTAATTTCCCTGCCACAATTTGATATAACAAAGTCTAAAAAATGTGATCATGTCTGTCAGTTAGGACACAAAAATCATTAGATGCCACACACAGCGATAAGTCATTCATTGCATGGTATGTGGTATTTACACAACAGCTATTTCCAAAGTAGTTCAACATTGCCACATCCATGCAAGAGAATGTAAAACCCTAGCAGAACTAAAAAGCCACATCTGCACTGCTCATATTTGTGAATGTATCAAGCGATGACATTGCTCAAAATCAAGTTGCAGCTATCAAGTCAAACAAAGCAGAATAGTTGGCCAACTTGGGTAGTTACTAAAAAAAATACTCTTTTTTTCTTTCTTTCTTTCTTTCAAGTGAAGTGTGTCTGCTAGCATTAAGGACATTCAAGTAGACAAATGGTTAAAGGTATAGAAGAAAAAATCAGCAAGTCAACTTCAGATTCTGGCTGTGTTCACTTCACACTAATGCATTTATTCTCTCCATCAGTTATAGGAAAATAGCAAGGAAGACTGGGTTCTCTAGCCTTGATTGGCAACCAGACTAGTAGAAGAACAACTCTGAATCACAAATTGTGGTGAAGCCAGTGAGGAACCACTGTCTTTCCCAACATCAGTCATAGCAATGCATAATTTACAGATATTAGAAGAAATGTGTAGAAAGCCATGATCATTTATATCCTGAATAGACATGGCACTTAAAGAGAGATACTGGCATTTAGAGATATCTAGTGAAAAGAAAATTTGACTGATAGCAAGTTTCTCTTGCTGGTCAAAAGGTAATACTATATTCCCACCTATGGCTTGTCTCCAGTGGTTAGTTCTTATCATAAGTAGTTCTTATCTTATAAATAGTGGATATTAGATGTCTCTAAGTATCATCCAAATTTCCCTTATTAGTTCACTAAGGTGTCTAGTCTGAAGTGAAGAGATTACATACCATTTCATGTGAGGCTCGAATGTTGAGGACTCCCTAAAGAACAGAGCCGAGGAACAGCTCTCTTTGACTATAAACACCATTTAGCAGGTTCCTGGTTAGTGTCAGTCTCTAGCTTGGATTTTCCAACATATTCAATGCTGCAGTCAATGAATCATCATTAGTTACAGGAGCTGTGAGAGTTTTGTGTTCTTTTATACATTTTCTTATAATTGTATTTTCAGTATATTCTGTTCTGTTCAATATGTTACGCCGATGACAGATAATTTGTCTGCTTCTCTCAAAACAATCCAATATCCTGAGATGTCAGAATATGAGGCTGTGATTAAGAAGTATCTGTGTAAGAGTTACTTAAGTTAACTCCTGAAACGACCAAGACTACAACTTCCTGTTGATGATGAAGGTTGTCAGAGCAACAATGAATCTGTTCATTTCTGTAAAACGGTCTGCATAGGGAAAAAGACAATTTGAGATATAATTTGTCTTTATATATTCTGGACATGGCTATAAAACTAATTAAATTACCTGAAATTGATCTATTAATCACTTAACTTTGAAAATGTACATATGTCTGTTTATACTCTATAATATATATATATATATATATATATATACACACACACACACACACACACACACACACACACACACACATATAAACAGCAATTTTTTTATTCAAAATAGGAATATATATATATATATATATATATTTTGAATTTTTATAAATAAAATTACTTTTTCATACAGCTGTCTCAAACAAGATTAAAAATTTCAGTCACATAGATTAATATTTACATATTTTTCAATCTTTTTTCCCTTTTCTTCCTTTTTCTTTTTCTTCTTTTTCTTTTCTCTAATTTTTCTCTTTTTCTTTCTTCCCAATATTTTTCTTTTTTTTTCTTATCTGCATTTTCTTTTTCTTTTTGCATTTTTTCCTTTCTTCTCTGCCTTTTTCTTTTTTCTCTCCATTTTTCTTCCCCTCTCCTGTCTTCTCTTTTTCTTCTTCCTGTCTTCTCTTTTTCTCACACCTCTCTTCTCTTCACTTGCCCCTCTCTTTTATTCTATTTTTCTTCCTACTCTCTTTTCTTCCCCCTTTACTTTCTTCTCTTTTTATTTCTCCTTTCCTTTCTTCTCTCTTTACCTTTCACTGGTTTTTTTTCCAAACTGGTGAGCTCAACACCCATCATTTCTTCCTTCAATTTTCCTTTTTTCATTTGCCCCTCACCTTTCTCTCTTTCGTGGTTACCATTTCAACACTTCTTTCTATCTTTCCTTCTTCACTTCCTTAATTCTTTCCTTTTAATTTCTCTTTCATACTTACTGGTGTCACCACCAGTCATTCGTCCTTGTATCAGTCACCCTATTCACAACAAAAAAGAGAAAAAATCTTTCCCCATCAATAGTTGCGGCTATATTCTCCTCCTAGCTCTGTGCCAATCAGCAACACAGTTCCATAACATCCACTCTGCAACAACCCCCACACACACCTTTTGCTGCTTCCAAATTCTGATGAAGATGCAGATTTGCTATAATTGATGCCAGCTCAGTTCACCTGTGCAGTACTGTCTGTCCATCATTCTATTTCTTAACAGTTCAATCTTGCTGTATTCCTCCGTCTTGGATTATTTTCATCACTTCTTCCTCTTCTACAGCTAATCCTATTTCTTTACCTTTCTTCCACCTTCGTTTCCTTCTTCTGCCATCATTCTTTCTTCTTTTTTCATTTATTTTCCTTTATTTTCCTTTTTCTTCTTTTTCCCTCCATTATTCTTCTTTCTTGCTCCTCTCTTTTTTTTGTATTTTCTTCTTTTACACCCATGTCTTTTAACTTCATCTCTGCTTCTCTTTCACTTTATAAATTTTTTTTTTTTTTTTTTTTTTTTTTTAATGTTGCCCTTCAGTCTTGAACCCATACTTTTATACTTTTAGTTTTATTATTCTTCCTTTGGTGTTAATTTCTTCATGTCACTGCTTTTATTCCGTTCTCTTTCATTTGCATCACCTCGCCTCCACCCTCTCCACCTCTCACTCCCACCTTCGTGTATCTTTTATCTATCAAACACATCCATTAATCTTATCTATCAATTTCATTCACAGCTTTTCATCTATCTAATTGTCAATGGATTCAATGAACTTATTTCTTTTTGATGTGTACATCGCATTCTCTCCTTATGAACCGATTCCAATCATTACTAAGCTGGGTCCCACAACTTTCGAACAATCTCTTTATTTTTTCCTTCTTCATTCTATCCTTATCTATTAATGTGTATATACATTATAATTTATTCTACTACTTGTTTAGATATTTATATTTAGGAACTCAGTTAGAAAATCTAAGGTAATTAGGAATATATCTTTCTATGCACATGCATGTACTTGCATAGATAGATTTTCATACATATATATAAATATATATATAGATAATATTTGTGGTCAATATATATATATATATATATATATATATATATATATATATATATACATACATATATATATATATATATATATATAGATAATATTTGTGGTCAATATATATATATATATATATATATACATACATACATATATATATATATATATATATATATATATATATATATAGATAATATTTGTGGTCAATATATATATATATATATATAGATAATATTTGTGGTCAATATATATATATATATATATATATATATAATATTTGTGGTCTATATATATATATATATACATACATAAATATATATATATATAAATATATATATATATATATATATATATATATATATATATATATATGCATAAATTCCCAAGAGGTAGAACTCAATGTCCAGGACAGAGTAAGAATGAATTGAGTTTGTAGGTCTGATGATTTGGATTGTGATTACAATTCCAATGTAATAAATTATAACCATGGAATATTAGTGTTTGGGCCTTTTATATTATATATACACACATATACATATATATATATATATATATATATATATATACATACACATGGAAATCATCTCTAAAATGTTTAGAGGTGGTCTTACTCAGTCACAAGTCAACTTCCACCCTATACATACCTGGGCATATAGTGAATGATTGGCACATTCACTTTCTGACTATAAAACCCGAATTTGAATCTTAGCATAATCAATTTTTCAGGAAGGTAACATCTTTGTTATCAACCTGGGAAGACTATCCCAGTGTGCAACACCTTTAGAAGATGCCTTAAAACCATATCACAGGTAGACCCAAGCCTTGTGAGTGAAATTGAGTAGATAGAACTTTTCAAAAGCCATTGATGGTTGTGCTAGCATGAAGTCACAAGTCATCATGACAGAGAGTTTGAGCATACTGGCATTGTTCAAACTTGATCATGATAGATTATGCAGTCTCTCCCAGAAACTGTAAGGTTCCCACAGCATAGTTGGAGTATAAACCACAGGTGAAATTGTAGATGTTGAAGCTACCTTAGGAAGCAGGCATACTTGGATACAATAACCACTATATCTATATAATAAATGTGAATGTCAGTGTGTCACTGTGTCACACTTTTTCAACTTTACTCCTAGAGCCTGTAGCCTAACATATATCATTTTGGAAGCAAGTCAACTCTGTCAGCAAATTAAAAAGATTCCAGGCCGGATCTGAACCTGTAATACTGAAATTTTGGATTCCCAAGTTTTCATTACTGTGATTGTTTTCAGCAATTTTTGCATATGATTTTTGTGATAAATTTCTTTGTAAGATAACAATTTTTATAAATTGGAAATAAATCTGGGAATAATCAAAATTAATTTTGAAATTCAACAAAAGTCACCCATGAAGTAAAAGTAATTGTTTGTATAGAAAGTATGGACCTACATACATCAAATTGTCTTTAAATTAAGTGGTGGCAGAAGAATTATCATTGAACTTTTAAAAGGTAAGCTTAAATATTAATGCCATACTTAAAAGCAGCGACCAATTTTGAGTTCTTCTGTAGTTTATTGTGCCGTATTGCATCTACTCCTCCCTACATTTTGTGATGAATGTTTAATATTAATCATTTCACAACAAACAAGGTAATAAAGCAACTAAGACAAGGATTTACTGAGAAAAAATTGTGGAGAAAGATTTCATTAAAATATCAGGATTGGAGGAGACAGAAGATGATGATTGATGTTGCATTTAAATTTTTGAAGATCATAGTTGACAGTAAAGCAATAAGCTAGAAAAATTCCCCAAACATGAAATGCAAGAGAAGAAACTTTCAGTATATAATTTATGCTTACACTTTATATATATATATATAGAGAGAGAAGAAACTTTCAGTATATAATTTATGCTTACACTTTATATATATATATATATATATATAAAGTGTAAGCATAAATTATATACTGAAAGTTTCTTCTCTTATATATATTCCCCAAACATGAAATGCAAGAGAAGAAACTTTCAGTATATAATTTCTTCTCTTGCATTTCATGTTTGGGGAATATATATATAATATATATATATATATATATATATATATATATATATATAGTTTTAAAGTGTGCTATATTTATGGGATAAAGTGCTCAATATCAGAGATAGAGCGTATGTAAATATAAATATAAAGTGAACATTGAAGTCAACACTCAGAGGTGACAGGCAGTTTCATGCTAGACACAATCGTCATATATATAATGATTTTCAGTTTGATAAATATATTAATAGATAAACCAAGACAGATATCTAGGGAAAGTTATTCTTCATTATAAAGTGGAATACCTTATGACAAGTACTTATACAATGATTTATTTCAGCAAGGTCAAATCTCAATTTGATTTTAGAAGTGACAGACAAGATAAAGTGAGCGAAAGTTACATCATGTCAAAATAAAAGAAACTAACTTTTATACCCATTCTAGATAATCAATAATTATTATTTCTAGTGTACCTTAATATATACAAAAGGAAATTTGGCTATCATCAGTATGAATTCCATTCATTGTGAATAGTATTAGGTTTTTGTCTGAAAGTGCATGATTCCACTGAACATTTTCAGCAGGAATATTATGCCAGAGAAATGTTTGATTGTATTTTTCATTGCCTCTTCTGTAAGTTGGATACTATCTGTGCTCAAGATTGTGTAAAGTTCCTTCCTCAGTTTGAACAACTGTTGACCAGCTTTGGCCAACATCATGTATGCGCTTTCAATCGATGCCCTTTTCAATACTCAATAGATCACATTTTATAAACTTAGTCAGAGTAATTTGCTCTTTTTTACAGACAGGTGAATGTTTCTAGAAAATAAAGACTTCTACAAATCTGGTTTTAAATTTTGCTTTTTTTTTCCACTTTGGTGAGTGTCTTTGACAGTTTTCACTTAACAGGTATTTGGCAGGCTTCCATTGCAATACTCTATTAAACTATACATAGAACAACAATATGTTTATGCCAAAAGTATACAAATACAACATTCTTTTGTTGTTAAATAGGTTACAACATATAAGAATAGACAAAATTGTAAAATGATGAGACCTAGCTGCCAATCTAGTACTATATTTAAATTTGTGAATTTGAGGTACCAAATAGCAAAGCACATAGAACAATTACCATGAAAATATTTATAGAAAAGGCACAGGGAAGCTATGCTATGGCAATGGGAAAGTAACTGAAGCCGAGATGCCAGGTCAGGACTGATAACATTGCAGATTCTTCTTTGGATTCATAAGTAATGATTTACCAAATTAGTTTCTAAAATCCATTTCTAGTATTGTGAGTTCTGTCCTCACATGGGGCTGTAATATTGTGGCCTTGTGAAAAACTGCATGTTACTTATTTAAATCTATATATTAGTGTAATACTGATATTATATAACAGTAGTAATAATAATTACTGTAGTAGTAGTCATAACAGTACTAGTAGTAATAATAGTAGTAGTAACAGTAGTATTAATAATAATTCATTCAGAAATAAATAGCATATTAATAACAGAAACAAATTTTAAGTATTGATTGCTGTGCTTCATAAATGCAACTAAAACTATTGAAAACAAGACATGATTATGTTCTATTATGCTTTCTTCCATTTTATTTTTCATATTTGCTTAATATGTTTGATTTTATGACCTTAGCTCTTAAATTTTACACGTTCTAGTTAAGAAAGACATTGTTGGCAGCTAAATACAGGTTGAAACAAATGTCAGTATTTTTTGTAGGAAACATTAAAGACACAGTAGATAAGATCAACTATCGAAATAATATAGTCTCCCAAGAAAATATAAAGACACGATAGGATCAAATATTGAAATAATATAGTCTCCCAAGAAATATTAAAGACACGATAGGATCAAATGTCAAAATAATATAATCTTCCAAGAAAATATAAAGACATGATAGGATCAAATATTGAAATAATATAGTCTCCCAACAAACATTAAAGACATAATAGATAGGATCAAATATCGAAATAATATAGTCTCCCAAGATCATAAATTAATATTTTACCATTCATCCGTACATTGAATATTGCTTCCATATCAGGTCTGGAGCTCCTACTATATTGTTTGAGATTCTTGACAAAATTTAAAGAAGGGTCTGTAATTTAACCTTTAGCATGCTGGACGTAAAAAATGTCACCATAGAATTCTCTCCTTTTGCACACTGTAGGTGCATTCTGTTGCCTCAAGAGGGTTGCTATAAATAAACACTTGTCAACTCCTATTTCCGGAAAGAACAGTTGACAATTGTTTATTTATAGCAACCCTCTTGAGGCAACAGAAGGTGCTTACAGTATGCAAAGGAAGAGAATTCTACGTTGACAATTTACACATTCAGGTTAAAGGTTAATTGATCCTGATCTACTATCTTGACTTCAGTCATTTTCTCACCATCATTATATGGCCTCCCCTCTGTCTTTTCTGCAAATATTTTCATGGCAGTTGTTTGGATAAGCTTTACTCCTTTGTACTTTGACTGAATGAAATTAACCGTGTTACTAGATTAGCAACTAGGTCTCAACCATATGATCTATTCTAATAGTTTCTTTTCTCACAATTCTTGCTTGTCAAACTCCCTTCTGATTTCATATTCCCCTGCCATCTATCTTTAAAAATTTAAATACAATACCAATCACCATCTTCTGTTCTACTTAAACCTGTTCTTTTATTGTCCTTTCTTCTCACTAAAGGTCCTCTCATTCTCTTTAACTCCGATTGACACATTGCGTCTTAGTGGCATTATTGCCATTTTCTGTATTCCTGAAACTCGTTCCTTTACTAAAGTCTTCATTTTTATCCTATTGGCATTAACAATGGAGGGGAAATGATTAAAAAAATTGTGTGTGTGTGTGTGTATGTATGTATATATATATATATATATATATATATATATATATATATATATATATATTCATCATTACATGTTATTTAACTACAAATAAATAAAAATATTAAAATACCTATATACTAATCCCCTTTATATATATTTAATATTCAAATATGACAATTGATACAACTTAAATTTTTTTAAATGGTATGGTGGTAGTGATGGTAATAATAATGCCATTGATGGAAATATTATTATTACTACTACAATTAATATAATTAGTAAAATTGCAATGATAATAAATTGTGATGATTGAAACCACAATCACTAAGTATAAATATGACAAGGGCCAAGTACTTGAAGACAATTTGCCAACATTGTTACCAATATCAGGGCAAGGTATGAAAAAAAAAGTAGAAAGAATGCTATAAATGAAGTAGAAGACACTGACTACTATTCCTGCTGCTATGAGCACTGCTTCAACCTCAATTGTGTTGCTGGTAAGACAACTGTAAATATAAACAAAGAAAAAAGTACAAAATAATTAAAGGGAGATTTTAAAATAGAGATATATTGCAATAAATATTCCCCCAAGTGCATTAGTGAAAATAATAAAGTCTCACTTCCCAAAGGCATTTTGCTGATGTGCAAGGTTGACTGGTTTAATGTTATTGAGTGAAACACTGCTGAATATGGATTTAACGAAACATAGACTCGCACACTCATGTGAATAGACAGAGAGTCACATACGGAAATGCAAGCATACGGTTTTTAGCTTGTGTACATGGATATGCAAAGGGTTTCTTTCCTTCCATCTTTCATTTCACCTAATTTTTAAGTGGGTCTCCTGAGAGCATTTTTATAACTCTTCCAAACCCTTTGACATTTT
Source organism: Acanthosepion esculentum (assembly GCA_964036315.1). Taxonomy (NCBI): domain Eukaryota; kingdom Metazoa; phylum Mollusca; class Cephalopoda; order Sepiida; family Sepiidae; genus Acanthosepion; species Acanthosepion esculentum. Next base: position 88,818,502 of record OZ038503.1, on the reverse strand, counting down.
TCGTCATATGAATTACCTGCATATGCTTAAATAAGTTTGTGGATATCTTTCTATCTATCAATTTCTTTCTCTCTCTCCCCACCCCACATCTACAGGGATGTGAGGAGAGATAGAGAGAAAGAAAGATATATATATATATATATATAGATATGTACTGACTGAAATAGATAGATGTGAATAGAGAGAGGCAGAAATAGACTGATAGAGCAACACTGTACAACTTAATGAATAGGTTTGTGGCATTATTACTGGCACCAATACAAACTAATTACACCAAGTATCCTCCTCCTACTTTTTCTCCTCTTCCCTCTACTCCTACACATTTATATCTCTCCCCTCCCCCACCATACCATTTACTCTTCCCAGTCCAAATTTAAAACAGTAAACCTCATACAAACCTGAGCCCACACTGTATAAACATAATTTAAAAATCATGAGTCCAACCATTACTGGACCACACACACACACACACACACACACACACACATACACATATTTACATATTGAGGTTCATACAAAAATAGCCACAATGTAAAGTATCTTTCTTTTTATCTCCCTTCTTTTTTCACGTTAACTGTTTTTCTCTCTCTCTCTCACCTACGTTTTTCTTGGCTTTATTCTTTCAATAAAAAAAAAAAGGTATTCTGCATCTTAAATCTTGTATCTTCTACTGTCTAAAGTGAAAGTGAAAGTTGATTCAGCTGGTACTGTGAAGCCAATCACAATCACCTACAGCAGTACTAACAACAATCATAGAGATAATCTTAACATAAGAATATCTCTACAAACAATAGTTGCAATGAGAATAGATTGTTGCTTATTGGCTTAACAAAGTTCGGTCTTTTTATTATTTTTGGCTTACCTTGTGTTGGTTCAAATCCAGAAGCAGAAGCCTAACATTTCATATATAACAACTGCCTTCAAAGTGCAAATATTGAAATTTATTTACTTGTAAAAAAAAAAAAATCATATTAACAGCAGTAGCAACAACAAAAAAAACAATAATAAATCAATCTTCACTAATTTCTTTTTACCAGGAGTCTTCCCCAGTCCTTTGAGCAGGAGTAGAAGTTTATCCCTTGTTTCCTGTTTAATTGGATTCCCAGTTCCTTCCAAAATCTTTTCATTCTTTTTCATTTCTAGTGTCCCCTTATATCTTGGTGCTTGGAGTGGTGCCTTTTACCCTATAACCCTCTACCTTGAATGGCTTTCAGGTCTTGTACAGCGTTAAAATCATTGTAAAGAACATCATTGTAACAGACAAGAAAAAGGGTTTTAAAAAATGTAAACTCTCATTTCTAAATATTTTCTTTTCTCTGCTACAAAAAAAAAGTGTCAAATTTTAAAAAAAGCTACAAAAATAATTATGGTTGAAATCTACTTTTTGCATGACTTGATATGTAAAAAGAAGCAAGAAAAAATGGGTTAATAAAAGATAGGTACAAAAATAGAATCTTGGGATGGGATGTCTCTGAAATTTAGAAAAGTAGAAATAATAACTGAATCAGTTCAAAAATGCACGTAAATATACAAATAGGTAATAAAATTTGAACAACAGCCTATTTATTTCAGCCTTTTTTCTCTATTTATATCAGCCTTTTTTCTTTATTTATTTCAACCTTTTCTCTCTATATTTATTTCACCCTTTCTTTTTCTATTTATTTTAACGTTTTTTCTCTCTATTTATTTCACCCTTTTTTCTATATTTCACCCTTTCTTTTTCTCTATTTCAACTTTTTCTTTCTATATTTATTTCACCCTTCTTTTCTATATTTATTTCACACTTTCTTTTCCTCGATATATTTCAACCTTTTCTCTCTCTATTTATTTCACCCTTTTGTCTATATTTCACCCTTTCTTTTTCTCTATTTGTTTCAATCTTTTCTCTATTTATTTCACCCTTTTTTTCTATATTTCACCTTTTCTTTTTCTCTATTTATTTCACCCTTTTTTCTATATTACACCTTATCTATTTCTCTATTTATTTCACCCTTATTTTCTATATTTCATCCTTTCTTTTTCTCTATTTATTTCAACCTTTTCTATCTCTATTTATTTCAATCTTTTTTTCTCTTTATTTATTTCACCCTTTTTTCTATTTCAGCTTTTTTTTCTCTTTCTTTGTGTAAAATAAAAAAGCAGTAAATTAAAATGTTTAAAGTAATGAAGAGTTTTCATGAGCAGAATTAAAATAACAAATCTGACAAAGATGGCTGAAACTGTTAGAATTAGAGCAAGTGCCGATAGCAGAATGAATTGGGCAGAAGTTTGGGAAGAAGAGGAAACCATGTCTGTTGGCATGACTTCAACTTTAGAAAGATACCAACTTCTATCTGTCATGCACACTGTCCACTGGAGGTTAACCTTTTGAACCTGTCATTTTGGAAGGAATGAACCACAAGGTATTTTCATCTCTATATATTTAAACAAGTAAATGTAAAAGCATTCCTACACACACACACAACGATTTAAACAGTATATGTCTGTGTGTGTGTGTGTGCATATATATATATATATATATATATACACAATTTTAAGTATTGGTCTATCAGTATGTAATAAATTATTTAAAATTGACTTTAAATAAATATACTTGAATCTTGACTTACTTCGGCTAAGCCTGAACCCTGGAGAGTCAGCACTGAGGTATATATATATATATATATATATATATATATATATATATATATACCTCAGTGACTCCTTGACTATTCACTGGTAGTAGTATATGTATACCTTGGGTGAGTCCATTTGTGTGAAAAGGGGAGACCCCTCAATACTAGGCTTTAAGTGCTTTTCTTTCCTCAGTCAGTAGGTTTGCCTTTACTCTAGGAGAAAGACTCTGAATTCAAATCCAGAAGAAGATCAATTTGGAGAACTTGTAACACATTATGTGCACCAGTTCACAGTATTTGGAACTTGCAGAACATGTGCTTGGTTCTGCAAAAGAGTTTTCTTCACTATAATCACATCATATGCATGGCTAATATGGCTGTTCAGTTGTAAGAACTGAGCTGCTGGACCCTCATACATAAAAAAGAATGGTGGCGTCAATATATATATATATATATATATATATATATATATATATATATATATATATAGAAGGCAGTATGTGTGTGCATGTAACGAATGCACGGCCACAATTTTTGACGGATTTGCACCAAAATTTACATGCGCATACTCCAAGTTAGTGGGAAGGCCAAGACCGACTTTGCATTTCCCAACTCCCATCAATAGTGGAAATAATGCTTCTATGGCAGTTTTCATGTAGTTTGCGGCCATTTTCTACTGGCCAGAGTGAGAGCCTATAGCTGGCTGCCACGAATAGGCAGGAAGATTCTATTGGCCAGCATGAGAACCAATGGCTGACTGACACAAATATTAACTAGCATGCTAGCATGCAAAAAAATCAATAGCTGCATTCGTCACGAGCGGGAAAAATTTTAATCTGCATGGCACTTTACTCCAATTGGCTCATTCACTTGCTTAAACTCAACGTTGATTCTGATTCTGCAGAACTGGGTTGGGTGTGAAAAAGTATTTGTTGTTAACATTCTTTTTTCATTCGGTTTTTCCAGTTACATGTCCTTTTTTTAAAGCTGATCGTTTTGTGTTCATTTTGCTTAGTTCTTTTTTCATAACAGATTTAATGTATAGTATAGAGCTTAGAAAAAATTTGCAGTGTGAGATAGGCAAGAAGTAAGGTATGTAGCAACATCAGCATGGCAAAGGGCACTCCTTTAAAGGCAAGGAAGGGCAAAAATATTTTAAGTTAAGTGATAGCAATTGCTGTATGAGTTGTACGAATTTTGAATCAAGCACAGGCAACGCCGGGCCATGCTGCTAGTATATATATATATATATATATATATATATATATATATATATAGTCATTCACAAACAGACTGTTTCACTGTATCCCAGCTCTTCAATGGGGCTAAACATATGATTGCTTCAAGCTGGGATTGAAACTCAACTGATTTGACATCATTTGGAGACAATTACCACTAAACTATCAGCACACTCTATGGATATGCATGATATAAGCATTATCAGGTGTCAGAGTGCTCTCTTCATTCCAAAGAGCTTAACGTTATAGCAGCAGCAGCAGCCATCAAATATCCTTTCTACCAAAGTGCTCAACTTACGAACGGGGGTGGTGTACATGTTTAATACAACGGGGTGCTGAAAATTTCTCAGCCGGACCAAAAAGGAATTAAAAACAATTCTGAAGTTTAGTTAGCTATTGGGAAGTAGATCAGGTGAAGAATTTTTTCTTTTCAGCACCTCCTTGTATATCTAAATCAACACACACACACATATATATATGTGTGGATGTGCACTGCTGATGAGTCCCAAATATAGGACAGAACATCCGTCCAGTGCTTTCTGCATTCTGTTGAGGTTTCTTCTAGATTTGATGAATTACTTAATTATAATTATCTCAAATCCTCCTAATAATTTCTGTCAGACACACAAGTGAGAAGGTATAAAGAGAGATATAAAATATTTAAATTACTTAATAAAAATATTTAAGTGATATTTTAAGATACGCAATGTATTCCTATTAATGATAAATAAACAGATTAGTATAATAACTACATAAAATATATAACTTATACAACCATATAAACTAAATAAATAATAATAAATATTCATCACTTTATTCATTTTGAAGGAGCAATAAAAAAAAACATGTCTGTTTATTTTAACTGCAGTATTTTATTTTCAAATTAGAATATTCAAAATATTTTCTGACACATTTCTTAAATTTTGAAAGAAAACTGTTGTACTGCATTGTTCTACGTGTGATCTGTACTCAACTTCTTGCTTGTCTCTTAGTTTACTATATACTTTATATCTCTTCTACTTAACATATACAAATAGGTACAATCCTAGTTACCAATCCACTACAAAAATGATTTACTATAGTTTTCCTTTCATATCAATTCTACAAGTATATTGTAATTTTTGTCTGTTTTATTTATTCAAAATTTAGACATCCTATTATGAGTATTTGGAACATAATACTGGATTCTGTTGTTAGACAAGATATATAATTATTCATACTTATAGTTAAGGGTATATTTAGAATTAAAATAGAAAATAAGAAAGAAAAAAGTTTTGTTTAAATATCTGCATCTTATTGTTCTTTAAGATGACTGTTGTTTCCTTTGCAGTTATTATTTTAATGTCTTTTCTTTTAAAGCAAAGTATCCATAACATTTTATTACATGAGGTTAAATTTTCCCACAGTCTACACTAGAAAGCATTATCATCCTGAAGGTTCAAGCATTTCACTCTTTGGGGCAGTTCATTATCCTGCCTCATTAGCAATAAGAGAAGGAGAAATAAAAGTCATTTTGAGGAACCCATTAAAACAAATTCAGGCCAGAGATTCACATGCCAAAAGATCTACAAAGATAACTAATAACAAAGGATGTCATTAAATAAAACTCAGAGATTGGTAGTTGTTCACAATTCACTTTGCTGGCTTAACTCTGTGTTTCTGTGTCTGCATTGCTGTAGACATTAGGCTGTGTCAGCTGGTATCTAGAATTTTCTCTTTTTTTCTATCTTGTTTCTAGAAAATAAATTTGTTATTTGATTTTTATTGTTTTGTCTCAAAAGATTCTGCTCATAGTGTAGTGTTGAAAGTGAAATCAGCATGCAAGTTCTCATTCCATTTGAGATTATTGCATTCAATTTCACACAATTACCCTTGGGAAACTTATGAATCCATTTCTGAGATAAGGAGAAAAAAGCAAAATAATTTTTTTCTTTTTATTATGCCAATGTCCATGAGGCTTTTTATTTTTCATCAGGGTCATCAAAATCAAGCTGATAAGGTAAAAGCTAAGCAAAGTATTAAGAAATAGGAAAATATCATTAGAAACAAAGAAAATAGTACTAAACTGCTATGCAATTTTAGTCCTCCTATATGGCAGTGAATGCTGGATAATCTCTTCACAGATGAAGAAGAAACTTGAAGGAACAGAAATGTAGTTCTACAGAAGAATACTGAGAATACTATGGATTAAACATGTGAGCAACAATAAAGTTTTAGAGAAAATGGAAACAAAACAAGCACTTATACTTAACATCAGGAAGAGATAGATTAAATTTCTAGGGCACATAATGAGGAAAACATACCTAGAGAGTTTGAGTAAATGGGTGGTGGAACAAAGTTTATGAGAGATAATACAAAAACAAAAGATCAGGAAATGATGTGGAGAGCCATGATTGCCAATGTCCTGAAAGGACACAGCAAATAGAATAAGAATTAAACTATCTGGGTAATGTAATAACAGACCGCAGAAAATATGACACAGAAATTCAAAGACAGGAATAGTAAAAGATACTTTTCAGAAATTGTGAAAAAAAAAAGATAAAATTAGAAGCAAAAAAAAATGTATGTTTACCTTTTCTATGTGGCAGTTAATGCTGGACAGTTTCCTCACAAATTTAGAAATGACTCAAGTCAACTGAGTTGTGGTACTGCTGTCAAATGATGAGAAATAGCATGAACAAAGCATGTGACAAATGAAGTTTTAAAGAGAATAGGAACAACAAAGAAACTGTTGCTAACAATATGAAAGAGAGAGATGAAATTTTTGGATACATAATGATGAAAGAAGGCCTGGAAAATTTAACACTCAGAGGAAATATCAAAGGAAAAAGAAGCAGTTGGAAATAGCAAGTATTAAATAATATGGATTGTAGCATTCCAAGAATTGCTAAGATGTAGCCAACAAAATCATGTCTACCATACAGATCTTGATAATAACCGAGACAGTCAACAGTACTAGAAATTAGAAAAAAAAGAATATTACTGTGGTTTGTTCATAGCAAACCAATTCAATTACTTAGTGGAACAAATAAGTAAAGGTAATTTTACAAATATAATTGGTTTGTTTTGATTTTTTTAGTTTTGTCTCAGAAGCAATATTTCATAATAATACCCTTAAAACCTATTGCATATATATATATTTATATAATCCAGTTTAACACTATCTGATTTAAAGCATTACCTATGGAACCTTATATATAATATATATATATATACATATATATATATATATATATATATATATAAAAGGTCCCATAGGTAATGCTTTAAATCTGATAATGTTAAACTGAATTGTATTTTCACTATTCTAAAATGCCTAAACAATAAAAACAAACTACCCAGAATATGTTTAAATTTAGAAATTGATAAAATACAAAGAAAAATTTGCAATGTTATTGGTCCTGATCTTGCATCTCATCTTCAGTCGCTTTCCTATCACTGTAATGTAACTTCCCTATCACTTTTTCTATAAATATTCTCATCGTAATTGTTCTGATGATCTCTTTTTGATGCCTCGACTTTACAAATTTAAGTAGTTTAGATTGGTAACTAGCTCTCATCATTTTACAGTTGAATTGGCTAGATGTAACTAAATTCTATGCCAAGTTTCATCTCTTGCACATCTTGCTTGTGGGACTCTGTTCTAGCTTCTTGCTTTTCAGTCAACTTTGACCTTCAAAACTTTAAATGCAATGTCAATTATCCTTTAATTCCCGTTCTTTTATTGTTCCCTCTCCTTAACAATGTTTTTCTTTTTCTCATATTCTTTCACATTCAGTAACCCCTTGCACCTTAGTGGCTTTATTGTCTTGCTTGGAGTGAAATGCTTAAAGACAAATATCATTACAAATTTAGTTATTAGCTTAACTGACTCTCTTAAAGATAGACATGTCTTTGCCACACATATGCAATGATCTATGAGTTTATTTACATAAAAGAAATTGCTGAAAATGGTTTGAAAAGGTTTAGAAAAGATGATGTCTTAAGAGTTATGCTATGAATAGGATGTCTTGTTGAGTTTAATGATTTATCTTGACAGAAATAATTCTTAAATAATCCATAAGTTCTTTTTAAGAATTGGCTCAAAAAATAAATTAAAGTCATTCAATCACTTGACTATCTTTTCCCAAGAAGTCATAGCATATCACAGAAAATGAAGAAAAGCAATCTGTGAAAAGCCATAATAAACTATTGACTTTCAACAGCCTCATTCAGTGACCTCTACCTTGAGTGGCTCATGGCTATTGCATTGATTGAACAATAGTATAAAAAAGATTAAATGCCAGGGTGGACTGGGCTCTTAAGTATTGGTTGGCAGCCAGTCTAGGAGATGACAAATCTGAATAGAAAACTGTGCAGATGGCAACAAGACACAATTTCATTATCTTTCCCAAGACATCATGGCAATTCATAAATAATAAAGAAAAGGAATCTGTGAAAAGATATAATCTGTATCCTAAACATTCATGGAATAAAACAAAATACTACACCATTAGAGTAAAAGCTCTTAAAAATGGAGATATCGGCAGACCACATTGGACATGAAAATTTCTTTGAGTTTAGAAAAAGCAGTCATGTTGTAGAAAGAACTGAAAATATTCCTGAGATATTCCGGAGATAGATTCATTAACCGTTTTGAGTCCCCTGGGACATGTGTGTCCCACAGATGTTTTCAACACATCCTGCGGGACATAATTGTCCCCAAAACGCATTGATATAGGATAAAGTTCTCAATAAATTTTGTCTTTTTGTCATCACTCAAACCCATCTCCACCATCCATTCACACAAGCTTCCCAGGTAGGTTATGTGTTGCTTTCCTGTCTCTCTTACTTTCAATCTGTCTTGTGGGTATCAAATTTAAATTCTTTGCTTTTTTAAGAAAGTGTGCGAAAGTGAGCTTTATTTTTCTAAAATACATGAAAGAATCACTTAATTCTTGGGATGTGCAACACGCAGGCAAATCGCACGATGTGACAAAATTCTGCCAGATTTCAGCGTCATATCAAGACTTATGTTTGTGTTTGATTAAATCAAAAAAATTCTAGCCAAATCAAAAGTAGGCATTTTTTTAATTTTTTCTTGTTTTGTCTTTGGGGGGAAATTCACAAAACCAAAATCAATCCTATGTAAAACAAATAATCCAGCAGGAAACTCTCATCAGTGAAATAATGAAACTTCCAAAAAGCCTAAAGTTACCTTTTTCTATGTATCATGTCCCTTCAGGACATTGCTAATCATGGCTCTCCACAACTTTCTGTCCTTTGTAGTTTTTAATAACTTTTATCTTTTTGCTATTTCTCTCACCATCCATTCACTCAAGCTCACCAGGTAGGTTATGCATTGCTTTCCAGTCTCTCTATCCTGTGAGTATCAAATTTCCCAAACCTTCTTTCCTTATAATATTCTTCAGAAATTTCAACTGTCTCTTCCTGATGTTAAATAGAAGTGTTCTTTTTTTTACCATTGTCTCTAGAACTTTCTCGTTGCTCACATGTTTGGTCCATGGTATTCTCACCAGCCTTCTATAAAACATCTTCATTGCCTCAAGTCTCCTCTTCATCTGTGAGGATATTGTACAGCTTTCACTGCCATATCAAAGGATTGATATTACATAACAGTTCAGTACTCTTTTCTTTCTTTCTAATGAAATCTTTTTTATGACAAACAACTATTTTCTGTAGTCATAGAATTTAAATATTCTTTTGAATGCAAAGCAGCTTAATTTGATCAATCACAAATATCACTGATTTTATCATAATAATTAATTACCATATCATAATAATATTCTATCATAATAATTCATTATCCTATCAAAGATTAATATACTAGTGATATAATAATTTACCTTGAATATAAAAACCTGATGTGGTACGACAATTCTGAATATAGATTTGGAATCGATATTCTTGATTTACTCTAGTACGACATTTAACTGAGTAAGAAACAAAAAGTTCTTCCCCACTTCCCAAAATGTGATATTAATATAAGACAAGGTTTCTCCAAACATGGGCACATATATAATGCAAAATTCTAATGTGCTAGAATAATTCTGATTTAAAAATCCTCATCTCTAAAGCACAGACATTTCCCTCAAGAGCCAAATCTTTGTTGTCTGATCAATAATACTTCTATTGTAATCAACTACAAACTTTTCACGTACAACCAAAGAATATTAATGAGATTTCCTCTTGCTAAATTTCTCCACTCTATATATTGAAGGGAAGAAATTTATATTGTGTTAGACACTTAACCTGAAATGATTGATTATTTAGTCAAGTTTTCCTTGATCAAACTGTTTACTTGGCAATTAATTAAACAATAATACACTTTATTGTATGATTTACTATTCCGACCAGTTTATTTTGGTTGTTATATTCACAACATTTTGACCATTGAACCATCCAGACTTCTTCAGGTTTCTGAACAATTGTTTTGTCTCATTTTGCCATTTTATTAGTTACTGAACCTTTGAGATGAATTGAATCTTGAAATTTCTCATAGATTTTTAACTAATAAATCTTTATTTAATTCATATGGTCTTTACATTAATATAATTCATATCTAGTGATAGCATGTAGCTGAGTCCATCATAAAAATTCAGGATATACAATTAGTAGATACTAAACACTTCAAATATGTCAGTATATGGATCACTTGTAACACATTTTGAGATTAGAAAATTGGCCATTGAATAGGTTATGAAAGAGGTAGTTTCACCCAATACTGCAAGTGACTACAAAACCAAAATATTAACCTCAAAATTTAAGTCATATGCATAGCCTCGTCAGATCGAGACTTCCATATGTTGCGACATTCTGGATGTTGCACATGGGACCAAACTTGTTCAGGAATATGTAAACAGCAGTATACAACCATTTTCTCAGAAAAATGATTAAGAATGTCTTTGAGCAAATGAAACCTGTAGGTCTTAGTGAGAATCATCTTTTTTTTTAACCTTGTGAACTGTCACTACAGATTCACAAAGAACTGTACCAAATAACAAGAAACCACATCATTTGAGGACTACCAACAACAGCAACAATTAAAATGGATAGAATATGCAAAGAGAAATTAATAACATAAACAAGATGTTGGTGACCCACACTACTTCAAATAAAAGGTACTGGAAAGATTGATAACAACTATTGGACTTGATAAACTTATTTTCCTGAAAAATTGTATTTATAGAAAGATTTTATTAAATTCAACCAATGGTAGCACTGGCTGCTTAATCAATGAATGTCAAATGTTTCCTTATAAGGAAACTTAATATTACCATACCATATATTTTTAATTGATTTATTTGATTGGATTATTCATGTCATCTATTTATTTTTATTTATGTATTTCATTTATTATTTACATTTATATTAATATCCTCATTTTAGGAGCATATGGCTACAACACGTTCAAATACCAGTTCCTATATAATTACTGAAGTTAAGCAACATCGAGCCTGATTAGTTCCTCATGATGAACAGATGTCCCCTCGGAGAGGCACTATGCCTTGAGAGACTATTAGGCCTTAAACTTACACCTGACCTGAAGTGGAACTCATACATATGAGCCATCACTAAAGATGCAGGCAGAATAGTTGGCTCCCTGTACCACTCCCCAGTAAGTATCTGGCTCCACATGCTATCATCTACTTTTACAAGTGCCAAATCAGGCCAAAAATGTGTCATGCGAGATACACACTTAGGCGATCATGTATCTTTTGATACATGACTGACGAGGCAGATTTTTCCCCACAGTAGGTTGCCATTTCTTTCTGTAGTAGACCAGTTGACATCCAAGGCTACAGAACCTGGTCTATCCTGCTATTTACCCATTGTGGGGGGTGAAGAAGAGGATTCATACTTTCCCGAGAGTATTAGCACATAAGTGAATGTAATGGATTCAACTGGAATTCAAACTCGGCTCTCCGATTCCTCAATCTGAGCCGCTATCCATTACTCCACCATGTCTCCTCAAAAATGGAGTACTATTGTCATATTTGGTTGGGAGCTGCCCAGACTGCACTCTCCAGCCCCAGTAGAGTCCAGATGTGTCTCTAAGTCCTGGTGGGTGACTAATTATTTTCCACACTCCGACCTTTCTCTCACAGATTGGATGTGGCAAGTCTCTCACTGTTCTATCGCTACTTTCACAAAAAGTGCTCAGATGTACTACATTTCTCAGATTCACCAGGTCTAACCCTCATAACAAGGACATGCCATCCACTTACATTGTAGCAAACCACCTATATTCCCTTCATATTCCATCAATGAGAACTAAGTTCCACTCAGTTTTTCCCATGAACCACTGCTCTGTGTAACCAACTCCCAAGTGGATGTTTCCCTGCTCACTACAATCTTAACCTGTTCAAGTCCAGAATTAACCATTATCTTCCCCTCCTATCTGTACAAACTGCCTTCTAGCATATCCCTCTACCTTAAGTGGCTCCTGAGCCTTGTATAGGATGAACCTAACTGTTAAAAAAAAATGAAAAAAAGATAGGTGACCACTTAGAAATACTATGTGCTGTAAACTTTAATGTGGGGGTAGTTTTATGGATAATGGCTTGGAATTGTTAATCGAAGGACTGAGTTCCAATTCTCATTGAGTCCGTTATATTCACTTACATGCAAATACCTTTGGGAAAGATATGTATCCACATCTAATCCCAGCTAATGGTTAATTAATAAAACTTTTATAACTAAACCATTATTACCCCTCTAAAAATAAAATTCTTACAATCTAAAAATAACCTGCAATGGGTTGATAAGTCATAGAAAACAATCATAAGACAACATTTTGGCTGTTGTGCCCACTTCTGTCTGTCGATCCAGGCAAACTTCAGGGAATTTCAAACTGAGTCCTTAAATCTATGGAGGTAGATTGTTCTTATTCTGCTGTTTATGTCTAGGGGAGATAACTCATCTTGTACTTTTTTTAGTTCTGTTGCTCACCATATTTCCAATGATAAGTCTGTACTATCTAGCTCTGGGATTGAACTCACAATTACTAAAATTGACAAACCAATGATTTAACTCTCTAGAACTTGGAATGTTAAACCTTATATTCTTCTGTCCTACCTGCTGCTGCTGCTGTTGTCACACTTGACTGCATTCACTGTGTCTCCTCTTTTCTGCTGCTGTTGAAACCTTGCTGTAATTTCTCTTTCTTTATTAATGACTTCCATATGGTATTTCTATGCTAGGCCTACTGAGGAGGCTCACATAGCCTATCATATGCACTAATTCCTTCAGACATCTGACTCTCAAGTGTCTAGTATTTTTACTCCATTTTACAAGAATTAGTGACTATTCTTTTCCCTCCATACAGAGACAATGTAATCAGCTATGCCTGATTTAATTTTCTCACGTCTAATTACTTTTCGATGTTCCTCTAGCCATACTTACTTGCTATATAATCAGTCTCTTCTATTTGAATGTGTACATATGTATTTCTCCATCTGTAAACTCAAGAATAGTTTGACAGATATTACTTCCAGAATAAATGCTTTGAAATATTTCAATATTACTACTTTTTCTTAAAATTTTGATGTTTGGTGCCTGCATTTCTGCTATGCTAATTAGATTTTACAAGTAAATTAAAAAACCTTAATTAGATTGGTCTTGACCTGGCATCCCGCCTTCAGTCCCTTTCCTACCGCTGTAATGTAGCTTCCCTCTACCTTTTCTATAAATATTTTCATGGTAATTGTTATGATGAACTTTCCAGCCAACTTTGATCTTCAGATATTTAAATGCAATGTCAATCTGTCTTCTTTTTCCTCTTCTTTTATTATTCTCGCTCCTTAATAATGTTCCTCTTTCTTTCTTATTCTTTCACACTCAGTAACCGCTTGTGTCTTAGGGGTTTATTGCCTTGATTGGGATGAAAGGATTAAAAAAAGAAATAAGTTGTCTTTCTTATTTATTAAGGATGGAGCTGAGTTGGAATAAACAAACTCCTGGTACTTACTCCTGCATTTCAATTTTGTGTTTGTAAAATCATATATATTATTTTAACATCCCCAGAAAGAAATGAATTAGTTAGACTAATGAAAAAGTTTCCACTAGAAAAGTTTCTTTTCTTTTTTATGTTAAAGTTCATTCAATACAAGGCTCGAGATCCACTCAAGGTAGAGGCTACTGTTGATTTGCGAAATATAAATAAAAGAGGTAATAGGAAGTGAAGATTTTAATAATGAGTATAGATAACAACTTACTCTTGACTTGAAAAGGTTATGATTGTAATGTTCAAGGGAGCGCCCACTTGAGAGTTTGGTCCACAAAGAAACAGTTCTTGAGAGAAAAGCTGTCTGAGTGGAACTTTCTTCCTGCATTTGGAATACGGCAGAATTGAGGGTGACTAAACTTCATGGAGAGAGCTGGGCATATCCTAGCATTAAAGGCCTGAATTAGTGTAACTAAACAATGAGTGGTTTCAAATAAGGAATAAAAAAATATTTCTTTATTTTAATAAAATTATTTATTTGTTACTTGTTTTCAAGAACTGCCTTAATCTTTTTCTGGGATTAATAGAACTGGAATATAATGAAAAATACTTGAACATGAGAAATCACTATTTTGGGGTCTTTTTTTTCACACTTATATTCTGCCATATCAAGATGACTGACAATGGAACTAATTATAGAAAAATGTGCATAAAATTTGCATAAAATAGTACATGCAGTCAGTTGTCAAACTAGTTGCAGGAATTGAAGAAATCATTTCTAGCCTCAAAGCAGAGATTAAAACACGAAACAAAATGTCTTCCATGTTACCACTTTTCAGATGTTAGCCTTTAACCAGCACTCCAGTTATTTATAATTCTACACCTTAGATATTCAATAAGTCTTTTATATGAAAAAACAGCATCTCTCCAAGAATAATCATTAAAAAAAATTTTTTTTTTCATCGTACTTACCAAATAAGCACTCCAGATCATATAAAGAGCAGGGTTTAGTTTTCAGCAGAAATTCATTGTAAATTGATCCCTTCATATTCAAACCTCCCACCCACTGCCCAATATATGCTCATGCATAATCTTATTAACCTGTCAAAATTTCAAATAATTTCAAGTTTCAAGTTAAAATAAAAAAGTTAATATTCATATTATTTAAAATGCATTCTTACTCCACCTTTCCCTGCATTGTCTTAAAATAATTCTTATATAGAAAATTTTAGATAATTCCAAAATAAATTTAATGCATTTTTTTACATTTTTCCCTTTACTTTTATTATTAATTATTATTAATTATTTCTCTTACTTACCTTTTTATTTTTATTCATTTACTTTTTTTTTTGGTTTGTGTTATTTCATTCAGTCAAGTTAGGTTGGACATTCATGAGTCTATTGCACCAAACATCATGGTCCTGGATCAAGGTGGGAAGGTCATTAGGGTGGCATTCTGTGCCATAACATAGGTTGGTCACTCAGCAACCACCTACATTGACCAGCTATCTTGCTCCATGTCTAGGTGTCCAGAGAAATACACCACTGGTAAGTTCTTGTTTTGCTCACCAGCTGTGTCCTGCAAAGCATATTCTGCATTCGCCTAAGATTGTAGAAATATCAGGGATGGGTCCATTGAGCTGTGATTTAGTTAGATGTTGTCTCCAAGAGATGTTAAATAAAGCTCCAATCATCTGAGTGTAGGCTCAATCAAGCTTAGGTTCAAGGGTTTTAGTTAATGTCCAAGCAGTGGCACCATACATTAACACTGCATCTACAGAATCTCCATCTGAGGTTGTCTGGTAGATCAGATTCCCAGATTATATCCATTTTATTCAAGGCAGCCCAGGCTTTAGCTATGCAGACTTTCACATTCTTTTCAGTAGAATTTATTTTGTTTAAGTATATAAAAGATTCAACAGATTGTATTGATTCATCATTAGACAGTTTGTTTTAAGCCTTGCTGGTTGAAGCTTATGAATTCTGTTTTAGAGGCATTGACATAGAGTTCAACATTGTTGGCAGCATTTTCTAGATGATGTAGGAGAGCTGTGGCATTGGTATTTAAAATGAATTTACATAGCAAATCTTTTGAAGAAATCATTTTCAAATAAGTATAAAGTTGATCTGAGGCTTGCAAATAAGAACTTTTGTTTTCAATAGTCTCTCATATGAATTCACTCTTCTCCTTTAAGCTATGACTAAATGAGCGGATTAAACTAGATTCATGAACCATTTGGAGAAAAAGACAACTATGAATTCAAATCTATGAACAGAGCAACAAGAAACCATTATCTTTCCCCAAAACAATCATGGCAATAAACAGTTTACATATCTTAAAAGCTAGTAAGCTGTAGAGTGTTATGAGACATCCAAAAAGCACATGGCATAATAGATAAACAAATAAGTCTTTCACACCTTATTCCCATAACGGCAAGCCTATTTATGTGCTTATACAACTGCAACCTCAACAACCAGTATAAATATCAATATGACAAGATTTAAGATTTTACAAGTACATTGAGTAACTGGTTGTAGTTGATACTGTCTGACAAAGATTACCCCAAATTTTGAAGCCTGAACTCAAAACAAGCATAAGGAATTGGAAAACCAATCACTTTAGCAGATATGTCCCAGTATCCACCCTTATGCATGGGTTTGGCAGCTACTAAGTCTGATTGCATATGTGTTAATGGTATCTTTGGATTATTTTGAAAACATAAATTTGGGTCAGATATAAGGCTGGAATTTGTTTCTGTCTGGGGACATCGAAAGACTTCTCCAAGGATAAAAGAGGCAAATAAATATTTACTCAGATGCAAAATTTGTCAATTTACATACATACTCAACATAATCAACCATTTTTTTATAGTCTTTCGTCTTTCTCTAGATCTTTCTATTCCTTTTACTTTATTTCTCTTACAAATCTTTTCCCTCTTTTTCCTTATTATTCTTTAATGTCTTCCTTTTTGTCTCCCTTTATTCTCTTTTCGTCCTCCTTCTCCTATTTTTCCTTTTTAACATAGATATTCATCCTTATTTTCATTTTCTTTTTTCTCTCTTTCCTTTTGTCTTCTTATTTTCTTCTTCCTTGTTCATTTTTCAATCACTTATCTTCTTTCTTTCTTGTTTCATTTATTACCCTAAACTTGTTTTTTGTTCCTTCCCTTTATTACTCTTTTTCCATTTTTTAATTTCCTGTATTTCTCTTTTCTTTATTTCTTCAACTTATTCAACACTTTTTCTTT
Source organism: Acanthosepion esculentum (assembly GCA_964036315.1). Taxonomy (NCBI): domain Eukaryota; kingdom Metazoa; phylum Mollusca; class Cephalopoda; order Sepiida; family Sepiidae; genus Acanthosepion; species Acanthosepion esculentum. The sequence continues at coordinate 88,801,455 of OZ038503.1, read as the reverse complement.
CATTCTGTCTTTCTCTACTCTTACTTCTCTGACAACAACTTTTCTTTATTTCTTGTATGCATCTCCCCCTTGATCCAATATTTGTCTTAGTCTTATTTTCATCTCTCTTTCTCTCTCAGTCAATCTCTCTTCAATTCTTACTGATTTATTTATCACTCCATGAGACAAACTTCTGTCTGAAATGTTTATATTAATACATAACATTTTCTTAAAAATATATACAAATGTCTTTATAGATTGAGATACAAAGATTTACAAGGATTAATATTTTAGGATCTTCAAAGTTAGCAAAACACAGATATCTAACTCAAACCTACATTTAAGCCCCACAACTATAGAGCTCAAAAGAGACCCAGAATTAATAAATGACTGGATGTTAAATCTTTTTTGCCACCATGGATTTACTAAAAAGAAAGAAAAAAAAAATGATGTTCAATCATTAGAGAAAACCAAAAAAAATCAAACAAGACTAAATGATCAAGATGAAACAGAAAATGAAATGCCAACAAAGGTTTAAAATATAAATAAAAAAAAGAAGCAAGAATTAAGGACCTTTTTTTTTCAATCTGAAAAACAAATTAGTAGAAAAGAAAAAAAACTTTATATGACCAAATCCCATTGCAAGCACAAGACTAATATTATTAAAATTCCGAGTCATCTGTGGTTGTAAAGCCCTGGCTTGAAACCAGAAACAGAAGGATTTATTGTAGCAGCTCAAGATCAAAGCCTGCTAACAAGATCTTACAAGGCACATATTTTAAGGAAAAGAGTAAATCATTGCTATACATATGCTGAGGAAACTATTGATCATCTAATATCTGGCTGTTCTACACTAGCAAATGAATTTAAAATAGGCATGAAATGATAAGGCAATGTATTGGTTCCCATCAGTATTGGAATGACTGCAAAATACATTCCCCTCCCCAATTTATAGCCAGAAGTACACAAATGTACGCTGGGATATTTTCCTAGCCAATAAAATAAGCCAGTTCTCAGTTTCATCTAACTCAGTCCCAGTCTGTCTTGTCTTGAAGTCAAAATGCTATGTTCGCTTGTCTAATCTTGCTCTTGTGTGTCAACACCAATTCTCAGTTTATGAACTTTTTGCTATATTATTGCTTTGCTTTATTACTGTTAATTTGCCTTGCCTATTTTGTTCGATTGCTTTATATTATTTTTTGCCCAGTTCTTTTCTTCTTCTTGCTATTGCAAACTTTGTCAATTCTGTTTGCTGGACAGTTCTGTAATTTATTTTATATTTAACAATGGCCACTCACTCTACACAATGCCTTCATTGGAAGATATGCCAACATTTTAACCTAGCTAATCGAAAATAGTAGGAGCAAAAACCACTAATAATTCTACTAATTTACTTTCACCATACACACTGACCCCACTATGCAAGCTAATCAATTTCTAGAAACTTAAATGCAATATTACTGGCATGATCAGACCATTGAATTTAAACATTTGAAGGAAAAAACTCTCCAGATATAAAAATCTGGAAATAGAAATTGTAAGAATATGTCATTATATGACAACTGTTATTCCAGTAGTTGTGTGAGCACTTAGAATGATTAGGAAGAATATGGGTACACACATTAAGGAAATTCATCTTTATCTGAAATACAAAAGCTTGTATTCATGTGTACTTATTACATACGTAGAAAAATTATTTCAAGAATTTCCTAAGAAAATCTTTCATTTGTTGTAATCAGTTTACTCAGGTTTTTGTTGCTATCTGAGTGTTGGGATTCCAAACACATCTTTTTAAATAAAACATATAAAAAGTTATTTTCTGGGGGAAAAGTAGAAGCAGAATGTCAGTTGAAATAACATTTATAGATTTTTTCAGAAATATACAATAACAGTAAAAGGTTCAATTTTCCTTGCGGTGAAGTTTTTTTTTATAAAATAATTAAGTGTTCTTTGTCCACACATTTCACACTGCACTTATTTACTTTATGATGGTCAGCTTAATCTGTTTGTGAGTTTGTAGACAAGGGGTTAGTTGGCAGCTGCTGGTTATTCCCTTCTATTGTGTGTGTGGACAAGGCCTTAGTTGGTGGCTGCTGGCTGTCATCTCTTCCACTCTCTGCGGGTGTCAGGATGTATATGCACATGTAGATCAAACTTGCCTCAGAAATTGTTTTGAGCCACGAGAAGCAGTATGCTTTTATTTTTATATCTGTAATGGAGATCCAAAATCTAATTTCACATAGTGGTGTGAACTTTCTGAATACAAGATTTTCATTAGTTAGAAAATAATTTCACACTGGCTCATGAAAATCTTTTTCTCAGATTTGTGGGAGTGGTGAAAGAAGTTATTGTATTTCCTAAATGGTCCAAAAATAACAATCAATCAAGGCAAGGGGGTTACAGAAGATTTGGAGCAAGAGCAGATAGGAATGAAAGGGGAAAGGATGTGGAGAAGGGAAGTGGATAGATCAAGGCAACTGGAGATGTTGATTGACGTTACACTTAAATAGTTGGAGATTATATTTGTCAGGGAAACAGGAATAAGGAAGGGAGTTCCACAGGCAAGAGGTGCGAAACATGAAGCTATTCGAGTAGAAGAGACATCTACATCTAACAGTTTCAACAGTGAAGGGGTGGAAACGGGATGCCAGCCTTGTAGGACGCTTAAATTGAGATGTTGTGAACCTGCCAATAAAGATGAGGACAATAATTCTCAACAATGTAAATAGTGTAAATAACTGTTTTTTTGCAAATAATTAATTAGTCAGTTTGGCTTTAAATTGAATTATATATATATGAGAAAAGTGCAAGACCCTTTTATGTCAATCAATGCATTTTAAATTGTATCTATAAAGATAATGTATAAGCAGAAAATATATTAAATTGTCAGACTTAATCTATTTCATTATATATTGCCATTGTTTACGTTAAGATACATTTTGTGAGCAGATATGACTGAGCGAGAAAATCATCTAAGGTTGTGTGTTTGAAAACAGTAATTTGGACTTTGCTAACCAGATGCTTCTCTGTAGCTAAATGGTATAGCACGTCAGATCAAATGATGGTGTTTGTGTAGGAATACAGGTTCAATTTCTGTCAGAGAACACATATTTTCTACAAAATTTCTCAAACATTCATGCCAGTAATTGTAATTAATACTTTTTAATTAAAAAAACACAGTGCATTTACTGAAATAAATTGTATCTATAAAAATAACATAAACAGAAAATATATACATATGCAGTGGAACCTCAATTTAATGGACTAATAGGGGGGGAGGGATCATCCATTAAAGCCGATTGTCTGTTAATTTGAAGCATTTTTTGTGGCCTAAAAATACACAGTACAATACACAATTATTGTAAATAAATGTAAATACAGTATATATGTATGTGTATTTTATCTTTAAGTTACTATATACCTTTAAATAAAGTTTGAAGTTTTAAAGTTAAAACTGGAGTCCGTTGTTTCTGGAGAGCTAATTTGTAGTTTTACTATATATATATATATATATATATATATATATATATATATAAAACACAGGTTTCATTGAAGAAGACTGACAAGGCACTATAATTAAGCTTTTTTATTAAAAATTTTCTTTCTTGCATACAAGTATTTTCTTTTCTGGGCATAGTGTGTATAACTGCCCAAATGTTCTACAAATCTGAGTGTTTTTGACTAATCTATTAGCCCTTATCAAGGATGTATTTTTCATTTTAACTGAATATGTAGGTATATATATATATATATATATATATATATATATATATATATATATATATATATATATATATACCTATGGGGACTGGAATGATTTGTTTTTTTTTTCATTTCCGAATATGGTCAGCACATTGTGGCTGTTTTCATAGTTGATATTTTTTAAAATAGACTTCCATTATTTTTAACCATATTTTGCATGTGAATGAGGCTATCATAGTCATTTGTTTCACAAATATGTGCAGACAGAAGTTGGTAGTTCTCCATGGATATTTAAATGAGTCCTTATGGAGCTATGATCATGCAAGAAAAGAATTAATAAAATTAAAAAGTTGTCTTCAATGAAACTTATATGAAAGAGGGATTGCTGCCTAAATACACACTATATATATATATATATATATATATATATATATATATATATATATATATATATATATATATATATATATATATATATATAGAGAGAGAGAGAGAGAGTCACACACAGATATGAATATACATTCATTTGCAGATTTTCTAAATATCCTTTTGTCTCATAATAATCAGAATGAGAGAGAAAGTTTGATTCTTATTCTAATAATCTAAATGAAGCAAATTCTTAAGAGACATGAACAAATTTCAAGGGAGATTGGTCCTAAACATTTTTTTCCCAACTCTCCTAGCAATCATCAGAACTGCTGCTTTATCTAAATTATATTAATGTTGATTCCTAAAGAGATAAGGTCAAACAACTCAATCCTTATATCTGTATTTTAAAGTGTATTTCCCATTTTCATTCTCTCTTTATCCATCCATCCATTTCTCTCCTTATATCTATAAATATACATCTTTTTATATTTATATATAGATAAATGGATTGACATAGCGTATGTGCATGTGTGTTTGTAATTCATGCAGGAAAATATATCTTGCATAAATATCTCCATTACTTATAACAATAAGGATAAAAATGGCCATAATATTATAGAGGTGGTAGCAGAGGTTGCAGTAACAGTGTTGCTGGGAGTGGTAACAGTGGATTAAATAAAGGTGGTAGGAGTTGAGGTAGTGGCATGTATCCTGTGAGTGGTGGTGGTAGTGGTAGTAGTTCTGGTTGTATTGCTGCAACAACAGCTGCAGAGTTAGCAGTAGTCACTCTATGATCAGCCTTACAGGCAGCGGTATGAAGGTAATATGGTGCTAATAGCAGTTAGATAAATTTAAGGAATCAGTTATTTACATTGGTAGTATGATATTTAACAGACACATGAACAGACTTTGGTGAATATGAACAGTCTTGGATAAATTAATAGCAATAAACATTGTTAAATAGATAGATAGAAGGATAGATGCTATAAAATTGTGATAAAAAGAATGAAAAAATAAATGGATGAATGCTAGCAATATAAATACATAGGTTGATTTGATGGTCATTATAATGAATTAATAAATTGTTTTATATTAAGTCAAAATGATCAGAATATGGTAAATGTCTAAATACATAGTTTCATTTTAAACCGCCACGTCTCAGTGGCTTTACTACCTTTCTTGGGATAAACGCGATTAACATATATATATATATATATATATATACAGTATTTACATTAGTCGGACTATTGTCCTCATCTTTGTCGCCATATTTGTCACAACATTTCGCCCGTTGTACGCTCCGGCCTTCTTCAGGTGGTTGGAATGGCACAGTGGATAAAGGTGTTGGTTAGATCCAGTGACAGACCCAAAGAGTGTGAGTTCAATACCCGGTTAAGGCAGTGGAGAACTTTCAGAGGGAAAATTAGCAGGAGATGACTGATAACTGACATCCATCAAACATAGCATGTGGAACTAGAACAGTCTACCACAGTGATCGAAATAAAGGGTTCAGTTCGAAATTCCAACCACCTGAAGAAGGCCGGAGCGTACAACGGCCGAAACGTTGTGACAAATATGGTGACAAAGATGAGGACAATAGTCCGACTAATGTAAATACTGTACATAATACCTCATCTCAGAAATATAGACATATATATATATATATTTATGGGAAAATGATATATAAATTTTTATATATCAAAAACAATTATTTTAGGAAAATCTCTGACAAATTAGAAAAAGGGATTTAAATAAAATATCATATGAGCAGAAAAGAAATCTTTTACAAAACAACCGACTCGGTGCATTAGTTGCTCACTAATGAGCATGACCGTAATTTTGATTGAAAAATTTTGATTTAAGGAGTGTTACTTTAAAAAAAAACAAATTAAGACATGGTGATACTAATTTACTGTAATAATTGCCACAAGTAATACATAAGAGAAACCTCGAGGAATTTAAAGAAAAGATTATATGAACACAAATGGGTTCTTTTGCAAAACATCCGACTCGGTGCATTAGTCGCACACTAATGAGGCTGCTAGAATTTTGATTTAAAAATGCTACTCTAATTAAAAGAGAAAGCAATTTACTAAGATGAAAATGTATTGAAAGTACTTTAATCACAAAATCATCCACAGTAAATTTACATCTAGGTTCTTACAACATTTCACCTTTCTTAAAAGATCTTTGATTATCACAATGTTGGATATTTAATGACAAAAGTGAAAAAACATAAAGAAAAAGAAAAAGAAATTAAATGAAATCAAATAGACTATGTAACCAAAACATATATTAAAAAAAAATTCAAATGTAAAATTCTTAGTATCTCCTCTCCTTCTCGCACATGTGTAATCGCATCAATGTAAATATCCTTTGAGTCTGATGAAATCCTGAAGGATAAAATGCTTCACATGAAAACTTTTTCCACTTTGTCATAGATTTTCCTAATATATAATCATCATAGTCATCAGCAGCATCATAGCTTTACAAAGAATGATTATTTTTAAAGGTAGGGGGTTCCATAACTGTAACAGATCCTCTTATTTGAGTTGTAGGAAACAAGTTAATATCCCTCTGTCCTATGCAAAATGTTTTGAGTTGGAGAGTAGCATGTACAATACCAATTCCACCATTTAAACCAAGAATTTATATATTGTGGCCGACTCAGGGCCATGGCAGCTGTTTACCGTGGTCATAAGTTTCCTATTAGAGTTTCCTTCTCATAGGTGGATATCTAAGCTGAGTGTAAAGTCAGCCGCCCCTTCTAATGAGTATCTCATCAAATTATGCATATAAAAACATATATATTCAATACTGATCAATATCTACAATGTGTTTCACAATAAAAACAATTGTATTGATTGCAGAAAGATTTCTGTAATCTTTACCAAAAGTCCCAATGTGTGATTGAGAAAATTACAAAACTCAGAGCTGAGATCGATTAGTATTGAACATTACTGTATCCAATTCAAGAATTATTATTGTGTTGGAGCAAGCCAGCTCCCAACAAATGCAATTTCTCTTCAGTCAATGTTGTCTATGATTGTTGGGTCACATATGTAGATTGAATGACAGCAATATACCAAAGACATCATGTAGTGTAATACTGTCTGGCAGGTCATCCTGCATTACATTTCAAAGACATTTGCAAGAGAGACCTGAAATTTACATGTATCAATCAACCCATGTAATCAGGAACCGCTAGCAGATGATTGCAACAGCTGGTGTCATGCTGTTCAAGGAGTCATCAAGTGTAACAAAAAGTGAAACCAACATTTGGAGGTCAGAAGACAATGCAGGAAGCAGAGGAAGTGATCTCAGAGCTTCATTCCAAGTTCTAGAATAGTCTCTGATGCAAAGATTGAACTGCTCCACCATTATGATAATTCGATATATATCAAAATTTAAATTATGTAACGGTCAGTCTCAGTTCAGCACCTGAAGATTGGGTTGTTCATAAAACTCAGCCATGTTACCGGTGAGGAAAATATATATATATATATATATTTTTGTCATCCACAGACAGACTGTTTCGCTGTTTCACAGCTCATCAGTGTGGCTAGACATCCGGTTGCCTCTAGCTAGGATCGAAACTATATATATATATATATACACACATATATATATATATATATATATATATATATATATATATATATATATATAAATGAACATTGAAGTTAACACTTAGAGGAAACAGGCTGTTTCATGCTAGATGTGGCCTGACGATTGCATCTAGCATGAAACTGCCTGTCACCTCTAAGTGTTGACTTCTATGTTCACTTTTATATTTACACACGCTCAATCTCTGATATTGAGCACTTTATCTCATAAATATAGCACACCTTAAGAGTATATTTCTTCATACATAAATACATACATATATGGTAGGGGTGAATGGCATATAAATTTTTATATACCAGAATAATGTTAGTCAAGTGACAAAGTTGAAAAATTATGTGTAACATGTTTTGTCCTTGTGAAGAGCTTTATTGAGCTAATGTAATGTTTTTATTGATATAGATATATGTGTGTAGGTGGAGGGAAGATATCAAGATGTGAGTGCCAATTACACACACACACACACACACACACACACACTCACTTCATATTTCCTCATCTTTGTTGTCATCATCAATTATACCATTGTGTCCTCTGACTTTCTGAACCTTTCATTTAAACATAGGGATGACATTGTTCTCATCATACTCTCCATATCTAGGGATATCTCATCTCTTTCTTTTTTTAGTACTGTTCATTTATTGCTCACCTTGTTTCTACTGAATCTGTACTAATATTATATATGCACAGTACTTATTGGAAAGCACTCAATATCAGTGATAGAGCTAACATATTTAGTTGGATGGATGTGAGTTTGTGACCCTGGGTTTCATGCTTTTGCAATCGTCAGACAAACTGATTAATTTTTTTTAATTTTGGATTTATGTAGGGTTGCGTATATTGGTGTTTTTATGGAAGTGGGAGGAAAAATTGTTGTCGTGCATAATGAGGAAAGTGGGCTTGGAAAATTTGATACTCACATGACAGAGGGTCACAGAGAATCAGTGAATAACCAATGTAATTAGAATAATCCAAAACCTACAATGGGACAGCAAACTGTCTACATACGGATAGAAAATAAATATACAAAAATAGATGGTGTAAGCCAAGGATGTGTCTTTTCACCAGACTTATTCAACCTCTCGAGTGAGGTGATTCTGACAGAATTAAAAGTTCTAGCAGGATACATTATTTACGGCCACAATCTTAACATAAAATATGCAGATGACACAGTGATGATAGCAGATATGGAAAGGACACTACAAGAACTCCTACAGAAGTTAATGAAGGGAAGAAAGAAGAAGTGACTAAAACATCAATTGTAAGACAACAGAATGCATGGTTGTTAACAAAAGAAACAGCCCAACATGCAAATTACAAATTGGAGATACCAACAACTGGATATCTGGGAAGTGTTTTAACAGAAGATGGAATGTGCAACACTGAAATCCAAAGGTGAATTGTCATAGTGAAAAATGCCTTCCAAAGCTAAGCAAAGTATTAAGAAACAGAAAAATGTTATTAGAAACAAAGAAAAGAGTACTGAACTGTTATATAATATCAGTCTGCCTATATGCCAGTAAATGCTGGATAATCACCTCACAGTTGAAGAAGACTTAAAGCAAAAGAAATGTTATTCTACAGAAGGATAGTGAGGGTATCATGTACCAAATAGGTAAGCAATGACAAAGTTTTAGAGAAAATAGAAATAAAAAGGACTCTTATACTTAAAAAGTATAAGAAGAGAAAGTTGAAATTTCTAGGGTACATGAGGAAAGAGAGCTTGAAAAAAATTGATACTCACAGGACTGATTGAAGGCGAGAGGGATAGAGCAAAACAACACAAAACCTAACTAGCGAGTTTTAATAAATGGTTGGAAGAGCAAAGTTTAGGAGATATAACTAAAAGAAAAAGAATTTATTAAGAGCTACAAAGGACAGGAAATTGTGGAGAGCCATTATCACCAACATCCTGAAGGGATACACCATATAGAATAAAAAATTCACATTGTTTTAGAAATCTGTGCATTCCCCTTTTTTTCATTTTTCTTACATGCAAAGTTTATTTTTTACCATACTAAAACAGGTTTGGGTATCAAATAATCTCTTGCAATCCAATAGTTTAATGTTGATTTTTGCATTCAAATGTTTAAGAATTTAACAGTCTGAAAATAAATACATAAATATATATAAATGCTTAATTTTTAAATTTTTCTTTCTTTAAAACTAACAGATCAATTTTTTTATGAAAATTGTCCTTTTCTTTTCATATTTGTTCCTTACCTCCTCTCCTCGCACTCGTCAAGCATCACAACTCTGTCCACTTGGCAATTTAGACCATTCTGTAATATTTGTTGATATTTCTTTTGAGTTGTCTATTAAAATGGAACCTCCTATTAACACAATTTATTTTTGTTACCAGCATACTGATTAGAATTAATTTAGTAACTTTATTCAAGCCCCCCCCCCCCGATTGATATTCTTAATCTTGCTATTGAGAATTGTGCCACAGAGGGTTTTTTTCTTGGGTTAAAGCTAGCATTGTTGGTTTTGTACTGTCTCAGAAATACCAGATAATGCCACAATGTTCTCCTTGGTTCACACCTCTCTGTTCAGTCTCTATAGCCCACAGGAATCACTGTTTTCTGGCTGTACCAACTTGATAGTTCTGATCACAAAGAGGCCTCTTTCTGTCTTCTCTAATAAACTTAGTTCTGATGGCTACTGTTGGTTGTGTGTAATAGTGTGTGAAATAAGAAGAAGTCTTCTATTCCTTCACTCAATTTGAGGTGTTTTCATCATCTGCTGATAATGTTTTACTCATAAAAATTCTCTTTGAATTCTCCTCTTGACTTATCTGGAGTCTCTTTGCCTGACTTTCCTTTAAGAACTGAGTCTCTACTGAATGGCATGCATATAATTTCATACATGGTTTCTGCTATCATCTCTAAGGTGGATCTTCACAAAGCATGTGGACTTCATGGTATCCCTGCAATAGTCCTTAAGAAATGTGCTCCTGAATTGTCTCCTGTTCTCTCTAATAATCTCTCTACAATAAATGCCTTGATGTTTCTAGTTTTCCTGCTTGTTGGAAATCCTCTTCTGTAGTTCCAGTCTTTAAGAACTCAGATAAACCTTCTATCAGCCTATTAGTCTTCTACAACTTTTTGGCCATGTACTAGAAGTTCTAATCAACTCTGAATTGGTTAAGCATCTCACATCACAAAAGCTCTTCTTTCAGACAAGTAATATGACTTTCACATCTCTAAGTCAACTACTGATGTATAAATGATTATTGTACAAAGAGTCTATCAAGTTTTAGATATGAATAGTGATGTTCAGGCTGTTGCCTTGGATATCTCAAAAGTCTTTGACAGAGTTTAGTATGCTGGTCTTCTTCACAATTTGAAAGGTTATATTATTTCTGGATGAATTTTTGATCTGATACAATTTTTCTAATCAAATGAACGTTGTCTTGAACAGTCACTCTTCAAGATTTTTGCATTAATGCCAGTGTCCTCCAGGATGCTATCCTTGTACCTACATTGTTCCTAATTCTCATCAATGACCTTCCTGATGGCATCAGTTCTTGACTCAGTATCTATGCTGATGATACAGCTATGGTAATTCTGATCAGTTCAATGAGATCAAATTGACAGCTGATCTTAAAGATGAATGACAATCTGTTAATTTGAGCAAGAAATGTCTTGATAATGTTAATGCCTCCAAAAGAAAATTGCTCTCTTTTAATCATCTGAGAAAACCATTTTTTTTTTTTACCTTTCATCAGGCTAATATTTTCTGCTGACATGAAGTGGAAAGATTATAATTATCAATTGCTTGGTCTGCTACTAAGAAGATTTGTTCACTTTGTTGTGCTGAGCAATTTCTCTTGTCAGAAGCTATCTTACATATTTATAAGTCTACCATTTATTAATGCATTGAATATTGCTGCCACATCTTATGCTATTTATTTAGTGAATCTTGATAAAATCCAAAGAAGAATGTGCAATTTCTTTGGTCCTGACCTGACATTTTGGCTTCAGTCACTTTCCCACCACTGCTTTCCTCTGCCTTTTCTGATGAACTTACCTCTATAGGACCTAGACTTTATGAATTTAAGTGCTTTACTACATTGGCAGCAAGGTCTTATCATTTTACAGTTGAATTGACTAGATATGATTGTAAGTTTATGTTAAAAATTTTGTTTCTCACATTTAGTTATGGAATTCTCGTCCAACTTTTTACTTTCCAGCCAACTTTGATCTCCAAAAATTTAAATGCCCTGTCAATCAATATCTTTTGTCTTAACTCCTGTTCTTTTTATTGTTCTCTTATCTTAATATTTTCTTTTTCTTATATATTTCACACTCGGTAACCCACTTGCATCTTAGTAGCTTTATTGCCTTACTTGAGGTGAAAATTTTATTAAAAAAATATCACTTTTAAGATCATGGCGAAAAAAGAGTGTCTTTCACCACAGTTTGTACAGCCAGTAACAACAAATGTAGAATTGTTCCTACCAGAAAAAAAATTGACTTAATGAAGCTAGTAAGGCAAACTTGTTAATAACTGATTTTATTATACATTAATTTACTGAGCCTCCAAGATCTGGACACTATTCATAAGGAAGACTGAAGAGTATAATGGCTGAGAAATTGTGATTATAAAAACTAAGATCTGGTCACTAGTTCTAATAAACTAATAGGTAAAACTGATTTTATTTAATGATTTTTGTTTCTTTGTGAGACAAAACACAATTCATGTCATTTTTAACAGGAAGTTTGATTTTAATTTAATCATGGTATAAATTAGAATTTAACTGGTTTTAACTCAGTTTTTTATTTCATCTTTTTTATTTTCCTTTTTTAGGCAAATATGCATTGAAATTGCAATGATCTATGAATCCCCTACAATTAGTATATGACCATGTTATATCAGTTTATCACCTCTCCTACTAAATTAGTACTAAAAGAATGTGGAATGTGAGTGATCATGGTTCTCTACAACCGTTTGTTCCTTGTCGCTCTTAGCAATGTTTGTCTTTTTCCTATCTCTCCTACTTGCTGTTCTGTGAACCATTTGAACAAAGCTCTCATTAGGTTTCATTTTATTTGCTGCTTTCCTCCATCCCTCTTTCATTCAACATGGCTTGTGATTTTTTGTTTTTTCCTGGAAATTTCAGTTATTGCTTTCTGATTTAAAGATTTAATTAAGAAAATTCATTTTGATGTACACGTTAAGCACAAAATTTAACCATTTAAATTATTTCAAAATTTAAAATTAATATAAAAATAAGCTGAAAAATCTGTTGGAATGTAAAATCCTAAAACGGCCCAGGATGTGTTTATGAAACCAAACCTGCAACCATTGCTTGTGATATTTTTGACTCTTGCTCTAATCAGATGTGCTGCATGTAGCAGACAATGGCTGATTAAAATACATAAAAGACATTGAGATAAACCACATCTATTCACTGGATTACTCACAAATGACTGGGTGTGCAAACTAATATAAGTTAATATTGTGTCCATCCTGTGAGTATGGCAAATCATAACGCCTTGTGATTTAGGGAGACAGGTGAATCAGCCGAGGACAGCCTTGAACCATTTCATAAAATGTTTGGGACTTCTCAATAGAAGCTTATTTGCATAATATGTTGTGCCTGCTGAAGTATACATCTAAAAGATTATTTTAACTTTTGTGCCTTCTGGTGGGTAAGTCAGGAAGTGGGATGAATGGTGAATTTATGAATAAACAAAATGTGATAGGCTGACGGCAGGGAAGGGAAAGGGAAATAGAAAAGACAGAATGAAAAGGAAGGCAGGAAAGGACGAAAAGAAAAGAGGTGCAAAGAAAGAAAAGTAAGGCACGATTGAGAAAAGGAAAGAGAGAAAGCAGAGGAGAAAGGAAAAGCTGGAATGAATGAAGAGAAAGACAGGAAAGAGAGAGAGAAAGAAAGAGGAGAAAAGAAAGGTAGAAGAAAATGAAAGAAAGCAAAGAATATAAAGAAAGGCAGGAAAGCAAAGGATTTAAAGAAAAGCAAGAAAGAAAAGAAGAGCGAGAATGAGAGAATGAGAAAAAGAAAGGAAATAAAGAAAGCAGAATAGAAAAGAAGGAAGGAACAAAAATAAAGGCAGTAGAGAGAGAAAGAAAGCAGAGAAAAAAAGAACAGCAGAAAAAAAGAAAGAATGAGAAGAATTGCAGGAAAGCAAGAAAAAACAAAAAAGAAAGATAGGAATGAAAAAGAAGGTAGAGAAGAGTGAAAAGAAAATCAGGAAAAAATGAGAGGAAAGGCAGGTAAGAGAGAAAAAAAAGGAAAGAAAAATGGTAGGAAAGAGAGAAAGCAGAGGAGAAAAGAAAAGCAGGAGAGAACAAAAGAAAGGCAGGAAAGAAAGAAAGCAGAGAAGAAAGAAAAGAAATGAAAAATAAAAAGAAACAGTATTACATGTTAGACAAAATTATTCAGTAGATATACATATAGAAAAAACTAGAAATTACCAAAATGATGAATAAATATGTAAAGTGCGAACAAGAAAATTAATATCTCAATAGAATTCCTGTTTGATAGAAAGATAAATATAAATGTATGCTTTCATTAGGCTAAAAGAAGCCATTTATTCAATTACATAATTTCCTTTGCTTGCTTTTTCAAGCAATACATTTATAATAAGTAAAGACTGAAGACACAGCCATAATGGCAACAACCAAAAAAGAGAGAACTTTTAGTTTCACTCTTCTTATTGATTTCACTTAACAGTGAAAATTTCCCCAATATGCAGACACAACCCGAATATTAAGTCTGTGTCTCTTGGTAAATCATATTGAATACATAATTTATATCTTGTATATGACATCTATAGAGTATATGTTGGACATCAAATTAATCTCTTTTTAATTTTGTCCTTTAAATACAACACACTTAATATGAATGGACAGTCTCACAGTGATGTCAGCTGTACATTTATAAATGGAAGCGTAGGTACTTAAAAGCCTCAGTAAATGTTGGTACTTTTATAATACTCAATAGTAGGACTGCACTGTTAGACAACATTTCAGATTAGAAGTATTAATTACATTTAATCTAATAACATAATAATCCAAAGTTAATTTTGAATTTAACTTTTTAAAACTTGTTTCTTTCTGTATAATTTAGAGAAGAGTTTTTTTTTAACTGAATTCACAGCAGTAAAGCCACTAAGACACAAGGGGTTAGTGGGTGTGAAAGAATTAGAAAAGAGAAGTATTATTGAGAAGCAAGAACAATTATTCAGAGATTTTCAAAACAGTTGAATTCATTCTGACTTTTCTTTTTTATTCCTGCAATGTTTCCCCTGGCCCATCTTATACTCTTCTTCAGGGGGTACTACCCAGATAAAGAGATAGAAAATGAGAAAACTGAAAGATTAAGCTTTCATCAGCTTGTCATCAAGTTATGTAAGTAAGACGAGTATATATTTCAAAGAAGTGTAACTTTTGATGCTCAACACAGACACAGTATGGAATTTTTTGTTTATCAAAGAAAGGGGTTAAAATATTTCAATGCTAAAGTTATGAGGCAAGAAGTTCTGAATGTTTTACTGAAAATAGAATAATATTTTTTTTTATAAGACTTGCTCTTGACAATTAAATTTTTTGTTTGCTATGTTTTTTCTCCTTTGCATTATCCCTGTATTTTTTCATACAAATGGGGAAGGTATTCAAGCAATCCATAACCTCTACTGGGAACAATCAGCCTGCATACAGACAGATTGAATGGAGTGAGGCAAGGATGCTTTTTCTCACCAGATTTATTTAACCTATACAGTGGGAATGCACTAAGAGAACTAAAACACCTACCAGGATTTACTATTAGCTGACATACTGTTGATGGCAACAGAAAGAACTTTTAGACAAGGTAGTGAAAGGATGTCAGAGTAATCCAGAACTCATACTGGGAGCAAACTGCCTGAATATGGATAGAAAAGGAATTGAGTAGTTACATAAAATAGAAGGGGCATAAGACAAGGATGTGACTTCTCCCCAGATTTATTCAACCTCAACTTTTAATCTTGTCAATTCTCTCACTGTTTATGTATAATGGATTCAGCCTGTATTACATTTTACTTCCTATCAGAAAAATCATAATTTTGCTATTGAAGCTTATCTATTTATATATTGCTAAAATCCTAGCAAGTGGAGAAGAGTTTTTCCCATTTTTAACGCCCATAAATATCTCCAGGAACAGTTAAAATTGTAATCCTGTTTATTGCTCCTTAAGTTTTATAAATCAGTTTCTTTGTTTTGTTAGTTTGTCTAGCGGCATATCAACATTTTATGGGTCATTTAATGCCAAAATTTAATTTTCTTGGGAGCATTAATAAACTATTTTTACAAAAATGTATTGCTGGTATTTTTACTTTAAAAAATATATTTTTATACTTTCATAGTGTTTTGACCCAAGTTTGGGGGTTCACTATTTGCCCATAGCTAGGGCCCTAACAGGTGCTACCACTCCGGCTCAGGATTGATCTGGGAACAACAGCAATTAAGAGAAGTTTTCACACTCCTTAATGCCTCCCAATCAGAAGCCTTGCTACCAGATGTAGTTTATCATCATACCCAGATGGATATAAATGAGCTAATGTGTTATGTTTCAAAAGGAATAAAATATAAGGAATATATAAATACAGTGGATAATCCAATGAGTAGTTTAATTTTGTTAGTTGTAAGTGTTTAAGTACACTTGACTTTTTCTACAATCACCTTGGTTTGTATAGAATTTCATGTGTGTTTATTATTATAGATATGTAAATATTCATGGGGTATTTTTTATTAACTCAAAAATACTTATATATTACAACTTATGTCAGTTATGCAATATGTCATAAATATATTCAACAAGTACAAAAAAAAGAAACCTGAAATATGAAAGAAAACTTAACAAAACCAAAGCATGTGTCTAGAGACCCTGTTTTAGTACCACTGACATCGAAATGATTCAGTCTGGGTAAAGCACCAAAATACACTTCTTATCTTAATGCTGTTCACATGCCCATTAACCTTGCACAGGTTTACAATGAAAGAGAAACTTTTTGAATTATCTTTACTTTTCCACATTGCAATGTGCAACATATATCAAGTGACTTTAGCCATGCCTTTTCTCCAATTCAGATAGGCACATGCTTCCCCACTTCTTCAGCAACCACAAATACAACCTATCTTTTTCTTCTGTGTGCTATGCCCCTTCAAGATGTGCATGATTATGGCCCTTCTATCATTTGTAGCTCTTGGTAATGTTTGTCTTTACAATATCACTCCCAGTCTTTGTTCTGCCACCCAATTACACAATCTTGTTAGGGAGGTTACTTGCTGTTTCCCTTGGCTCTTCTTGCATTTAATATCTCCTGTGAATGTTAAATTCTCCACACCCCCTTTCCTTTAGTCTTAGAAATTTCAACTTCCTCTTTCTGATTCTAAGTAAAAGCATCTCTTTTGTTTCTATTTTGTTTACTGTTTTTTTTTTCTTTCTTTCTTTCCTTTTTTTTTTTTTTTTTTTTTTTTTTTACAGTGGTGTTCACTCTGTACAAGATCCTGTGACCACTCAAGTTAGAGGGTTATGGAGTAAGAGGTACAGCTGAAGTGGGTATATGTAGAAGATAACAGTTAGCCCTAGATTTGAAAAGGTTAAGATTGTAGTGATCGGGGAAGAAGCCTCTTAGAAGTTGGTTCCACCCACAAGGCAGCGATTCATGAGAAACTGCTGCTTGGATGGAACTTACATCTCACCAGGGGATATGAAAGTAATAAGTGTGATCACTATAATGTGCGTGGCATGACAGGTCTTAGACGTGACGCTTGGGACTGGTGGAACTAAGGAGTATAATTCATTTGAATACTCACCATGGAAATAGTGATATATTTCCAATCCTGAAAAACTAATGTCATCTTTTTTTTGTGTCATATTTCTTTGGGACATTAATGATCATGGCTCTATCCTTTGTAGATTTAAGCAATGTTTGTCTTTTTACTATCCTTCACAATCGGTGTTCTGCCATCCATTTACACAAAATATTTAGCTATTTTACTCACTATTATCTGTTACTTTTGCCTTTAGTATCTTGTGTGAGTGTCAGATTCTCCAAGCTCTCTTTCCTCATTGTGTCCTAGAAATTTCAACTTTCTCTTTCTGATCCTAACAGTAGGCCTTCTTTTTTGTTTCTGTTTTTTTCTTGTTGCTCACATGTTCAGTCCATGGTATTATTAACATGCTTTTGTAAAACCTCATGTTTATTGTCTCAAGTCTTTTCTTGATTGATGAAGAGATTGTTCAGAATGTACTGCTATATAGTAATAATGGCTACCCAATTGTATCCTAGTATGCTTGGCTGCAACAGCAGCTAGCCAATCCCTGTTGCAAATACCTGCTCAGGCACATTTGTATTCGTCCAACACCAACAGAGCCCATCTGTGGTTTTTGCTGCAACCATGCTGATCTGGTCTTAGTTACAGTTTTCGGTCACAATGACTTGTGTCACCGTGCTAGCACAAACCATCAATGGTTCTCAAATAGTTCTGTCTACTCAAATTCAATCACAAGGTTTGTGTCAACATGTGGTATAGTTTCCCGGCATTTCCGTTAAGATTGCCTCTCCAGGTTGATATCACCTTCCTGACAAATCGACCCTGGTGTGAATCAAAACCAGGTCTTATGCTCAGAAAGCAAACCACTCGGCTATATGCTCATTGCTACCATATAGAAGCATTTATATTACATAACAGCTTAGCTCACTTTTCTTTGTTTCTTATGCCCTTAGATGTCTCTATTCATGCATGAATATAGCCTTTATCGGCACCAAATCCCTCAACAGCCCAAGATGACATGCTGAACTAAAAACTGATTTATTTATGTGCTTACTTTCAATGATTGCTTTAAGCATTTAGTGATCATTTCAATAATCCTATTTCCACTTGTTCTGTACACCATCCAC
>OZ038503.1:88697871-88777871 GCA_964036315.1 Acanthosepion esculentum | reverse complement strand
ATATATATATATATATATATATATATATATATATATTGGTGTATGGCCAAGTGGTTAGAATGTTCACTTTCTGACCATGAGACCCGGGTTCGAATCTCACCACTGTTGATTTGTCAGGAAGAAGACTTCCAAATGTTATCGGTCTGGAGGGGGAGTGGTGTGGTACCTTTGGAAAGTACCTGAAAACCCTACCATGGGTTGACTCGAGCCTTTTGAGTGAAATTGCATAGATGGAACATTTGGGGGACCATCAATACATATGTATATGTATGTATGTATGTATGTATATATATATATATATATATATATATATATATATATATATATATATATGTATATGTATGTATGTATATGTATATGTATGTATATATGTGTATGTATGTATGTATATATGTGTGCATATGTATGTATATATATGTGTATATATATATATATATAACCTTATATATATGTACATACATCTCTCTCTATATATATATATATATATAAAATATATATATATATATAAAATATATATATATATATATAAAATATATATATATATATATATATATATATATATATATAAAATATATATATATATATATATATATATATATATATTATAATTGTTTTTTTTTTTTTAATATATAATTATCACAACACCAAAATTCTTATGTTTCAAAACCAAAACTTCAATTTAAATTCAATCATACAAATTAAACTTAAAATACAAGGTTCCATTCCATTATCAAGCAATGTTAAGCTGAGTTGTTGGGGTTAAGGAAAATTCCATCTTTTTTATTTTAGGGGTGTTAAGATTTAACATATTTAGAAAACTCATGTATCTAATGTATTGTGGCTATCAAGTGAGTCAAGTCAAGGAGGGGCTTCGGATTCTGTCTATTGATACAAACTTCCTTTTTTCAAGTAGAAAAGAAATTTGTGGTAGTGTCTGTTTCAACACATCATCTGGGTTTCAATAACGATACATTTGCATTTTTTTTTTCATTTAATTTTTATTTTTATATAAATTTCAATTACAATTTTTTCAAAAGGGGCGTTCAAATATTATTTAGTCATTTTTAATATTTATATTTTTATTTGTACTGGCTTATATTATATTTAATTTATTTACTAATTGAGTACATATATGGTAATGTTAAAAATAAATTATAAGAATATAATTATGTATACATAAACTAGTTTATTTATGATCAAATATAAATATGTTAGTTTCATTTTTTTTAAATTAACTATTATTTAAGGGAAAAAATTGCCAATGTCTACAAAAACTCGCTATTTCATTTCTTTGATTTAATAAATTTTTATTTTTCAGAAACTTAATAATATTTAACTTTTCATGTATGCACAAAGGATATGGGTCATTTAAACATCTACAATTTACATTTTACTGTTGGTATTTTATTGGTTTATTTTAAGTGCCAGAAATATTTAGATGAGTATGTCTGGCTGCAGCATTTAGTATTATTGAAGGAACTTTCGTTTTGGTTCCATCTTAATTTAAATTCATTCTTTGTAAATCCTACATAGACTCTAACATTAATATTCTCAATAGATGAGATATTGCATTGATAAATAAAAGATTTTACATGATATTTATTATTCAGAGGACAATTTTCAGGATTTCTACAGTTACATAATTTTTCTTTATTTTTGTTTCAGGATCTATATTTCTTTGATTTTGGTATAAGTATTTATTCATGATTTTGGTATTGTGTTTCTTGATAATCCTTTCTAAGTTCTCAGTACAACTGTAACTTATTTTTAAGGTATTTTTATTAAAACTTTTACAGAGTTTACTATTTCTTTGAAAATTTTTTCAAGGAATTTTTGTTCTAGTTTACTTATAACCATTTGGCTGAAAGGGAGTGTATACCAAATGATTTTTCTATTTCTATTCTTTCTTTGGTTTCTATATTAATTTTTGCATAATTAATCTTTGGGAATTTATAGACACTATCCTTAAGAAATTTATTGTAGAAATTACTATGTTCATAAATTATTTTCTCATTAGCTGAATTAGTGCTTATTCTTTTTTCGATAGATGAAGATATATGCTTAATTATATGTGTGTTATAAGGACAACTCTGAATTCAAAACCTGTGAAGAGTCATTTGGGGACCATTGTGAAACATAGTGCACCAGGTCTCTGTATTCAAACCTTCAAAGACTGTGGTTGGTTTTGTACAAAACCTTCACCACTATAATCAACATATGTGCCAGTGCCTGGCTATCAGTTCCTAGGGTTAGAGTTAGATAGCTCTAGATGACGAAAAGACCCTAGATACATAGATAGTTAGATGGTGAGTTGAACCTAGATAAATAGATAGACAGATGATGAAAAGACCATAGAGATAGATAGATAGATAGTGAAAAACCCTAGATAGGTGGATGATGAAAAGACCCTATCTAAATGCATAGATAGATGATGAAAAACCATAGATATATAGATACATGAAAAAAACCTAGATAGATACACCATGAGAGGACCTTAGATAGATGATGAAAAAACCCTACATAGATACAATAATTAAATGATCATAAATAGATAGATGATGAAAAGATCCTAGATAGATAGATAGATGAAAGGACCCTAGATAGATAGATCATGAGAGGACCTTAGATAGATGATGAAAAGATAGGTAGAGAGAGAGAGAGAGAGACTGGTGATAAAAGAACCCAAGATAGATGATATAAAACCCTAGATAGATAGTTGATATATACAGCTAACGAAAAGACCATAGATAAGACAGTGAAAAGAACATAGGTAGATACATAGCTACTGAAAAGATGATAGATAGAGAAATAGATATTGAAAGGGACATAGGTAGATAGATAATGAAAAGTCCTATAGATACATAGATAATGAAAAGACCCTAGATAGATAGATAGATAGATAAATACTGAAAAGAACATTGGTAGATATATAAATAATGAAAAGTCAGAAGATAGATAGATAGATACTGAAAAGAACATTGGTAGATATATGAATAATGAAAAGTCAGAAGATAGATAGATAGATACTGAAAAGAACATTGGTAGATATATAAATAATGAAAAGTCAGAAGATAGATAAGATAGATAATGAAATGTAGATATATAATGAAAAGTTAGAAGATAGATGGATAGATAATTAGATGTCTATAGATAGATAGATAGATAATGAAAAGTCTGTAGATAGATAGATAATGAAAAGACCATAAACACATAGACAGATAGATAATGAACAGACTGTAGGTACATAGAGAGACAGATAATGAAAAGACCTAGAGATAGATATATACATAGATAATGAAAAGACCATAGATGCATAGATAGATAGATAATAAAAAGATATATAGATAATGATAAGACCATAGATATATAGATGGATAATGAAAATACCATAGGTAGATAGATAGATTATGAAAAACCATGTATATATAGATAAATATGGGTGGTGTAATGGTTAGCAAGCTTGTTTCGCTAGAAAGATTACGACTGAGTAGTGAGTTCGATCCTCACTGGGTGCCCCCTACTTTTGGCCTTTGTGCCACATCTAAGCTACGCTTGGAAAATCACTATATATAAATAAATATGAATAACACAGATTTTAAAAGATCTTCCCAAGTAAAAATGATTTTTATATAAATATTTTAAATTCTAAAAACTTACTCATTTGATTTTTTTATTGCAAAGTACTACAGATTATACAAGTAGCTGAATACTAAGGAGAATAATAATTATACAAAAATGAACCTGGAACTATCTCAGTCCATACGGGCCCATAAATACACTAACAAGTCTATATATTTATAATAGACAGCAAATGTTAGAAAAATTGTCTTGTTTATTTAGCTAAATACTTTTAAAAAATACTCTCAGAGTTTCAGCTAGTGTAAAATAAGTAATAATATGCATCATATACATAATATACTAATCCTTTCTATAATCACTACATCAGTCAGTATCTGTTATCTCTTGGCTTGATATTTAAGTACATCTTTTTATTTTTGTATCTTTCAAACTTTCCTTATTTCAAAACAAGAATCAAAGATGCAATCAGGTATTTATTAAACTTGACTTAGTCTGACTCAAAATATAATAAGGGATGGAATTAAGTTGAAATGTTTTGTGAGAATATCAGACTAACCATCAGTCAACAGAGATGGAATCAGACAGAACAGTATAGAAATTAATTATCATTCAATTAGGCAGGGAAAAAAATTTTTGCAAGAAATAGAGAAATGTTTCAAAGACTAAAGAGCAATGGTAATGTCTGTGCAAAGATTCAGGCACCAAAAACCACAACTATTCAGTATCAAGAACAACAAGAGTCAAGCAGACAGACAGACATATCTAATCACACTTATTGCTTTTAATTATACCTAATCAAATGAAATTGATGATCTATAATTCTTATTATTCCCCACCCTTATCAATGCTTTATCAATTTATCTTTTCCCATATTTTTCATCCTTTGCCCATCCTCTTCCCAGTCAATCCACTTGATATCTATAAATCTTCATTACTTGTTAAGTTTACATTCTTTATCTTCTTCTTCTTCACCCACACTTTTCTTTCTTTTATATTTTATATTCTTTTTTCTTTCTTACTTTTTTCTCTTTGCTTTTTATAATCTCTTCTTTTTTGTCTTTCTTTCTTTTTTGCTTTTTATAGTCTCTCTTTCATTTGCTTTTTCATAGTCTCTTCTTTCTTAGCTTTTTTTTGTCTTTTTATAGTCTTTCTTTTGCTTACTTTTTCCTTTCTGTGGTTAAATGGGACCAAGAAACTAACTTATCTGAAGCTAAGAGGCCATAATGTCTCACCTGCCCAGTCAGAGTTGCTATTTGCAATTTAGTCAAAGCACATATGTGGTTCTAGCTCTTTTAAAACTATTGCTAATTTGCATGCATGGTCAAAAACTTGAATAAAAAGTGGGCCACACATAAGAAAAGCAGAAGGACACCAGGAACGGCTTTTGTTCAGTACAGACTTCTTTGTGATTATCTACCTCAGTTTCTTTGTCTTTTATTGTCTCTTTTTTTTTTCTTTCTTTCATTGTTTTTGTTTCTTCAATTTTCTTCTTTTTTTTGCTTTGTCATTATTTTCTTTATTCATTCAGTTCTTGATATTTCTTCTCATCTTCCTTCATTTTTATCTGATTTTTCTCTACTTTTCCTTTCTCTTCAGTGCATAATTGAAAAAAAATCCAATAACACATGTCTTGTTATTCAAAAGGACTTCAGATTAAGTATTAAGTTGTTTGAAAAATAATACCTGATTTTAGAATAAACTTTTATTGCTGAATTATTGTATTTAAACATTGTTTAATTCAGTCAAATTAGGAACCCTGAACATCTATACATTTCTATCAATGTAATTTATGCCTTTACAATAAACAAAACTCTAGAGGTTTGGAGGCCAAGATATCTTTGAATGCAACTTCTGCATCTTCATTGCAATGGAATGTCTTTTGCATTAAAAAATTGTCAAGATGCTTGAAAAAGTGGTAGTCAATGGAAAAAAGATCAGGGCAATATTCTGGATGTGATAAAGTCTTGTATTCCAAGTCTGTGACCTTCTGCAGTAAAACCCTAACAACATGTGGCTGAGCATTGTCATAAACCAGAATTGGACCTCATTAATTATCCAGTATCAGTTGCATTTTGTTTAAGAGAATTTGCATTTCAACCAATTGTTATGCATAAACTTTGGCAGTAATGATCTGGTTAGATTTCAGAAAGCTCTAATGGATAAGGCAGACTACCAAACAGTCAATGTAATCTTTTATTCAAGCAATTTTGGTTTTGAAAAATTTCTGGATCCTTTGTCATAATCAAGCAATTGAGCCAATCATTTTATGATTGTCTGTAAGGGATTCATTTCTCATCACAAGTCACTATACAATCAAGAAATGGATCATTCAAATTTTGCAGACACAACATTGAACATACTTTAAAACATCAAACTCTGACTTTCACTGCGTTAATGTGGAACCAATTTATCAAGTTTCTTCACCTTGCCAATTTTCTTGGAGATGGTCTGATATTGTTGAAATACTGACACTCATTATCTGAGACATTTCTCTGACACTTTGACATGATTTTTGTTTGGCTACTATTTCCAGATGTTCATTACTAATTGTAGATGAATGTCCTCTATCACTTTGATCTTCAAGAATCATATGCCTACTGTGGAACCTCAGAAATCAGTGCTGCCTCATCATAAGTGGATACCTTCACCACATGCTCTATTAATTTTGGTTAATTTATGACCATGTTGGAACTCCTACAAAGAAAGTAAATGCATCTTTTTTATTTCATGTTCAAGATGTGGAGCATATAATGCTTTAAGTTAAATTCTGAAAGAGATTGATATAAAATTAATGAAGAAGACATGTTAATCATTACAAATGAATAATATAGTTTTGGTGCAACTATTATAACATATTAGCACACAATTGAAAGATTTATTCTAAAGTTGGACATTATTTTCAAAACAACCAACTTTAAATTTTTGTTGTCTAGATGCATAACCAAGCTTCCTACTACTTTTGTTTTTAATGCTATTGTTTTTTTATATATCCCACATTGTAATGGAAGTCATTTTGTTCTGGAAAGTTATCTATATTTCTGTTTTTCTCTTACATTTTTCTTTCTCACTTTGCTTTTCACTTAACAACTTACACATCTCTTTCTTTCTCTGTCACTTTCTTTGGGATTCACTTTCTTCTCCTTTCACTTTCTTCTCCTTTCACTTTCTTCACCTTTCACTTTCATCTCCGTTCAGTTTCATCACCTTTCACTTTCATCTTCGTTCACTTTCTTCTCCATTCATATTCGTCACCTTTCACTTTCTTCTCTATTCACTTTCATCTCCATTCACTTTCTTCACATTTCACTTTATTCTTCGTTCACTTTCTTCACATTTCACTTTCTTCACTGTTCATTTTCTTCACATTTCACTTTCTTCACTGTTCATTTTCTTCAACGTTCACTTTCTTCACCTTTCACTTTCTTGTCTTTTTTATAATCAGTTATTTTTTCTTTATTTTAGTTTCTGTCCTCCTTTTTTCTTTCTTTTCTTTTTCTGTTTAAAAGCCTGCCTACAATGTAGAAAAATGCACTCAATGCCATTAAGATGAGAGTTTAACTTTTCAGAATTAAATATTTCCTAACAATACATTATCTAAACACGAAATACCCACCAGATAAATGTTAACAAACAAGACTGCTTAGGAACAGTGTACAATTGGCACAGCAGAGACTGAGTTCAAATTATTTTACTATCACTAATGTTCTTGGAAAAAGCATGAATATCTATGGAAGACTGTGTTTTCTAGCCTTGGTAGCGAAATCAATGAAAAAAAAGGACAACTTTGGATTTAAAACTATCAAGGTTGCATTGCAAAACTATCCAATTAACTTTTCCAGGTACAATTTGGGGCAATGCACAGTTGATAGATATTAAACAAAAAAAAAGCCGTGAAGAGCAACGAATGCCTACATCCTGAACAGTTGTTTTTTAAAAGAAATGTACTTCATGAGTGTGTGCGGTTTGAAATATAAAGATAAGTTTTAGCAGCATTGGAAACAGTCCAAGATTTGTGCGGGCAATTGACTTTTTTCTGTTTCCAATCTTACTATTTATTCAATCTATACAACAATCTTCTTCAGGTGTGTAATCCACAAATTATATGCAGAAACAAGATGGCAAACAGAAAATCCCAACCATAGGGGTATACATAAGAATCACCTGTGTTATATGGGTGGTGATGAATGGTATTGCATGTTTGTCTCACCTTGCAGAAATGAACTGAATTGGTTGGCGTATTAACAACAACATCAGCGACGCACAAAAGAATGAGGTCAATTGTCCTAACAAATCTCTGAATGTTAATAGCTCTTCTCACACTTATTATAGACACACGTTATATTTACAGTCAATACTGGATGCTTACTTATATCAAGTACATTTTTCAGATTTTGTATCAATTGTAAGGAAATAGAAAGAAACTGCTGCAAACCAAACAGGACATGTCTATATATTGGATATAACCAAACTTAGCGAGATAAGCACAGAATGAAATAGATAGATAGATAAAGACAAAATCAGATAGATAGATAGATAAAGACACAAATCATATAGATAGATAGATAGATAGATAAAGACAAAATCAGATAGATAGATAAAGACACAAATCATATAGATAGATAGATAGATAAAGACAAAATCAGATAGATAAAGACAAAATCAGATAGATAGATAGATAAAGACACAAATCATATAGATAGATAGATAGATAGATAAAGACAAAATCAGATAGATAGATAAAGACACAAATCATATAGATAGATAGATAGATAAAGACAAAATCAGATAGATAGATAAAGATAAAATCAGATAGATAGATAGATAAAGACAAAATCAGATAGATAGATAGACAAAATCAGATAAAGACAAAATCATATAGATAGATAGATAAAGACAAAATCAGATAGATAGATAAAGACAAAATCATATAGATAGATAGATAAAGACAAAATCATATAGATAGATAAAGACAAAATCATATAGATAGATAGATAAAGACAAAATCATATAGATAGATAGATAAAGACAAAATCATATAGATAGATAGATAAAGACAAAATCAGATAGATAGATAGATAAAGACAAAATCAGATAGATAGATAGATAAAGACAAAATCAGATAGATAGATAAAGACAAAATCAGATAGATAAATAGATAAAGACAAAATCAGATAGATAGATAAAGACAAAATCAGATAGATAGACAAAATCACATAGATAGAGACAAAATCAGATAGATAAATAGATAGATAGATAAAAACACAATCAGATAGATGGATAGATAGGAACAAAATCAGATAAGTAGATTCTGAAAATGATTGATATAAAATTAACAATGAGGACACATTAATCATTAAGAATGAGTAATATATTTTGTGCAACTTGTATAATAATATATCAGAACACAATTAATAGGTTGATTCCAAAATCAGGCATTATTTTCCATGTAACCTAATAGATGAATGTTTAACTTTAAATTTTTGTCTAATATATTAAAGAACAAAACTAGGTAAATACATAAATAGATAGATAAGAACAAAATCAGATAGATCAAAGATAGAAATGCACAAAGATACATAGATATGAATAAACTGAGATACATAGATATAAATAAGCCAAGATAGATGCATAGATATAAATAAGCCAAGATAGATGCATAGATGTAAATAAGCCAAGATAGATGCATAGATGTAAATAAGCCAAGATAGATGCATAGATGTAAATAAGCCAAGATAGATGCATAGATGTAAATAAGCCAAGATAGATGCATAGATGTAAATAAGCCAAGATAGATGCATAGATGTAAATAAGCCAAGATAGATGCATAGATGTAAATAAGCCAAGATAGATGCATAGATGTAAATAAGCCAAGATAGATGCATAGATGTAAATAAGCCAAGATAGATGCATAGATGTAAATAAGCCAAGATAGATGCATAGATGTAAATAAGCCAAGATAGATGCATAGATGTAAATAAGCCAAGATAGATGCATAGATGTAAATAAGCCAAGATAGATGCATAGATATAAATAAGCCAAATAGGTACATGGATATAAACAAACTGTGATAGATAAGCGCAGACAGATTTTACAGTACCATATGTTTGACTGTGAGTAAGCCAAAAAAGCACCAATTTTCCTTACAAAGAGGGCATACCTGTTTCGGAAATGTTTATTTTTACCTGAATAGGGTCATTAAAGTCTGATATCTGTGTTGAATTTGCTGCCATCTACATCACTAGGAAAGAACACAATTAAAACATTTAACTTGTTAGGTAGATGGTAGGATAGTTTTGAATATTGCTGCCACACCTCGTCTGGTGCTTCTGTTATATATTTAGAGGTTCTTGATAAAATCCAAAGAATCTGCAATGTTATTGGTCCTGACCTGGCATCTTGGTTTCAGTCATTTTTCCCACTGCTATAATGTAGCTTCTCTGTCCCTTTTCTATAAATATTTTCATGTTAATCATTCTGCTGAATATTATTCTATGGTAACTAGACTTTATGAATTTAGGCAAAGTATTAGATTGGCAGCAAGGTCTGATCAATGTACAGTTGAAATGTCGAGATGTTAACTCTAAGTTCTATGTTAACAGTTTCTTCTGAATTTCTCACTTTAGAAAATCTCTTCTGGCTTCTTTCCTGTTTCTTAATACTTTGCTTAGCTTTAGGAAGGCATCTTTTGCTATATCCCAATGCACCTTTAAATTACAATGTTGCACATTCTGTCCTCTGTTAAAATACTTCCCAGATATTTAAATTGTTGTACTTATTTGATTTTAGTATCTCCAGTTTATAATTTGCATGTTGGACCATTACTTTTGCTAATAACCATACATTCTATCTTCTTGCAATTGAGGTTTAGTCCTTTCTTCTTGCTTTCTTTCACTACTTTTTGAAGGAGTTTTTCAATAAAGGGTGGCTAATTCATGTTAAATTTTGACTATGACTCTTCTTACTACCATCTTGTAACTGGTATTTTAAAAATTTCTTGTCTCAACCCACAAAAATGCAAGTCAACTAGAATAACACAGGGATTCCTTTTCCCTCATTGGTGAATTGTACACATATACAGTTCATAGCTGAATTCCTAATTTTCATCTTACCAAGAACTAACTCTGTCCATCTCAGATGAACCAATAATATGCTTCCTTTTGAAACATCAAAAATCCTGGAATATGAGACATTATAATTATCAACATATTGTGCAGATCTTTATTTAATATCAGGTCTGAATAAAATAACGGGGTCTACTTATGTCTCTCTCTGTACTTATCTTCTATACTGAAAACCGTTCTTTTTTCGGTTTTTCTCATAGATATATATTGATTAATTCTTGTAAAAGTCCTGGAAACTGCATCAATATATTGGATAGAAGTCTTTCATTTTTCTCTGTCCGATAGTCAGTGGTGAACTTAGAATAATCCACAATATACAACAAAGTATAAAAATATCTTCATTCACAATGAAGGCATCAAGCTCAAACTCCTAAGGCCACCCACTGTGTCTTTGATCACTATTATTACCACTTTTGCATTTATATTGCAAATATACTTAACTGATTGGTACTTTGTACTGATCAGTATGTGATGTAATTGGTGGGGGGGTACCATTATACTTAAAGATTTCTGTTCAGATACACGCATTTGTTATTAATTTCCAAAGACAGCAGTGAAGTCACTGTGAAGTCTGCCAAACTACTAAACAACAGATTCCAGGACAACAAAAGTGCTTTTTATATGTTCAATGTACACAAACATCCCACTTAAAATCTAAATTGAATTTCTGTTTTTCAATGATGGCTTAGTTTTTTGTTTCTCTCTTTCTCATATATATATGTTGTGTATTTAGGCAGCAATCCCTGAATTTATACATGTTTCATTGAAGACAACAGACAAGGTACTGCAATTAAACTTTTTATTTAATTTTTTTTGTGTTCAAACAAGCGCTTTCTTTTTTGAACACAGAGCATGTAGAAATTGTCTAAATGTTTTGCATATATGAGTGCTTTTGGCTATACTTTTAGCCATTATCAAGGATGATTTTATTTTTACTTTTTAACCGGGTGTATGGGTTGTGTGTATGTTTCTAGAGTTATAGGGATGTTCTTTTTTTTTTCGGAACATAGTCAACACATTGTGGCCGTGTTCGTAGTTAGTATTATTGTGTGTTGACTTTTTCTTTTTTATTATTAAGGCTGCCATTATTTTTAATCTTTTTTACATGTGGACGAGGTTATTAAATTTTCAATTTTTACTAATATGTTTCAGATGGAGTCTGGTAAGTTTGTGTGTGTATTTAAATGGGTTCTAATATAGCTGTGGTCAGATAGGTGTAACGTAAGGCATCTGGATAGGCATGTAGTCATGTGACCAATGTAATTATTCATGAATTCGGTTTGATCAGGAACACAGTTCCTTAAAGGACATTTGAACTCATAAATAATGTTTGTATATTGTGATTTTGGTTTTGTTGGTGTGTTGTTATTTTTTAGATTAAGGTTAGCTGTTTTAAATTTTTTGTAGTAGATAATTAATTTGATTTTTTTGTTAGGGTCAATTGAGGTAGTGTAGACAAAAGTACTCGGAATCCCAGAACATTTGGACAGTTTCTACACACACTGTGTCCAGAAAAGTATACACTTGTTTGAACACAAGAAAAATTAAATAAAAAGCTTAATTGCAGTACCTTGTTTGTCCTTTTTCATGAAACATGTATATTAGATATTAAAAAATTAAGAATCACTTACACACCTGCTATCATAGTTTATATATAAATGTACATTTGGAGAGTGATCCCTCTTTTATACAAGTTTCGTTAAAGACAAATTACAAGGTATTGTTATCAAGCTTTTTATTTAATTTATTTTGTGTTCATATAACTGTTTTTTTTTGGGGGGGGGGTCTGGACATAAAGTTTATAAAAGTTGCCCAAAAGTTCTTTATATCTGAGTACATTTGGCAATTATATTAGCTATTATCAAGGATGCTTTTTATTTTTAATTGAATATGTAGATTTTTTTTATGGGTTTGTATAGTGATGGGAATGTTTAATTATTTTCCAAACACAACCAGCAAATTGTGGCCATGTTCATAATTGATATTATTGAATGTTGGCTTTTTCATTTTTTTTATTAGTGCCTCCATTATTTTTAGTCTCTTTTTACCTGTAGATGAGACTGTGTGTGTACGTATCTTAATATATGGGCAGATTTTATTATTTTTATTCAAACTTTACTCTGTAAAAAAATAATGTGTTTTTAATTTTGTAGCATATTTCAATTTGTACATATTAATTTATTTTGTATATAATTTTAATCATATAAATGTATTTTTGTGATGTTCATGTCTAATTTAGTGTTGATTCAAAAATCGTACAACTCATACAGCACTCGCTATCACTTGACTTAAAATATTTTTGCCCTTCCTTGCCTTTAAAGGAGTGCCCTTTTCCGTGCTGATGTTGCTACATGCCTTACTTCTTGCCTATCTCACACTGCGAATTTTTCTAAGCTCTATACTAAACATTAAATCTGTTATGAAAAAAGAACTAAACAAAATGAATACAAAATAATCAGCTTTAAAAAAGGAATTGTAACTGTAAAAACCGAATGATAAAAGGATGTTAACAACAAATACTTTTTCACACCCAACCCAGTTCTGTGGAATCAGAATCAATGTTGAGTTTAAGCAAGCGAATGAGCCAATTGGAGTAAAGTGCCATGCAGATTTAAATTTTTCCCACTTGTGATGAATGCAGCTATTGATTTTTTTGCATGCTAGCATGCTAGTTAACATTCATGTCAGTTAGCTGTTGGCTCTCACACTGGCCAATAGAATCTTCCTGCCTATTCGTGTCAGCCAGCTATAGGCTCTCACTCTGGCCAGTAGAAAATGGCCGCAAACTACATGAAAACTACCGTAGAAGCATGATGGGAATTGGGAAATGCAAAGTCGGTCTTGGCTTTCCCACTAACTTGGAGCATGTACATGTAAATTTTGGTGCAAATCCGTCGAAAATTGTG
This sequence comes from Acanthosepion esculentum, assembly GCA_964036315.1. Taxonomy (NCBI): domain Eukaryota; kingdom Metazoa; phylum Mollusca; class Cephalopoda; order Sepiida; family Sepiidae; genus Acanthosepion; species Acanthosepion esculentum. The sequence goes on along the minus strand of OZ038503.1, from coordinate 88,764,265 downwards.
GCCGTACATTCGTTACACACACACACACACATCCTGCCTTTTATAGATAGAGATTCACAATGATGTAGTTGTCTGAACTTATATATTAATGTCTTAGAATTAGTCATACTCAGTTTAATGAGTAAACAGCCATCGTGTGTGTGTGTGTGTGTGTGTGTGTGTATGTGTGTGTGTGTGGCTCTCTCTCTCTCTCTCTCTCTTTAAAATTGTTTTGATCATTTGAAACTGTAGGTCTTAGCAAAGACCATACTTTTTCAAACCTTTATATATTGAAGTTATGGGGAGATTTCACAATATATATATATATATATAGATATATAGATATATATATATTTATAATCATTATTATTATTATTATTATTATAATAAGAGATTATAATAAAAACATGTTGAAATTGCTACACAAAAGCTTTCATGTTTCAATACTTTGATTGTACTTCAGGTGATGTTAAGTAAATGGTGATTAAAAATCATTTAATCACCAGTTACTCCAGGAAAGTGACTCATTGCAATTTCTCGGGCTAATGTTCTCAGCTGACATGAAATGGAAAGACTATATTGAATCCATTGCAATGTCATCTGCTAAAGAAGTCAGTCCCCTGTGTCATGTGAAACAATTTTTCTCTCCAGAATCTATCTTACATATCTATAAGTTTAGCATTTGCCCATGCTTAGAATATTGCTGCCACATATGAACTGGTGCCCCGCTCTTTACCTTGAGCGCATTGATAAGATCCAAAGATGAATCAGCAATATTATTGGTCCTGATCTGGTATCTCAGCTTCAGTTACTTACCCATTGCTGTAAGGTTGCCTCTCTGTGCCTTTTTTTGTATAAATACTTTCATGGTTATTGTTTAGATGAGCTCTTTGCTATGGTACCTAGACTTTATGTATTTAAGTACAGTACTAGTCTGGCATTGAGATCTCATCAATTTGCCATTGAGCTGGCTTGATGTAGCTATAAGTTCTATGCTAACATTTTCTTTTCTCACACTTCTCGCTTGTGGAACTCCCTTCTGGTGCCATGCTTTTCAGCCAATTTTAATCTGAAAATATTTAAATGCAATGTCAATCGCTATCTACTGTCCTGATTACTCGTTTTTGTTTATGCTCATTAATGTTTCTGTTCCTAATTCTTTCACACCCTGTAACCCCCTTTTCAGTCTAGCGGGTTTATTGCCTTGCTTGAGGGTGATACTGATTTTTTAAAAAAATACATGATCCTGAGATTTACAATGATAAAGCCTGTCAAAGTACAAAACACATTGTTGAAAAAAGTTTTCCTTTTGTGCTTTATTCATATATATATATATATATATATATATATATATATATATATATATATATATATATATATACTAGATTTGACTGAAATTCGAACTCAGCTCTCCAATTCCTCAATCCAAGCTGCTATCCATGACTCCACTGCTAATACCCTTGGGAAAGGTATGAATCCTCTTCTCCCTCCAGGTATGGATAAATAGCAAGACAGACTGGGTTCTATAGCCTTGGATGGCAACTGATCTAGGAGAAGGACAACTCTGAATTCAAAAACCTGCAGAGGGTCATTTACGGACCTTGTGGCACATAGTGTACCAGGTCTCTGTATTTGGCCTTTCAAAAAGTGTGGATGGTTCTGTACAAAACCTTCACCACTATAATGAAATCTCATATGTTGGTGTCAGGCTGTCGGTTCCTAGGAACTGATCTGCTTCACCCTCATACGTCAAATTCTACGGGAGAGTCGAGTATATATACTACTAATAATAATTATACATTTGTTCCTCACAGTGCCCTATTATATATTCTTTTTATTATATATTTCTGAAAATTAAGAGGCTTTCCAGTCAACTTTGATCTTCAAAAATTTAAATTCAACATCAACTGTCACCTTCTATATTCCTGATTCCTGTTCTTTTATTGTTCCCTTGCCATATTTTTCTCATATTTTTGCACAATCTGTAATCCCTACTTTTATAGTGGCTATATTGCCTTGCATGTGGATCTCACAAGCCATTATTAATGAGTATGATTTTTACCATGTGCTCAAGATAAGTAGTCATATGCCAAATTTGGCCTTATTCAATGTATAACAAGAACACAGAAACACAAAAATGTTGTAGTTTCAAACTGAAACCAGATTGGATTTTCACTCAGAAACTTTTTAAAACATAAATGTTCATTTTATTTCAACATAATTGACTACATGTTAAAATCCATTGGCATTTGACTCTATTAAATTGGGAAAATTTCTTAGTCACAAGTAACATGCAAGAATCCTCTTGGATGAAATGAGATAGAGTGACACAAGATTTTCAGTTCCCAAACTCCAGGATTAGAAATCACTGTATCTGAAGAATAACTCTCGAAGTTAGTAAAATGCCTTGGATTTAAACAGTAACAGACACAATATTAACTTTCTTTTTTTTCTTACCCTTTCCATTGTAAGGAAAACCAAGTCTGTACTTAATCAGTCTGTCATTAGGGAATGAATAACTAATCTAAGAGAGAAAAAGTTGGTAATAGTGGTATACTTAGCAAAATAAACCGTTAAAAGAATCCCAAGGTTTTATTGCTTGTATTGATCAAGTTTGTTTAAAGTACTGATTCTGCTTCTCTGGAATTTTTCTCTCTCACTTTTCGCATCCAAAGAGATGAACTTCTGCATTTGTTTATCTCTGTTTTTTACTTTTTTTTTTTTTAGTTTTTTACTCTGTTTTTCTGACATTTTTTTTTAAGTTCTCCTTTCTCTTTCTCTACATTTTTTTATTTTTCTTTCTGAAACTATTTCTTTGTCTCTTTAAATCTACCTTTTTCTTCTCTTTATAACAATCTTGTTCTTTGTCTCGCTCTATAACACTACTGTTTCCCTCCCTTACATCACTATTCTCTTTTTGTCTCTTACTTGCTTATTTTCTCTTGTTTATCATCTTTCTTTTTTTCTTCTTCATTTTCTCTTCTATTCCCCTGGTGAGGCATCTATTTGCCAACACAAACCTACACACTTCTTTCTTTCTTTTCTTTTTAACCCGTCCTTTCTATTCCTCCCTCTTTGAATCTCTATTTTCTCTTTTTCTTCTAACTTCTTTCTCTCTCTCTCTCTCTCTCTCTCTCTCTCTCTCTCTCTCAAAAGAACTCATTTTTTCTCCCACTGAAATCCTTTTTTCAATGTCACTTTTCTCATTCTCTCTCTTATTCCCTTTCTTTCTATTTCTTTTTAATCTCTCTTTCTCTACATACCTCTTTCTTCCTTTCACTCTTTTCTTTACTTTCATTAATTTTCTTTCTCATATTTTTTCTGCCAAGTCAGCATTCCAAAGCTTCCATTTCATAACAAACAAACCAGTTAACTAAAGTCTGTTTCACAGTACTGAAAGATAGTAAAGAATTTTTTCTTTATTAATATTCACCCAATATAAAGCCCAAGAGCCACTCAAGGTAGTGTTACCATTGGCCAATTCTTCATTGTAATCCAACTAAATTCTATGACTGTATTAATTCAATAACCATTTTCCTATATTCTAAATAGAACAAGTCTTTCATTTTTCTTTAATTAGCTCTTTTCTTTTTATCCTTATAAATAATGCATATGACCTTCTTTTATGCAAAGTATAAATCTTTGACTGTATTTCATACAATCCACTTTTTCTCCTCCACCTCTTTATAGATGAAAATCAGTCTTGCCACTGCAACCTTAAAGTTCAGAGTGTTTAATTTGGACTTGAGATAAAGTTATTCACCCTACAAAAGAAAAAATGTAGGACTCATTAGCCTGGGAATACACCCACATTGCTAGATACAATATCAATTCACCAATTACATTTTACCCAAGAACAACATACATACCTAAAAAGGAGAAAACAAGTTGTATTGTCTTACTTGATAAGAAATGATTTTTAGCACACAATTGAAGACATTCCAGTTATTTTCAAGGATGAATGGTTTATTTTCATTAATGTTGTTTTTATTTTAATTAAAAAAGAAATTCCCTCATCTGACCTGTCTATTCACAGCTATCGATTAAAAGCCTAAGTTGCAATAAAAAAGCAACTAAAAAATTAAGACGTAAGTAAATACTAATCAGATTACTGATAATAGAATAAGTCATTTTATTTTACAAATCAACTGCAAGAGTTTGTAAATCTCGTTAGTTACAGAACAGTAAGGAAATACAAATCTCTGATTTTTAAGTTTCTTCTATTTTTAAACTTTTTAGTATTTTCAATATACATATCTATTGATTGAATATTTTATATCTGTGATGACCCTTAAATTCTTTAAGTCTCTCTGTGAAGACAAAAGCCAAAAGCATGTTTACTATGGCATTGTCCATAAAAGATAATGATTGAAAAATTTCTTCACTAGAGTATTATGCTTGGAAGTGGAATATATAATAAGTGCTAAGTTTATAATTAAATTTACTAACCATAAATAAAAAAGGGAATATTCCAAGCTTCTTTTCTTCATTTTCTTACCAAGTTCCAGTTATATGTGTCATTGAAAAAATAGCTGAGATTTGCTTGCAACTGACATATTTTTCTCTAATTAATCTTAACACTCTGGTTACCTTACATGTCCAACTGTCATAAGAAGTAGTATTAAAAGCCACTCATTAAAGTAATAAGAACATGTACTAGGAATTATATTATATATATATATATATATATATATATGCATTCATTTGTGGATAGAATTATTCACCCCCACTTCCATAATTACAAATAAAGTTGTATTACCTCAAATTTTCACAGAAATTTCATGTACATTTTTTACAAATGATGAAATAATGGATTTGAAAGAATGTACAGTAATTGCCCACAACAAATTTTTTATTTTAATGTCAAACAATAATACAAAAAACACCAAATAAACATTTAACATGGGACAAAATTATTGGCCCTCTTGCTTCAATAATCAATTGTGTAACCTTTATTCTTGATAATTGCCTTAACCATTTTTGATAGTCCTTTATAAGATCACTACACACACTGATAGGTATTTTGACCCATTCTTCCTTTTCAATGGGATTTAGGTCAGGAATTTGTGTCGGGTATGCAAATACCTTAATTTTGTTGTCATCTAAGTATTTTGTAACAATTTGTGCCATGTATTTCAGGTTATTGTCTTGTTGGAACGTCCTGTGTCACCCCAAAGACAGATTTCGTGCACTTTGTTTTATATTATTTTTAAGAATAGCCAAATACTGCTATTTATTCTTGATACCCTATACTATCACTAGTACTCCTGGTTCAGAAGCGGCAAAACATCCCCAAAGGAGAATGCTGGGGGTGGATAATTCTGTCCATAATTGTATATATACATTTTTTTTCCTGGAGATTGCCCTGTGCATGAAACCCTGAGTTATGCTACCAGTGATGAATAGAAATGTATATTTATTAATATATAGTTTCTGTTATATCAAGCATTATTTTATTAACATTAGCACTCAATGTGCAATAAAATTTATTCATCTACACACGCACACACAAATATATATATATATATATATATATATATATATATATATATATATATATATATAATAGTTGAGCCACCACACAACATATTTGCCTGAAGATTGCATTCAAATATGAAACATGTTGTCACCACTCAGTGTTGACCTCTTCCCACATTTATATTCACTTATGACTTATCCCTGATATTGAGCACTTTTACCCATGAATATAAAATGCCTTTAAACAAAATTTTTTATCATATATGATTGAACAAACTCTAAACGGTACAAAATTTTATTATTCTTAAAAACACAGACATGTTAAAATATGTGTAACATACATACAAAGACAAACTTATATATAATTTTATTAAATTCCAAGGTCATTTGCAGCAAATGAATAACATAAATTTTATTAGCATTGAACTGATTGCTGTGTAGGAGAATCTTTAATGCTTCTGTTTCTAAGGCCCAACTCTAAATTTAAAACTATTTATTCTTCATTATTATAGAGGTTCATAATCACCCTTTCATACAAACAATTTCTTAATAGTAATTGTAATTTTGGGGTTAGTCATTTCCATACAGTAAACATTTAACATTCATTAAAACAATTTTTCAGAAAAATAGGTTTATCACGTCCACACTTATCACTCTTTTCAGTATTGATGAGGATTTTCCTTCCTAACCTTTTGTTTGAAGCAAGGAGGGAAAGATAATGGTTAATTCTAGATTTGAACAGGTTAAGATTGTAGTGATCAGGGAAACATCCTCTTGGGAGTCTGTTCCACAAAGCAGTGGTTTGCAGGAAGAAGCTGTTTGAGGGAAATTTACTTCTGGAATACAGAAGGAATGTGGGTCATTTACTACAATGTAAGTAGCATGGCAGGTCCTAGCTGTGAAGGTTAGACCTGGAAGAACCAAGGAATGTAGTTCATCCCAAAACTTTTCATAGAAGTAGCAATAGAGTAGTGAGAGGTTTGCCAAGTCCTGCCTGTGAGAGAGTGGTTGAAGGGTGGAAAATAATTCTTCTCTAATAAGGACTTGTAGATGCTTTTAAATTCTATCAAGACTGGAAAGTGAGGGTTGAGCACCATGAATGACATCTATATGAAAGTCTTGATCTGATGAGGCTATTTAAGAACATGGTTTGAGTTCTCAGGTCAATATTTTGGTTCTGTAGCAATATGCGGTGTTGGGCAAAACTATCCCTAGTGCAACTTACCTATGTTCAACTTCATTATTTCCTATACTAAATTTGTTCAAATTGATCCATACACCAAAGTACCTGAAGTGTTTAGAATTTATTAATTCCACATTTTGTATTTTTATAAAGGGTTCAGGGTACTATTTACATTGTCCTCATCTTTGTTGTCATATTCACAACGTTTCAGCTGTTGTATGCTCTGGCCTTCTTCAGGTGATTGGAATTTCAAACCTAGCCATTTATTTTCTCCATCAGGGTAGATTGTTCTAGTTCCACATGCTATGCCTCAGTTTCAATTACTTCCCTTAGTAACTCGACACTCCAACTTTTGTTCACCTCTGCTGTGGCCAGGTATTGAACTCGCAACTCTTTGGGTCAAGTCACTGGATTACTTCAACCAACACTTTTATCCACTGAGCCATGGGAAATAACTGAAACTGAGATATCCGGAAGAGGCATGGCATGTGGAACTTGAACAAACTACCCCCCTCCTGGTGAATCAAATAACGGGTTTGGTTTGAAATTCCAATCACTTGAAGAAGGCCGAAGCGTACAACAGCTGAAACGCTGTGAATATGACAACAAAGATGAGGACAACAGTCCAAACATTGTAAATACTGCAAATAGTTACAATTCCTCATCTCAGAAATATAGACAGAGATTCAGGCTGCATGTCATCATTGCTACTTAAAATAACTGCTTTCTAACAATTATTCATTTATTTATTTTTTTATCAGACTTATTTGTAAAATGTCTTTATTTGTAGTCATCTGATATTACAGCTACTTTTTCCAAATTATTAAATTGAAAACAAATCTTTTATATCAGACAGAGACTCAGTTAATAATCTTTTTTGTTCCTCATATGAAATCATTTCCTTTTCTTGGTATAACAACAAAACTCACCAACCCAGTAGTGTATATAACATCAAAACCCTCACTGTATTCAGTCCAATGCACTAACTACTGAAGCACATATAACTCTTTTAAGCACTAAAGTCAATAGTGTTTTCAAACACATTTGAAGTTCAGGTTGAAAAAGACCCGAGTCTCTTCTAAGATGAAACATCTTTATTAAGTCTTTTGCACTCCCAGTACCCACCCACTCCTTTTCCCCCCACCCCCTACAGATATTGACATTCATCCATTTGAACCACCTACCAACATGTCCATTATTCATTTGTTGGAGCCACTCTTTTGCATCAAGTTCAGGGTCAACAAGTTAAAGTTCATTGATCTGTTGTGTTGATAGAAAGAGGGAGGAAGAGAGAGAGAGAAGGTATTGAATGTGGGTTGTATCTTAATATGAACAAAATAGCTGAATAACTTAATACAAGGTAATCAGATAAAAGTACACGTTTATTCATCCATTTCTGGATAATCCCATTTGATCCATTATAGTAGATTAATGGCCCGAAACCTGAGAAGTGTGATGAGACAGATGCCATGACAATTAGTCACTACAGCCACTTGCTTATCTATTATTTCAGTGGGGTCAGTGGTGGACTTCAGTAAAGGTGTAAGGATGTGTGTGTGTGTGTGTGTGTGAACAGAAATTTTCTAGGTTACTTTATACTGTCCAGGTAAACAGTCACTGGGTATAATCATTAACCTTCCTTCTTTCATTTAACATGTGACCATAATTTTCAAAACAGCAAACAGTCAACAAAAACAATTATGTTATCAGTTTTATTTATACTAAATTTCACTTAATAAAAGGCTCAAGAACCACTTAAGTTAGAGCATTATCTTTAAGCTGGTTATGATGAATAAAGTGAGTGATATGAACAAAAAAGTTGTTGGTAAAAAGTGAAGATTATAACAATAGTGAGTAGCCCTTGACTTGAAGCGGTTAACATTGTTGTGCTCAAGGAAGCATCCACACAAGAGTCTGCTCCACAAAGTAGTAGTTCTTGCAAAAATGTTGTCTGAGTGGAACTTCCTCCTTACAAATGGAATACAGAAGAAATGATTCTAGTGCATGGATATAGCATGGTGTGTCTTAGCTGTAAAGGTCTGAAATGGTAGAAGTAAAAATTGGATCTCTCGCCATGAAAATAATGATAGAGTAGTGATAGGCTTGTAATGCTGTATCTGTGGGAAAGAGGGTGCAGGGGCTATGCCAAAATTTTTCCTTCTGCTCTTTAATCTTTAGCAACAAGAGATAAACTTGTAGTATCTGTTCTTTTTCTGCAAAGGAGGGAATACATTCAGATTGTAATATTTATAATTCAAATTATGATAAATTTGTACATTATTTTGCAATAGTTAAAATAGCTTCATCAAATAAAAGAAATGTTTTTAATATCTCAAATTGCCAATATATAATTTTCTTTCTGAAAAATTTCAACTTATTTTTTACTTCAATCTTACAACTATTTCTGTGTCACTCTTTCTCTTGTCACAACACAAATTTTCACATCTACTTGACTTTTAACATTCCTGAGGCATAACTTGAACCCTAATCTACCCTTTTACTCATAACAATACATTCAATATTCTTATAGTTCACAGTTAGTCCATCTTGCTTTTGTCAACTACCTTGCCTATGTGGTTGATTGTGGCAATGAGCCCAGTTCAGCACAAGACAAGATCTGCAGATTCTCTCTCTGATGTCAAGTGAATATTGTGACTACACCTGTGAAACAGTGCTCTCATCATATACCAGCAACTAGAGAGAGAGAGAGAGAGAGAGAGAAGGTGAGTTTGCAACATATCAAATGTGTCAGTCAGTCAAAAGATGTGGGTGAAAGTTTTCCCAAAAGGAGCCGAAATCTATAGATCCTTCTCCCTGCTCATCTCTGCAGCTCACCTTTTATTCAGGTTTTAGCAATAGTTTTAAAATCACTAGAAACACGCATACACTTTACCGAAATTGCAAATGGCGGTTCCAACAGGGCAAGCAAGACATCATCGCCTCTTAGCCATGGATAGGAGGTTAGAATTCCTTGGTGCTATCTTACTACAACCTAATAGTTCTTTCAGTCTTCCTTTGAAATCTTCCATCAATACAGTGTCATCTGTTTAGTATATGGATGTATGCCACTAATAAATCATGGTAAGTTTTCTTAGAATCATCTCGCTGTACAAGTTAAATAAAACTGGTAAGAAAACACATTCTTTTTGCACTCATCTTTCTGTTTTAGTGTATACAACCACTTTCTCAGATCAATGATTATGCTTTGGGCATAAGAACCCTGTAGGTCTTAGTGAGGACCATCCTTCTTCAAACCTCATGGACTGGTGCTAAATAGAAAATAATGACATAATCGAAATACTGATTTCCCACACTGATTCAAACAAAAGGTTAGGAAGGAAACTTCCATCAGTACTAGAAAGAGCGATAACAGTTACTGGACTTCAGAAACATATTTTTTGAAAAACTGTTTTAAGAGAAATATTGTATAAATTTCAACCGAAAGTAGCATTGGTAGCTTGGTCAATAGATACTGAATGTTTCCTTATAAGTAAATGACTAATGTTACCATTAGAGATGAGAATGTATACTACACTTAGTATTTACTTGTACCCCTCCCCATGGTGACAGGATATGGCACAAGGTTGGTTTTAAGTGATGGTGTGCCAAGCATGCACACATGGACTAAGGCCAAAGATTGCATAGTCTCCATAACCAACATTGCACTGGTGTCAATATTCCACCAATATTGAGGTAGGTGCTGCTGCAGATTTGGAATCCCTGGGACCAGGCATCCCTCATTTATTTGTTGTGTTCTGTCTAAAGACAGAAACACAATTGAGAAATAAAATGTAGCTTATCCACCTGAAGGCAGATACTACATTTTGATCCCAGACAAGTGGTGAGGGAGTGAAGAAATTGTAACTCAAGTAATCATACTACTCAGCAGAAATTTTATTAATAGTAATAATAGATACAATTAAATATTCATTAATCTGTCTCTACTCTGAGATTCTCAGAATTATGTCTGCTCTTCAGGAGAATTAATTGTAAAATTTTAATTCTATTTTGATTGTAAAATAAAAGTGTGCATTGATACTAATACAATCATGTCTCCTGAAGAGTGGATATAATTCTGCAAAATTTTGAGTAGAGACTTAAACATTTAATTTATATATATATATATATATATATATATATATATATATATATGTATATGTAAAGTGAGAGAGATACTGTTTGGGCCAGAAATAAAAATGTAAAGAGAGGAATTGAGTTAAACAAATATATTAACAGAAAACAGTAATGCAAACATATACAAATGAGCAAGAATGTTTGGTCTGACTGTCAGAGCTGAATGCTGGAAACTACACTTTCTAAAAGGCAGTACCTGCTCTTATTTATAGCTGGAAGAGTCCATGCGTTCATGGGTAAATTACCATAACAAATACAATGGAGCATTGAAAAGTATTTACCCCAATCAAGTAGATTCCAAGAGAAATCTGATATTTGGTTATTTGGTCAGATTCTGAGAATTTGGTTGGGTCAATAACTTTTCAGCAACCACACGCATGTGTATTCTCAGAATGCACCTTTATATCTTTGTATGTATGACTGGTATGGATTAATTAAATACAACAGAAAATATTGAAGCATTGTTTGTGTCTGGTGCTTATAAAGGCAGGTAGGTAGGTTATAAACAAATCAGTCCAGTTTGCACTTTAATATAAACAAGTGCTGATGTGCTTGTGAAGGGATTTACTTACTTAATACTGATAAACTAATAGATGTCCTTCAATGACACTACATATCTGAATCAAACCTTCAAATACAATTTACTATCATCACTACCACCTTTTTTTTAATCACTGATCACAAATGAATGAGTTTCATTCAGAAATGCATTTGGTGTAAACAAATCTGTCAAATAGTCTAAAGCTGTTCCTGTATTTTCCATGTGAAAATCTTAGAAATTAAAACTATATATTGTTTTTGTTGTTTGAAATGAATGAGTTTATGGCACAAGAATACATTTATGAAACACCAAGTTATGAAAGAATTTATAGACAATATAAAATGAGATTAGAAAAGAGTAGCTATAAAGGTAAAATTTAGTCATAATTATATGCACTATCCTCCGGGACACACAGATATGAATACATAGGTAGATATGAACAGAAAAAGATAGTCAATCAGTCAGTCAGTTATGTACCATGTGTAGGCAATCATGTATCTCTCGATACATGACTGATGAGGTAGATTTTTTCCCGCAGTAGGTTGCCATTTCTTTCTGCAGTAGATCCATTGTCCTCCATGGCTACAGAACCTGGTCTGTCCTACTATTTACCCATAGCTGGGGAGAGAAGAAGAGGATTCATACCTTTCCCAAGGGTATTAGCACATAAGTGAATGTAATGGATTCGACTGGAATTTGAACTCGGCTCTCTGATAGATATAAGTAGAAAAAGATAGATATGAACAGAAAAAAATACCTGCTACCTGCTTGTAGAATCAAAATATGATACTCACCCGCATGAGGAAGTTCCAAAATAGCATCCAGTTGGCAGACAAAAAGAAAGCAAGCTGTAACTCAATACAGTTTAATTAATACAATATTTTGGCATATGGCTTAAGGGGAAATGGGGAGAGGCTGGTCTTCATTAGCTATCTTAATCCTAGTTAAACAAACTCACAACCCATTCATTCATTACCATTTACTCATTCACCACCTCTCAATCCTGCATATACCACAATACTGGATATTCACAGGGGACCTACAAAACACCCAATGACATAAAAATTTGGTAAATGTTCAAAACGTCTCTTTTTCTTTTTTTATAAAATATAAAAATATAAGGAGAGGATGAATCTAGAAAACAAACTAAAAATGTAACAAAAAGTAAAAACTAAAACATAACAAATGTTAGTAGGACCCATCCACCCCTTGAAATAAGAGCGGACAGATTGAACTTCCAGTGTCCAGCAATTCTAGTCCTATTACCTAACACCATCTGGGCACATACAAGTCTATGATCCATATAGTCTAACTAGTGGAACATGGGACAATCTTGTAAATCTAGATTGACCCTTCTCACTAACATTCTGTCCAGGTAGCTGGCTACCTGGAGAGATAGCCACTTATGGTAAACTCTTGATGAGGGATGAGGGGAGGCTCCTAGCCATGTCTGCATATGTGTTTCTATCTGAAGCAGGAGCAGATTGGAACTTGGCATGTTCCAAAGCCCTCTCTGCCCTGACCAGTCCTTTACTCCTTTTTTATGCTTTTGCCATCTACCTCCTCTGCCATTCCTCTTTTCAAAGAAGAAGAATGTGGTGGCGAAATGTTGTCCACTTCCATCTCACCCTCTACCACTTGCTGCTGCAGTTGCTGCACCTGTTGTTTCTGTTGCTGCACGTATTTCTACTGTTGTTTCTGCTACTGCTTCTCCTGCAACTGTGGGGTTGCTGTTCTGCAGGTATTCCTCTCATCTATGTGGGACATTCTGTTGAGGAGTAAAGGCCACTGCCTTTTGTCCCCTCTTCACAACCTGCTGCCATCCACCAGGACTCATTGGGGTCTGGTTGGACTTGTTTAGCCTCACTGCTTCCTCCAATATCATAGGTTGCTGGGTTAGTGGTGCTGGATTCCTGCTGGGGCAAGCCTTTGATAAGTGGCCCATGGAGTTGCAAGACCAACAGTGAGGTTACTGGCTCTCCACAACTACAAAAATGTTCTGGCAGCAACACAACATAGGGGATGACCAAAAAGTTTTTCTGCATCAGGGTTACTAGCAGAGATCCCTCCCACATGGCAACCTTACTCCTTGTCCTTACAGCCTCACTGACTTGTCCATAGTAAGCAAAGAATGCCCTCAGTTGGTCCTCCTTTATATGAAGTGGCACCCCATGATTCTTGTCTTCCTCGTGCCTAAATATTTGGTCTGTGTCCTCACCGATTATGTTGTGAAGATGCTCCAGGCCAGTGCTTTTGCCTTGTCTGCCATCCCACACGGCATAGGAGTTTCTTGCCAATATTTTGGGACTAATACTGAGGCTCTTTAATGCCTCTTCCATTATTTCCCTGCTGACACTGATTAACCTTCTTATTTTCACATCCAAGGTCAGCAAAGAAATCATCCTGTGAGACACAGCATCAAAGACTGAGCGATTGGTCAAGAGTTCACTCCCAGCAATGAATTCCTTGTACTTTTCCTTTTGGGCCTCATAGTACTCTGGGCCCTTCTTAGATCTGTTTACCTCCCAAGCTGAAGGAGCAGCAGGGGGTGCTACTTGTGACTACTGTGAAGACTCCTCCATAACATGAGGGTCCCACAACAGGAAAACATAAAACAAATCACAAAAACACAGGAAATGGAATAGCACAAAAACAGACCAAAACAAAAACATGTCAGACAATCAAAAAACGTAGGTCAAAAAATTGAAACAGGGTTACTTTTGCAAGAAAGTTCCAAGCAAGCATCCAGCTTGGTAGACAAAAAAGAAACTCAATACAGATGCCATACTCAAGCACCCATAACAGTCTAATGATTGCTATTTATTGATTACATTATCCACACCAAAGCCAATCAGAACCTAGAGAATAGACTTGCCCATGTAGCATAGAACATCCCAGCCTGTTATATAAACCTCTCACCAATCCCAATAAGGCAGTTGTAAGAGCAGACTCAACTGGTCTGTTTGTCCAACTAAATCCTATACTGTTTATAACTTTAGGGTCACACTTCAGATAAAGAACTGGAGAGGCTGACATTCTTAATCTCAACAATGTAGAAGTGTATATTGAAATTTTAGATACTTTTCTAATTCCGTCAATAGAAAATCTGTTTGAGGTTAATGAAGCCATTTTTTCAGAAAGATAATGCATCTTGCGAATCTTTTCTTCAGGAAAGACCTCAAAATCAGTGACATGGACAGCAAATGGTTCAATCTGACAGAAAAATTATGCAGGAATATTTTAAATTTGTCAAGGTTAAATTCAGATTTATCAACTACTATTCCATAATGTTAGCACCAGTTTCATACACAAAGTCCATGCCTCCAATAATTCAGCTTGTCATAAAGCCATGAAGAGAAGTGACATCACTATTTGTTGTTTTTTTTATTTCATAACATTTTTTTTTAAAAACAGTAATTCCAATTCTTTCCTTTATTAAAACTGGAAAAAATATGCCATTGATTTCAATAATTTAATCTGAATTTCATGAATCCAAAATATTCTAATATTAATCAAATATTGTTGCATCATATCTTTGATTTCCTGCCAAGCAAAGAAAAAAATAACTGGTTAAACATTTTCACCCATAAATATAGCAAATCTTAAGCAATATATATATATATGTATAATACCTGGCCACTAGTTTTCAAGGATAACCATCTACTAGGGCAGCTAGCCAATCCCTATTGCAGACTCTTGCTCAGGCATATTTGTGTTTGTTCAACACCCACAAAGCCAACCTGTGGTTTATACTGCAACTATGCTGAGCAGACCTTAGTTAGAGTTTCTGGGAGAGAGCATGTTATCTAGAATGATCAACAATCTGAATAACACCAGCACGCTCAAACCCTCGGTCATGATGACTTGTGACTTTGTGCTAGCACAGCTATTGACAGCCCCAAATGTCCTGTCTACCCAATTTTACTCACAAGGCTTGTGGAAAACTGCGGTATTCTTTTCAGGCACTTTCTAAAGGTACTGCACACTGGGATTGTCCCCACTCCCGACCGATAGCATTCCTGACAAATCGACCATGGTGAGATTCAAACCCAGGTTTTATGGTTAGAAAATGAACATTTTATCTATCTATCTATCTATCTATATATATATATATATATATATATATATATATATATATATATATACTGATGTATGTATGTAAAGATATAATGTTTATATTTCTCAAATTACTATAAAATGAATGATGATGATGATAATTATCCATATTCATCCAAGGAGCAGTATGTTTTTCATCTGGCTGTCATACATAATATTACATTTTATATTAGCAAGAAAGCATTATTAAATGATATAATATTAATTAGTATTGACTTGACTGTTGTAAAATTAATCTCTCACTATGATAACTGATACAGTCATAACTAGGATTGTAGTGATAATATTGATGTTATATATAATATAAATCATCATTATGAGTCATTACCAGTCCACTGCAAAACAGAGCTTTTTCCAAATCCTTCCATGACAACCATGACTGTGCTATGGTCTACTGTGTCTTACAAGCAAACCTCTATTTCACGTCTGCATCATTTATGTAATCTTTCTATTGCATCTTTTCCTACTATATTTGTTACCCATCAGACACCAATTAAGCAACCTTTAACTCCTTCTGTTTTCTTTTATTCTCACTATGCGTCCTGTCTCTATATATAATATTATAATGTTACTTAGTAGCTATATTATTATATTAACTATTTGTCATAGGAATAATATAAGATAGAAACAGTAATGGTAATGTAGTATATGAGGGATAATATATTTGAATGTAGTTCTTTTGCTTTTTCCATCTGTATAAAAGTTTGTTGTTGGCAAGTATATTTTAGTATTGCTATATATCTTTATTTTCCTGGCCATGACACAATTCCATCCAAACCATATTGGAAAAAGTTGAACCAATTCCTTGTTGAAATGGAATTTTCTGCTTTATGGGCTAAAATAAGAAACTGGAACACATGAGCAGATAAGAAAAACGTTCTCTAACAAAAGAAAAGCCTTGGCTTGTATATTTACATTTGTACCTGAATAAACACGGCTTTGTGGGTAAACATGATTTACTTTGTAAAATGATATTTGAATTGGCTCATTGATGATTACAGAATATTTTTTAAATTTGTATTCTGGGCTTTTGTTTTTTCTCTCTCTATTTTTAATGGACAATATTTTTTTTGTATTTTCATGAATTTTATTTTGTTTATCTTATTGCTTTAGAATACATTATTTTCTTTTTCTAAAATCACTTCAATAACATAAGTGTAAAACTTAGAAGTCAGGAGAAAGCAAGAGGTTTCAAGTTCACGTTGAAGCACCCGACATGAAAATCATAACTCAAAGACAAATTGTCTCTGCCAAAAACTTCCAGAAGCCTGAAATATCGCTGTGAAATCTTCTATTTTGACAATATTTAAAACAAAAGCTAATACAGTTTTTGTATCGTTAGAGTTTTGACTTTGATATAATATTAGATATTATCCTAATGTCTCATACATGTATTGAAATTCAGTATAAATAATAAATACAACCAATCAAAAAGTTATTTTTTATTAAGCATAGACATGATTTACTTTAATTAAGGATATAAATGCATCAATGAAAGAAACATGGCAGCACTGTACAACATTTTTTGTCTATCTGCTGACTTCAGCTCAAACACTTATATAAGAAAATTAATATGTATTCACTAATCAAAACACTTCTGAAATTAAGCTGAGGCATCATGGGAAAATCAAATTGATAAACTTATGCATCAAATTTAGTGATACAGGATAAAAACATGTTTTTGAATCTGTAAACTGAGCCTTTGTAAATGTATTACATAAACAATCATAATACTTGATAGTACAGATTTTATCAGTTTTACCCAAATTCCAAATTTTTCCTGTTTTCTTTTTTAAAATCCTAGTGGAACTGTCAGTTTTCTTAAAGGTTATTTATAATGAAATGCTTTTTCAAAGATGAAATATATATATTCTAGTTTAATATTTACATATTTAGCAAGCAAACAAGTCACAAAATTAAAAGTATTTAAAAAACATTTCCTGATAAAAAAAATAAGATTTGCTCACAGTTTAACATATACTATTGTCTTTTTCCTTTCTTTCTCAAAACCTTTCTATAACTGCAGCAGATACCAAACATGTTTAGAAAATTAATAACAAAGTGGAACCATTTTTTGCGTGATTCATTTCATTCTTTTCAGACTTCATCAGAAACATTAGAAATAAAGAATAGCTAAGGAGCAGTTGAGAGAATATAAATGAAGGTTTTATTTTCTCTCGTTTTTGTAAGAACATGCTATCAAAGTGTTGAAATATGTTGCATGCCTTCTCCCTGACCATGTAAAGGAAAGCTAGCAAATATTACA
The DNA here is from genome assembly GCA_964036315.1 of Acanthosepion esculentum. NCBI lineage: Eukaryota > Metazoa > Mollusca > Cephalopoda > Sepiida > Sepiidae > Acanthosepion > Acanthosepion esculentum. The sequence goes on along the minus strand of OZ038503.1, from coordinate 88,746,568 downwards.
AATGTCTGTCTGCCTTTACTCAGAAATGGTGCACATCAAGTTGCAAGCGGCTGTATTTTTTCATTTATCAAAGAAACATCTCTTCGTCTATCCAAAAGTTTTCTTCTGTACAGATCAGAGCATCAGTAATTGGTCTTTAAGGCTCACATGACTCGTCAAGTGTGGTGCATGCTAATTAGGGAAGAGGATAGAACATAAATTCAACATTTGTAATTGTAATAGCTCAAGAGTCAGTATTGTACGTTGATTATAATATATCAGAAGAGTACACTCTATTTTAAGTCACATCTTTTAATTTGCTGCTATCTCCACCGAAGATGCAGTGACAGAATAAAATAAAAATAGTTTTCAGTTTTTAATTTAGCTTAATGACCAATGTTCCTAATTATGAATATACCACATTATTAATTACATGTGGCACATGTTACTAGTTAATAATACAACACATGTTATTCATCACTTGTGTAATGCATGTTACTAACTACTTTTATAACACACATTATTAATTACTTGTATAACACATCTTACTAATATTACTAATTACTAATATAATGCATGTTATTAATCATTTGTGTAACATATGTTACCAATCAGTTGTGTATGCCACTAATTACTTGTATAACATCTGTTACTAATTACTTATATAACGTTATTATTTACTCACATAACATATGTTACTTATGCAATGTCCGTTATTTGTCATAACTTTGGTTTAAATAGCAGAATAAAAAAATTCTCTTCCCTTCACAAAAATATAAGAAGCATAGTAAACACTCACAAACAGGATAAATCAAATTTACTTAACTTGAACTCAAATGAGGAAATTCCTATGCACAGATATATCACCAGTCAGCCTCAGAAGGAGCCAAGAAAAAAAAAGACAATCTTTTGCTTATTTCAGTTAATATTCTATTTTTCCCCCAACCCATTCCCTCTCACCAAATTCTTCCCCTAACTCTCATGCATATGCCACGCCTCCTTGATCTTAAAGATCATTTCACCCAATGTCAAGCCAACAAATAAAAAAAAATAACTATTTACAACGATTTATAACTTGGCATCCATGCCTGCTGCCATCATGCCATTTCATAGTTTTGTGTCACGTAAGAACGAGATGTCACTCTCTATCTCTAACCTTCATGTGACCACAGCGTGAACCTCAACTCCTCTCCTGACATTGTTAGCCTCATCATCCAACAACTTGACCTTTCCCTATTGCGATGTTCAGTGTGGATCTGGCAGCTTTACCCAAACCTACTCCCTAATTTCAACAGACACACACTGTTCCCTTTTCTTTGGACGCCAGCAGCACAGCTCTTGGATGTCTACATTCATACCTGAATACAGCACTTTGCAGCTACAGCACCCTCACCAGCTTCAATGTGATATGTGTCCCCTTTAAGTCATTGTCTTAACCATTAAATGATGCTTTTCACTACTCTCCTTCCAACTCGGTATATCCATAGTTCTAAAGTAGTTCTTAATATTCCATTTGTCCAGTATCTCTTTCAATGCTTCTGAATGGAATGTGAATCAATTATTATTTATCTTCCTTATCTTCATAATCTTAAATTCCTACCACATTCTCTTACATTCATCTCATGGCCCTCATTTATCATTACTATTTTGACTCTAACCCTCTACCTTAAGTGGCTTTCAAGCCTTGTATTGGTTGAAATTTAGTTAAAAAAAATGAAAAGAGAAAAAATGTGGTACTGTTATTAATTAATACATTGATTATCAGAAGTCATTTACAAAATCTGATTTCAAATGCTATGTTTATAATTGTCAACTTAAGCAATAAAAATTTTTATGAATTGATTTAGAACATTGGTTCATAACCAGCGATGCTCTCCCATTCCAAAGTGTGTGATATTGTTTCTTTGGGGGTGTGGGGATACTGAATTATTAGGGTTGGTTTATTAAGGAAACTCAACTGATTCCTTAACACAACATGCAAGTAGCACTCAGCACCAAGACTCCAAGATTTGATGTCATCATAAATAGGAAACACTAGCAACAAAGTCAATGAGTTTGTTACTCAACCATAATCATTCACAACACACCATACATCGAACATGCACATGTTACCCTAATTATTTTGCTAATATGAAAATAATCTGGGTTTTTGTAATGCATTATTTTGTTGTCAGTCATGTGAACAAAGATTAAAAAGAAACACAACGATTTTATTATTTACACATGAGATCAATAATATTGTTTTTCATCAGTTCTGGAAGTGGGTGCGAGAACTAGTTTGTGCTTTGAAAGGGGTGTGAGAATTGGTTTGTGTTTTGAAAGGGGTATGAGAATTGGTTGGTGCTTTGAAAGGGGTGCGAGAATTGGTTGGTGCTTTGAAAGGGGTGCAAGAACTGGTTGGTGCTTTGAAAGGGGTGCAAGAAAAGGTTGTTGCATTGAAAAGGGTGCAAGAATTGGTTGTTGCTTTGAAAGGGATGCGAGAATTGGCTGGTGCTTTGAAAGGGGTGCAAGAACTGGTTGTTTCTTTGAAAGGAGTGTGAGAATTGGTTGGTGCTTTGAAAGGGGTGCAAGAACTGGTTGTTGCTTTGAAAGAGATGTGAACAAAGAAAAAAGGTTAAGAATCACTGATTTATAACTTCAACTGATGTCTTGATATTATTTTCATGCTAAAAGTATCACTGTAAATAAACTCATTGTTGTCACCCACAGATGAAAATGTATCAGAAAATGCTAAGCACATGATAACTCATAGTTGGCATCATAATAAAAACTAACAACCACAAATTATCTCATATTTGACAATAAATATTTTAATAAATCTTCCATTGAAAAATCCTCTCTAATAATATTTCATTCATTGCCATCTGTAATCATTACCTTAGACTCCAGTCTAATTTCTTACAATATGACCACTCCTCATAGTCCACATTCTACCATCAAGAGACACACCTTCTTCTTTGTGCCATGCCCCTTCGGAACATTGGCACTCCACAACTTACTGTCCTTTGTAGCTCTTACTTAAGTTTGTCTTTTGGCCATCTCTTCCAAACTCTTCTCTGCCATTCAATCACTAAAGCTCGCCAGGTAGGTTATGCATTGACTTCCGCTATCTTTGTTACTTTCAGTCTATCCTGTGAGTATCAAATTTTCTAAACCCTCTTTCCTCATTATGTGCCCTAGAAATTTCAACTGCCTTTTCCTGATATTAAGTATAAATGTCCTTTTTGTTACCATTGTCTCTAGAAATTCATCATTGCTCATGTTTGGTCCATAGTATTCTCAGCACCCTTCTGTAGAACCACATTTCTGTTGGTTAAAGTTTATCTTGTCCTGTGATTTCCCACCCTATACACACTCAGCATAAAGTCAATAAACTCCTAATCACTTCTATAAAACATTAAAAGGTATGAGTTTGGCCTTGAGAAGTTTTTCAGTGTATGAGCCTTTCTTTTCACCGTTTGGAATAGTACAGGGAAAATAATGGGGATTTTATACACAGCACATCATCACGGGTAATGAAACCTGGATGTCATATGTTATCCTTTTTACTTTTTACAATAAGGTTTACCCTGTACAAGACCCAAGAACCAATCAAGGTATAGGTTTATAGAGGAAAATGTAAGAGGCACAGTTTATGGGAATATGTGGGAAGATCATGGTTACTCTAGCCATGAACAGTTTAAGATGGTAGTGATCAGAGAAGCATCCTCTCGGGAGTCAGTTCCACAAAGTAGCGTTTCATGGTAAGAAGCTGTTTGAGTGGAATTTATATCTCACCAATGGAATATGAAGGGAATCAACATGGTTTATTACAATATATGCGGCATAGTGGGTCTTGAAGGTAAGAACTGGTGAAACTAAAGAACACTTCATAGAAATAGCAATAGAGTAGCAAGAGGCTTGCAACATTTCATTTGTGGGAAAAGTATAGGGTATACAATAATTCATCACTCACATGGATGTGGAGACACTTTTGGGCTCTCTCAAGACTGGAAAGGGAATAAAGAAATCTGGGGTTGTAATTCCAAAAGTTATAAATGTGTCTCAAGAGTCTAAAGACAAAAATACCAGTTTCTAACTGCTTTTGTAATTAATATTGCACCCCATGTCTAGAAATCTTCCACTTCTTTGAGAGTAGCCTTCTTTGAATAAAATTTCAATTTGTACCCTCACCTCAATACTTAGCTGCTTTGATTTTGCAATTTTGTGCAAATTACTTAAAAATTAAAAACTTTATTAAAAAAATATATAAAAATACTGTCATAATGGCACAATCTGTTTTTTCTTCAGAGACAGCTCCATATGTTTTTACAACATTAGTCAGTGCTAAGTTAACATATAAAACTTATATTAATATTTAACTTAGTTGAAAATCTTGGTAATCTCAAAAAGTCTACTAAGGGGCCAATGGTGAAAACAAAATATAGTTTCTCATACAAAATATTCATTCCAAATTTGAAATTTTGGTAATAAAAAAAACCTGGAGAAAGACTGAAAAATAAAAGTAAATACACTGTAGTTATTGAAATTTTATCTTTTACTTAAAAAAAAAAAATAAATATATCTCATTTCAATGTTTTTTTTTTTTTCTAAGAAATGCAGGGTTTCCCAAAACTTTATGCCTGTAGTGTATATTATAATCTTTTAAAAGCTGAAGCAATTTTAATGTAAAATGATGGAACCATCCTTTGGGCCAATTTGATTTTGTTTTGCATTTCTATATTTAATTTATTAAGCTTCTAACATTTGAATTTTACAAATTCATTGTTCCATGATTTTTCTATGTTTATAAAGCAATGTTTATTCATTTTTTTTTTCTGGGCAAATTAAGTGAGTATTATATCAGACAAATATTTGGCAGCAAATTAAATCTAGGCAATAATGTTTTTGCCTGACTAACACATCAGTTAAATGTATTTACCAGCAAATATTTGAAAGTATAATGTTTAACTACACATGATTCTGTTGTATACATTGTATGTATGTTTTTGTGTATTCGACTTTCATACATGCATCTCTGATTAAAATCATTGGTATTCAACACTAAACCTGTTTACATCTATACACATGAGCAGTAAGCATATCTGACACAACCTGTAAGCTAAATTTCTCTTCCTTTAAATGCAGTTCACAAAACAAAAGCAAGCCAAAAATATACGACACATATATTCTATCCTTGAATCAGAGCATTCTTTTGTTGACACAAAAGCAACCCAAACGCTTTTTTTTTGTTTTGTTTCTTCTTTTGGCAATCATTACACAAATGATTGCACTTAACTATGGGGACTTTATTATATTCCCAGAAAATACTTTGCCATCATTTAGCTTTTGTGCATCTTCTTTTTGGAGTCTAACCCTGCAAACGTGGGTATTGTTAGTGATGATAAATTAAAAAAAAGGTGGGAAAATGTCGGAGATTGAGAGCTAGGTGTTTTTCTGAGGATGTTTTTTTGTTTTCACTCTTTCTGATTTCTTGTTTGAGCAGTCAATTATTTTAGATTGTATTACTACCTTAAATAGTAACATTTATTTGTCCTTGAAATTATTGAGAGGAAGCTTTGTACGAAAGTAGGAACTACTCCAATGACAAACATACAGTGCTGAAAAGTTCTTGGCTTGACATACTTAACCTCAATATTTGGTCAAAGGACCAAAGATCAGAATCTTTTTTTCTTAATCCCTTCTTAGTTAAACCAGAAAACTTTCAACACCCCTTCATATACATAAATATTTGGGCCCAAAACTTTTCAGTGCCCTCTAATATAAAACAAAAAAATAATGGACACCAAAAATTGTGAAATTTGTATTTGATAAAATAAACATATATAGAGTACATACCTAAAAACATAAAAAAAAATAAATGTTTGCATCAAAATGATATCCAATGGTTGACAGTGGACTTAAAGACCCAGCTGAAGTTCCCCAGACACATAGCCATAACATCACTTAGACCAGATCTGATATTACACTCCGACAACACAAAGCAGTGTATCATTTGGGAATTGTCGGTGTTGTGTGAAGCGTTTATTACACTGACTAATGAGAGGAAGAGGTCCAAATACCAAGAACTTGTTGAACAATGTTGTTGCAAGTCATGGAGAATATACTATGATCCGGTAGAAGTTGGTTGCAGGGGCTTTGCAGGTCAATCGCTGTGTAGAGCCCTAACAAAAATAAGCATAGTGGATACAGTGAGGGCGAGAGTGTTGAAGGACATTACCAATGCAGTTTTAACTGCTTCCAAGTGGATTTGGCTTAAGAGATCAGAGCCATGGAAGAACTAAAAAAGTGGGAGGAAAGAAGAAGAGGAAAAAAGGGAGAAAAAAAAAGAGGAGGAAGAAAGGAAAAAAAAAAAGGTAGAAGAGGAGATGGAAAAAAAAAACTCCCAAATATACTTAGGGAAATGGAGGAGAGGGTTTCAATCTATAAGGGAATACTGAGGAAATATTAATTCAGGGTAGTTAAACTGGGATGGATGGGGGTTGAGAAGTGTTAGCACATGTTGGGGGAGGGTCAAAGGAGGTTTTTTCAGGTACCAATTAATTTTTCAATGCTTATTTCCATTTTTTTTTTTTTTTGTTATTTCCAACCCTAATTCTTATGAATGTAAAGTTAGATTGTAGTAATCATAGTTTAATAATTGAGTGGTAATTCTAGTATTAATTCGCGAGATTCATTTTGAATAATATTTAACAGAAAGTAAATGTGAATATGTTACTTAATTGAGTAGATTAGGTTTCCTTAGTTATTTAGGATTTTTTACTTATTTAAGTATTTTTAGTTATTCTTATTTTTTTTCTTTCTTAGATTAGGCCATCGTATTATTTTAATTGATAGATTACAAAACTGGTAAGGAATTTCAAATAAACAGTATGAGATAATTTTGTAATGAATGGTTTCGTAAAATTAATGTAAATAGGAGATAGGTTTTATAGGTTGTACATGTCCGTGCGTGTATGAGTGTATGTGAGAGTACATTTATATGTAGAGGCATGAACGTGCATTACATTTTTCTAATTTTGTTTGATAAAGTGTATAGGGTTAGACTTAAAGATTTTTATATAATAGTAAGAATAATATATATATGTTTTTATGAAAAGTATTGTAAGTGGTAAGGTTTAATTATCAAATTAGTATTTAAAACGTAAAACATTGGATTGAACTTTGCAAGAACAAGTCCAGCTTACCTCGTTATGAATTCCGGGGAAATAGCACGAATGAAAACTGGATGAAGCAAAAGACAAAACTATATAGGGGGAAAAGCCTTTATTTTATTGGCTGATGTTGACTGACGTATGTCAATAAGAACAGTCGGAATCCTTGCCACATCTGAATTTTTCTTTTTTGCAATGTCAAGGTGCGTAGCACAATGCTATCAAGGAGGCAGCCTGACCCTTTTGGAATCAGGTCGGGGTTGATGCAAAACCCAAAATCGGCAATGAAGACAGTGCATCACTGAAGACCATCCTTGATGCATCTGAAATGTATTACTCTACTAATATATATATATAGATATATATATATATATACAGAATACAAATTCAAATATGTGTCTGTATCAACAATTAATAATCCTATACATAATGAAACATTATTTATCAATCAACCCTCATATATGGGAAACATTCATTTGCAGATAGCTATTTGAGAATGCCCAGCAGAAATGCACAAGTTTGTGTGCTTGTATGTGCCTCAGAGTACCAACAAAAATATATGCTCACTTTGTTAACCTCAGAACATATATTAGATTTCGAGATTTCAAATTCTACTTTAATACAAGCTTCTATTGTTTAAAATTAAGTCTATTATTCATTTCTAAGCCCAAATTTCATCTGACAAAAAATAGGTAGTTACTGAATTATTGGTTAATAAACTGTGTACATTATTGTGTGAATGAGGACATTTTGTATGTTGAAAACCTCACACACTGGAATATAATCTGATAGCCCAATAAGAGTATCAGTTGACCAAGAAAAGCACAAAAGAATAAAGGAGATATCATAATACATGGACCATAATATATGTAGTCTCAGATAATAACTGGAACAATACTAAATATTTTCTTTGGGTTTGTCTAGACTTCTTGATTCTCACTCATTCTTTTCTTTGGCTTTTACTATATCAAGTTCTGGATATGACGATAAACTATATGTGACAGCAAAGCCTATGATTGGGAGATTGGAGGTTTTGAGAAGCTGTTGTTCCCAGGTCCATCCTGATTCAGGGTGATAGCACCTGTTAAGGTCCCAACTATGGGCAAATAGTGACCCACCCCACTGCACCAAACAAAAAGAAAACACCATGAAAGTATAAAAATACATGTTTATAGTAAAAATACCCGCAATGTATTTTTATATAAAAAATTACCGACAATACCTATTTATAGTAGAATTACCAAAAATACATTTTGTAGCAAAATGACCAACAATACATTTTATATGTCATTGGAGGTATACAATTGCCTTCAAAATATTTAGATTTCAGCATTAAATAGCCCATGGAGATGTTGATATGCTGCTAAATAAAATCAACCAAACCAATTTTACTATTCAGTATTGCTGAGAAAATGGTCCTGATCTCCCAAACAAACAGAGACTAGTCAGATCAAGGCGAAAAAAAGCAATAGAACCTACCTTAAGTTGCAAAATAGCTGTTTTCTGCAACAAATAACTGTCTGATAACTTGGTAACATAGAAAGTAATTTTTAAAAAAGATAGATTTCCTCTCCTTTTATAGAACTTCAGGGATCACATGGTAACCCTGTTATGCGACCACCGAAACTATAAAAGCTTAGTAAAGATAATAACAAGCTTTTTGTTTAGTAAGGATTTCAACAATACTGCTCCTTTCCCAACAGACAATTTCTCCACAGTATCTATAGAAACTTTGAACATTTTGTAACAAACAATTTTTCACAATGTAATAACTCTGATGAAGGTTGGACAAATGCATTTAGAATCATTTGGAAACCAGTGTCACCTAATGAAACCTTTATTCTATAAAACTGTCTTAGGTACAAGGCTCTTCAACCAGTGTGTTATGAGACCCTAGTGTATCACGTAGGACAATTAGAGGTTTCATGAGATTTTAAATTAAAATAAAAAAACTAGACAAAAAAGAGGCAAAACCTGTATTCCAAAAAAACATATAATTTGATGAAAGTGAGAAAATGCATATCACATTCTTTGTCTTATTTTTCAGGAAATTAAACCAAAAAATAGTAAAACAAAAAATACTTCACCACTAGTATTTATGGTATGTAAAAAAAAAACGATATACATTTTTACAAATGTTATTGCTTATTTGAAGGAAATAAAAATATTTCTGACATTGAAGGCACTATCCAAGATTGCGACCTTACTCGCTGTATTTACTTTAGGACCAAAGTGTAGTGTCAGTTTCCTTAGGTCTTTAAAGCAGACCATTAACTTTCAATTAGGCTGTCATGTATCTTCAGCATAAAGAGCTTCTTGTTCCATGTTTCGTGTGCTTTTTAAGGTGTGGCTGATCATGCATCTCCACATAATCCCACTCTTTTATTGCTCCAAGTAACCTTTGACCCTTTATGATACCGCGCTGTTTGGCAACCCATTCACATAAACTAATTCAGTAGGTTATGTGCTGATTCCCCTGGCTTAGTATCAGTTTCCTTGTAGTTGCAATTTTTATTAAAACTTCCTCATTGCTCACATGTTCTGTCTATCCTTATCCTTAGCATTCTCATCAGTAGAACCACATCTCTGTTAAGTAGGTTATTTGCTGTTTCCTCTTGCTTAGTATCAGTTTCCTTGTAGTTGCTATTTTCCTTAAAACTTCCTCATTGCTCACATGTTCTGTCTATCCTTATCCTTAGCATTCTCATCAGTAGAACCACATCTCTGTTAAGTAGGTTATTTGCTGTTTCCCCTTGCTTAGTATCAGTTTCCTTGTAGTTGCTATTTTCCTTAAAACTTCCTCATTGCTCACATGTTCTGTCTATCCTTATCCTTAGCATTCTCATCAGTAGAACCACATCTCTGTTAAGTAGGTTATTTGCTGTTTCCCCTTGCTTAGTATCAGTTTCCTTGTAGTTGCTATTTTCCTTAAAACTTCCTCATTGCTCACATGTTTTGTCTATGCTTTTCCGTAGCATTCTCATCAGTAGAACCACATCTCTGTTAAGTAGGTTATTTGCTGTTTCCCCTTGCTTAGTATCAGTTTCCTTGTAGTTGCTATTTTCCTTAAAACTTCCTCATTGCTCACATGTTCTATCTATGCTTTTCCTTAGCATTCTCATCAGTAGAACCACATCTCTGTTAAGTAGGTTATTTGCTGTTTCCCCTTGCTTAGTATCAGTTTCCTTGTAGTTGCTATTTTCCTTAAAACTTCCTCATTGCTCACATGTTCTGTCTATCCTTATCCTTAGCATTCTCATCAGTAGAACCACATCTCTGTTAAGTAGGTTATTTGCTGTTTCCTCTTGCTTAGTATCAGTTTCCTTGTAGTTGCTATTTTCCTTAAAACTTCCTCATTGCTCACATGTTCTGTCTATCCTTATCCTTAGCATTCTCATCAGTAGAACCACATCTCTGTTAAGTAGGTTATTTGCTGTTTCCTCTTGCTTAGTATCAGTTTCCTTGTAGTTGCTATTTTCCTTAAAACTTCCTCATTGCTCACATGTTCTGTCTATCCTTATCCTTAGCATTCTCATCAGTAGAACCACATCTCTGTTAAGTAGGTTATTTGCTGTTTCCCCTTGCTTAGTATCAGTTTCCTTGTAGTTGCTATTTTCCTTAAAACTTCCTCATTGCTCACATGTTTTGTCTATGCTTTTCCGTAGCATTCTCATCAGTAGAACCACATCTCTGTTAAGTAGGTTATTTGCTGTTTCCTCTTGCTTAGTATCAGTTTCCTTGTAGTTGCTATTTTCCTTAAAACTTCCTCATTGCTCACATGTTCTATCTATGCTTTTCCTTAGCATTCTCATCAGTAGAACCACATCTCTGTTAAGTAGGTTATTTGCTGTTTCCCCTTGCTTAGTATCAGTTTCCTTGTCGTTGCTATTTTCCTTAAAATATTCTCATTGCTCACATGTTCAGTCTATGCTTTTCCTTGGCATTCTCATTGGTAGAACCACATCTCTGTTGCTTCAGGTCTCTTCTTTACTTTGTGGACATTTTCCAATAATGACTGTAATATAAGAAAATAGATATTATATAATAGTTCAGCATTCTTTTTTTGGTTCTAATGAAATCCTCTAATGTATTAATACTTTGCTTAGTTCCATAAAGACATCTTATTCTATACTTATGTGCCTTCTAGAATTCAAATCTCTTCCATCAAATATATCTTGACTAAAGTTTCATTAACACTAATCAAATCATTTTTCTTTTTTTAACTAAACTTGTATGACTAATTTTTCAAATCTAAGTTAATCTCTTCAGTGACTAGCAAAGTCATACACTCTGTATTGTCGCAAGAAGCACTAAACAATAAGAACATATGCTTTGTAAAAATATTCTCAATTTATATTTGTATACATTGATAATTAAGTTTTAAAAAAGGATCAAAGATTTTTTGCCATGAATAAAAGATGAGCTTCAACCTGTTGAGAGCATTACAATGAAGTTATTGATGTCTTTAAAGAAAGAATTCAATAAAAAACCTTTGAATTTCATACCCATTTTTCTTCCTTTTACACGTAAATCTTTGATCTCAAGAAAGGGATCAGAGATTATGAATGTACTAATATAGAATATAAAAAACACACACATATATACATACACAATGGGGGAATCATTCATACACATACAAGTTTTTAATTTATTGTATTTCTAACTAATGAATAAACATTTCATATAATTAACTGTACACAGATGCATAATCACTAAATATGCTTAGAAAACAGAAAAAGTTTGATCTAATAGAAATAAATCTCATTTATCTACTTTAATGGATGAAAAAGTATTTGTACAATACAAAAAAGAATACATAATCTTCATTTAATACTTTGTAGAATAGCCATTATTCACTTCTACAGCAACCAACCTCTTCTTGTAGTCTCAATGATTTGCAAATTTTAGTTAGTATTTTGTTTCTTCTTCGTATATGGTCTTCAGATTTGGGATGTTTGTTGAAGCTCATGGTTGGATGTGAATTTTCAAATAATGCCACAGATTCAAATTTTCAAATAATGCCACAGATTCAAATTTTCAAATAATGCCACAGATTCAAATTTTCAAATAATGCCACAGATTCAAATTTTCAAATAATGCCACAGATTCAAATTTTCAAATAATGCCACAGATTCTTGATTGGGATCTGAGAACTGACTTGGCCGTTTCTTCATAGATTTTGCAGTGTGCTTAGGATCATTATCTTTTTGGAAGATCCAATCAGGAGGAAGTCCAAGATTTTCAACTGAAATCATTAAATTTGCTTCCAAAACATTTTGATATGCTGCAGAATTTATTCTACCATCTATTACTGATATGCTGCCAGTACCTTTTGCAGAAAAATATCCCCAAACCACGATGCTGCCACCACCAAATTTCACTGTTGGAACTGTGCTCTTTTGTTTGAAGGCATCACCATCTTTACTCCGTACATGATTTATAGAATTACATCCAAACAACTCAGTTTTGGTTTTGTCTGTCCATAATACTCTTTCCCAATATGATTTATCATTATCCTTATGTTCATGAATGAATTTCAATCTGCCATCTCTGTGTCTTTCCAATAGCAGTAGAGTGTTCCGAGAGGGGCATGACTTTAGATTGTTCCTATGAATTTCATTGCTTATTGTCCATTTAGTGACACAGATTCCTGATGAAAGAAAATCATGCTGCAACTCTTGATGAGTAACTATTAGATTTTGTTTAATTTGACACATTAATTTTCTCAAAGATCTTGAAGAAATTTTCTGTGGAGCACCTGTTCTTCTTTGTTTTTCAACAGTTTCGATATTTTTTTTATACTTTGCAATGAATGAACTAATGATAGTAAATGGAATATTCAGGTTGTCTGAGATTTTCCTGTAACTTTTACCTTCTTTCCAAAGCTTGACAATCAGTTCTTTTTGCAAATTTGTCAATGATACCTCTTGCAATGATGATGACCTTCTTGCATGAATATCAATTACAGAATGTTCTGTTTGTATTTTTTAGGCTAAAAATAGCTACTGATAACATTATTCAAACATTCAAGAATATTCCACTTGAATAATCTAGAGTACTAAAGCAATTTAACAGTTTTAAAATCTGAAATTTGCATTTGTACGAATACTTTTTTTACCCATTAAAATGGATAAATGGGATTTATTTTTATTAAATCAAAATTTTTTTGTGTTTTCTATGCATATTTAGTTATTATACATATAATTATATGAAAAGTATGTTTTTTCATTAGTTGGAAATACAATAAATTAAAAATTTGTATGTGTACGTATAATTTGTTTCCCCCTTGCATTTTGCATGAAACAGACTGTCACCTCTGGATGTTGACTTCAATGTCCACTGTTATATATACTTACACTCTATCCCTAATATTGAGCACTTTAATCCATAAATATAGCATACCTTAAAAGTATATTTTATCATATATATATATATAAATTTTAAAACAATTCGACCTCAGCGTTGCGAGCGCACGCTAAAAAAAATCTCTTACAAGTAACAATAACACGTATCTAAGAACAAATTCCAGATTATAAACTACTCTTTCGATGTCCTGTTATTACCTGGAATTATAAAATAACAAATATTTTTCTTACCTGAAGATATCTGTAGGAACAGATGAAAGCTCGTAAATATATCAAAAAAGACCTTATTCAACTGGAATTTATAAACAGGGATCATAACATTCATTTACAGGTTTGGGGTTAATGTCTTTTAGTAAATTTGTTTGCGAAGATGTATTCTCGCCATTTATATCATTAACTTCTATATCTGTTTTCTGTATGAATGATTCATTGTAATATATATATATATATATATAGAGAGAGAGAGAGAGAGAGAACAATATGACATACAAACTATATATCTAGCATCCAGCTCACATTCCTTCCCGGAGGTAGAGGTTTCTCTCTTGTTTCATGTTTAGGATCGGTTTTCAGTTCCTTCTAAAGTCTTTTTCATTTTCTTTCACTCCTAATAGCCATGTGCAAGAAAAGAAACTATTAGAATAGAACATACAGTTGCATCTAGCTCGTTCCGCAGTAAAATGATGAGGCCTAGTTGCCAATCTAGTAGTACGCTTAAATTCATGCAGTTGAGGCACTAGGGAAAAGTGTTCATCAGAACAGTTGCCATGAAAATATTTGTAGAAAAGACAGAGGGAAGCCATATCACATAGGTGAGAAAATTACTAAAGTCAAGATCAAGACTGATTGCATTACAGATCTATATCATTCCTGGCACCAAACCTTTTTAGAAATAATTAAACTGTCAGCTGTATTCAACTGCTTTCTCAGATGAATGGTTAAAAATGGTTTTGAGCAAATAAAACCTGTGGGTCTTAGTGAGGACTCTCCTTCTTTGAACCACATGGACTAGTGCTACAGAATTACAAAGAACTGTACCAAATAACAGAAGCCACATCACTTGAGGACTTTCAACAGCAGCAACAACTTAAATGGTTATCACATGTAAATTAAAGAAAAGAATGAAATAATCAAGATGTTGACATTCCATACTAGGAAGCCCCCATCAATACTGGAAAGAAAAAGTACAGATGCTGGACTTGAGAAACCTATTTTCCTGAAAAAATTCTTAAGAAAAAGATTATAAAATTTTTAGCCAAAAGCAGCACTGGCTCCTCAATCAATGAATACTGAATATTTCCTTAAAAAGGAAGCAGCTAATATTATCTTTACCATTATTTGTTATAACATAATTTTATATTCATTTATTATTATTTATTCTGAATTATCTCTACTCTGCAAATGAATTTTAGATAAAATTTTGCCAAAATCAATTTCAATAAACATTTTTCTTTTAAGCAAGTTCTTGGCAACATTATTTTAGAATTTTTCAAACTTTAATTTGTAGAATGAATTTGATTTATTAATAAATAATCTGATAATCCTAAACATAACTTTCTTAAAATTGAACACTGAACATAATTTTCTTAAAATCCTGAATAAAACTCTTCATATCAAATATTCTATGATTTTTATCTGTGCATAAAATTTTGACTTGATGGATTCCATTTTCATAAACAAGTATTTGAAATTCTCTCATCAGAAAGAAAAATTCTTACTTTAACATACAATATTCTGTTTCTTTCTATGTACAACTTTTTGTTCTTTTCTGCCTAAAATCAGAGTGTAGTATCTTCCCAATCTGTAGCCATTCTGAACAATAATAAATTATATTATCTGACCAAGAAACTTGAATAATCATTTAAAGTAGGAAGGAATTGAGTGAAGTAGAGAAGTAAAAAGATAGTATAAGAAAGTAAGAGAAAAATAAAAGAAACAAGGTGAATGGAAAAGATATATATTACTACATATGAAGAGAGGGACAAGGGGTGGAGAGGATAAAAGACAAAGAAAAATAGATTTACAGTTTGAATATTAAGACAATGAAATATTGAAAGGCAGGTAAGAATGAAAAGGAATAAATATTGCTGTATATTTATGGAAACATTAAAAAATTTAAAAGATAGAATACAGTATTGCACATTCATTATTTTTTTTGCATAAGAAACTAATTCATGTTTGTATAATATTTAGGCAAAAACATGGACCAGCAATATAAAATGGAAGGGATAAGGGAGAAAATGAGAAGATACTTGGCAAAGGGTAATAGCTGAACAGAAGCATGTGATAATATATAATCTTAGTTGTTATACCCATTGAATTTCCTTGGGCCCAGCTAGTATCGTAATTATTAAAAATTATACTTCAATTTAAAAAAATCTGTAGTCAATGCTAGAATACATTTACAAAACATAAAGCACTACCAATTTTGTAGACCCAAATCAGAAATGTTTTGCATGCTGTTTCAAGTTTTAAGCTTGGTTTTGGTTCAACTCGTATGACATGCAGATGACATCTTGTTAATAGCAGACACAGAAAAGAAACTGCAGGAACTGCTAAACAAAGTAAAAAAAGGAAAGTGGGACAAAAGGATTAAAGATCAATTGTAAGATAACAGAATGTATGGAGTGAAAGTATCAGTACAGCACTGGTTTCTGAGGTTCCACAGTTGGTATATAATTCTTGAAGATCAATGTGGTAGAGAGCATTCATCTATAACTGGCAATCAACATCTGGAAACAGTAATCCAGTAGCCAAACAAAAATCATGTCAAAGTGTCAGAGAAATGTCTCAAATAATGAGTGTCAGTATTTCAACAATATCAGACCATCTCCAAGATAATTGGCAAGGTAAAGAAACTTGATAAATTGGTTCCACATTAACTCAGTGAAAGTCAAAGAGTTGTTTGAAAGTATGTTCAATGCTGCATCTGCAAAATTTGAATGATCCATTTCTTGATTGTATAGTGACTTATGATGAGAAATGAATCCCTTACAGATAATCATAAAATGATTGGCTCAATTGCTTGATCATGACAAAGGATCCAAAAACTTTCCAAAACTGAAATTACCCCAATAGAAGAAAAAAGTGACTGTCTGGTGGTCCACCATTGGTGTTTTCTACTACAGCTTTCTGGAATTTAACCACAGTATCTCTGCTAAAATTTACTGCTGTAACTGGATAAAATGAACATTCAGTTAAACAAAATGGTACTGGATAATCAATCTGGTTTATGACAATGCTTGGCCACATGTTGTCAGGATCCCACTGCAGAAGCTCACTGACTTGGAATACAAGACTTTATCACATCCAGAATATTGCCCTGATCTCTTTTCCATTGACTACCACTTTTTCAAGCATCTTGACAATTTTTAAGCCAAAAGACATTCCATTGCAATGAAGATGCATTCAAAGATTTCTTGGCCTCCAAACCTTTAGAATTGTAAAAGCATAAATAACTTTACAACTCTATGCCAGAAATGTATAGGGTTCTTATTTTAACTGATTTAAAACTGTTTAAATATATTACTCCAGCAATAAAATTTGATTTTAAAATCAAGCATTATTTTCCAAACAACCTAATACTTAGAATCAGAAAGTGACAGTTAAAATTTATGGGACACAGATAGCTTGGAGAATTTAACACACACTAAATATATTGAAAGCAATTTGGGAAGTGGGAAACGGCAAGTAACCTATCTCATGTAAATTGATGGTAGAACAGGGACTTGGAGGGATAGTAAGGAAACAAATATTGCGTGGAGCTACAAAGAATAGAAAGCTGTAGAGAGCCATGATTGTTCACATTCTGAAGGGACATGTCACATTAAAGCAAAAGACATAAGAAGAATTGGAAATTTTTCCAATGTGAAAATATTCTCACTGTTTTGTTCAAATCATGAGTTCTGTAGAACAGTACTTATCCAATGAGCATTACACTTTACCCTATTCTGTTGGTTAGAATTATCTTGAGGGATTTTGACAAAGACAGACTTTATTTAGAACATCATTCAGAAGTAAGAAGATAAATGTTTATGCTTCTCTGGTTCTTTAATTGTGTTTTAACTTCTTTTTTAAATTTATTTTTCTTTTGACTTGCAAAATCTAACAACTCAAGAAAACTTGTCTGGAAGATTTTTTTTTTTTTTCTTTAATATATGGATTGATTCTAGAGAAGATTTGTCGCATTACACAAACACCAGGGGCTGGTGTCTAAACAGAATCATTCCTGAGATGCATTAGAAAAAATCCTGGGAGAAAAACGGAAATCTATAGGAAACTCAACTTTTCGTCATTACTCCTCTCTTTCTTTCTTTTTTTCTTTCAATTTCTTCAATGTTCTCCTTTTTTCTTTCCTTCTTCGTCTTTCTTTCCTTCTACCTCACTCTTTATTTTTTTCATTTCTTTCCTCTGTTCTGTTTCATTTTCTCTTCTAAATTTGCCATTTTTATCACTCTTACATTCCCTTTCTTTCTACTATCTCTTTTCTTTCTTTTGAATTTTTTCTCCGTTTTTTTCTATAATTTTTTCTCTTAAAATTTTTGCTTCTTTTTGATTTCTCTTTCTCCCTTCTCTTCATTATTACAAGTTTATTTATCTTCTTTTTACTCTCGTTCTTCATTTACTCGTTTCTTTCCTTTATCTTTTTCTTCTTTTCCTATTTCCTTCCTCTTCACTATCCTCCTCTTTCTCGCTCTCATTTATATTATTAATTGTACATTTTGTATTTTTTTTGTTTTTTCTTCTTTTACATCTACATTCTCTTCTTCTCTATTTTCATCTCATTAACTGCCATCTCCCTTTCCCCTTCACTTTTAGCTCCCCTTTTTTATCTTTTATTAATTCATTAATTTCCTTGCTTTCTCTTTCCTGCACCATTTTCTCATCTTCTTACTGCACCCCACCCAACTTTCTATTTATTTTTTCCTTAAGTAATCTTACTTATTTTTGTTTCATTGGTGAAACATTGCACCTTGATTACAAAATTTGATCCCAAGTGTTGCAATGTTAATGAGATTAAGGCCTATTGGAATGAGTCATTTGACTCAGATTGAACAATTATTGATTCAAGACTGTGCTTGCTGCTTTTTTGCCTGCAAAACACAAGAATTCACACACACACAAACAGTTGTAGTAAGGTAACAACAGCCTTATCCATTTATTTGCTTATTTCTCCACTCAGAAAGTCAAAAAGACAAGATTTCACTTGTATTTACAACATGCCTGCTAAATGAAGCCAAAACATCACTGGTTAGATGATCCTATAGCCATCCATCTTGGAATGATAGATTCCTGGTACTAACCTTTATTTTCAGTGTGGCAATTATGCTTTTCTTTTATTTATTTTTTCAATCAATTCATCCCCAACCAAGGCAACAGTGCCAGTAAGACTCAATAGGGGATACTAAGAGTGCAAGAGAATAAACAGATTTTAGAAAGAACTAGAAACCCAATCTTAAACAGGGAACAAGAGATAAACCTCTACTTCAGTTCAGAAGTCCAGTGGTGTGTAAACCAGATGATAAGTGAACCTATCTAATCCTATTGAGGATAAAAAAAATTAGTAAATAAAATTTCAGAGTTCAGAGTTCAGACAGAAATAATAGAAGTATAAAGTTGAAGTAAATTATAAAAGAAACCAGAAACCCAATCCTAAACAGGAATCAAGGGATAAACCTCTGCTCCTGTTCAAAAGACCAGGGAGACATGTGAACCAGACAATCATGCTAACAGCATTTTTGAGAAGTTACTGATTACAGACATTATTGTACTTTTGAATGAATGATTTAAAATAATGTCTTGCTCACTATTCATTATATATACATTCTGTTGCAGGAATGGCAAGTATATTATTTTATGCCTCCTGGTACATTAGTTTCACAAACAATATTTGGTAGACTTCTGTGAGTCATGGTAAAAAAAAGAAAAATGGGGAATTCAAACAAATAATTACTAAATTTATTAAGAAGACATTTTATAGAATGATAAAGAAAGTTGAAATTATGAACAGTTCAATACAATCTTCACCCTCTGTCTGTAAAGTATTTATATGCTTCATGTCTACTGGAGCAAAAGGAAATGTGTTTCCATTCCAAAAGTCAAAGGAAAAAAAGGAAGAGTCTTTCAAATACCCTGGCACCTGTGATTATCATCAGGGGAGTGGTATTCCAACAATTCTTACCAAATTAACACTATGATATACAAATTTATATATCAGACTAATTGGGTATAAATGAATACTAAAATGAGGGAAAATACTCCCATGTTATTTTTCGTCATTTCAAAGGACCTCTTCAGATTAATAACTGTTTTATTGATGGAGTCAGAGTCCACCCAAAAAATGTATACACACTTCAGAAAAGGAAAAACTGGTTTTTCATATTTTTATCCAATTGTGATATCACTCTTTACTATAGTACGATATTTTCTCGACAGATGAAAAAATGATGCCCCTAAGACAAGAAATTGCAAATGCATGTGCAGCAATCCCACTGGTCACTTTGGCCAATGTGACCCAAGCTGTAGTTTGCAGTACTAATAAATGTCTGGAAGCTAAAGACCACTATTTTAAGCATCTCTTGTGATTGTAGAGTCCAAACGTAACTTGTATTAATCCCATGAATAAATTTAGTATTATAATATCTATACTAGTTTTACCCTTCCTGAAGTGTGTATACATTTTTGGGGCAGACTCTGGAGTTTGTCCTGATGATGATATATTTTGGATGATGGGCAATCTCAGCCATAGAAAAAATTGTGTAGATTTAATATTTTCCTGATATATTTACATATTCAAATGAGATTTCTGACTTCAGATGAATAAACTGTTTTTACATGACAACCAAAAATCGTTCTGTATGACTTCATTTGAGCAATTATTGCAGGCTGTGAAAAATACAGTTTTTATATTGATTATTTGAAAATGTCATTTTACCCTGACCATGTTTCATTGTGTGAAGCTAGGCTATTGACAATATGAAAGGGTTAAAGGTTACTTGTGCTGTCATGCCCCCAACCCTTTATTGACTCCATGCAGGAGGAAAACAAAAAATGATAAGAGTGAAATTAGTTGAAATTATATTTTGATTTCACTAATAAAATGGCTAAAGTATTTAAAAAGCAACAGAATTTGAAACCCAACAAAACATTAAACAATTTCAGTTTAGATAAAGTTCTTCACTTTTAGATAGAATTAATAAAATTAATATTTTATTTTTATATAAATTTTTCAGTATGTTGGTTCTAATTCTGAGTGGGATGATTATTTATTGTAATTTAAATTACAATTTCAGCACACAGCCAAAGGAGAAGTAGGATGAGGCTGGTCTACACTAACTATACTAAACCTAGTTAATCTGATTTATGACCCATTCATCCATTACAATTTACTCATTCACCACAAGAACTCATCCATGATCATTCAATACAGTATATACCACAATACCACTGGGATCCTACAAAAACAACTGTGACATAAAAATTTTATAATGTACAAATATCCTTTTTTTTTCTCAATTTTTTACAAAAATATATAAAAATTTAATAATATAAAATGAGGTGGGAAGGAATAAACCTAAAAACAAAGCGTCCTGGGTATGACGATAAACTACATCCGCGTCCTGGGTATGACAATAAACTACGTCCAACCAAAAGGCCGTCAATCCGATCAATCAGCTGGTCATGTCATGCCCCATCACATCTAACCCATCCCAAAACAACTACAACTTACAATTAACTTTCCCTCCCAAACCCTACACTAAATATACTAACACCTTACCCCTAAAATGTGATGGAAAGCGGTGGCATAGGGTCAATCAGTAGAAAAAAATTTAAACAATGATGTTGCCAGCTATACGTTTTTGAAACAATGATGTTGCCAGCTATACGTTTTTGATATATTTAGTAAATACTGGATCTGGCATTAAATAACCCATAGTGGTTGATATGCCATAAAACCCCAAACAAACAAACTAAAAACGAAACTAAAATATAACAAAACATTCAAATCCCGGGTGGAATAACTTCAAAATGCTTTCCTCTCTCTCCAATTTATAAGCAGAAGAACACAAATGTATGCTGGGATTTCTTCTTAGCTAATGAAATAAACCGGTTCATGATTTCATCCAACTCAGTCCCCGTCTGTCTGTTTCCTGAAATCAGAAGCTGCTGCATTCAATTGTCTGAACTTGCTCTTATGTGTCAACCTCAATTCTTAGTTTGTGAATGTTTTGCCATTGCACTGTTGCTTTGCCTTATTAATTATTGTTAATCTGTGTTGCACATATTATTTGCTTGTTTTATATTATTTTTTGCCCTGTTCTTTTCTTTTCTTGTTATTGCTTATTGCAAACATTGTCAATTTTGTTTGTTGGACACTTCTGTTACTTATTTTGTATTTAACCATG
This sequence comes from Acanthosepion esculentum, assembly GCA_964036315.1. Classification (NCBI taxonomy): domain Eukaryota; kingdom Metazoa; phylum Mollusca; class Cephalopoda; order Sepiida; family Sepiidae; genus Acanthosepion; species Acanthosepion esculentum. The sequence goes on along the minus strand of OZ038503.1, from coordinate 88,724,665 downwards.
GCCATTCACTCTACACAGCAAAGTAAGAATAAAAAACTTTATATTATTTTCAAATGTCATATCTATGGGCACAAAGGCTTTGGACAATGCAGTCATGTAAAAGTTTTAGTTTAATGTTTTAAACAAATAAGTCTTTAATATTAAATAAATTCATACTGAAATAATCTAGCAATAACATTGTCTGCTATATTATCAAATAATAATAATAGTTAAGTACTAATAGTAATAATTAGTGTAAATTAGTATCCAAGTCCTAATAAAGGATCATATAAATTATAAACAAAACTTGTTTATGTGCCATTGAATATCAGAGCTTTAAAGTCAGGAGAATTATTGCTACTGCATCTTGAATAATGGAGTTTGAAAAAATGATATTATCGCCTACACACAGAATTTTCATATCATAGACAATCTTTTGGTATTTTACAGAAAAGAAAAAAAAGGATTAAAGATATACAAATCTAATTTCAAGTGTTAATGGTTGCCTGGAGATAAGTCCAATTCTATTGAAGATATATCTTAAGACATTGCCAGCGATATTTATCAAGCTAATCCTAAATTTTGTTTTTCTTTAGGCTAGATAGTATCAAACATGACGACCATTACAGACATATTGCTTCATATTCTCTTGATTGAAAATTCCCTCAAATATTGTAGTTATCAATGAAGATGACCTGATTGTCTGGAATATTTCTCCACAGGGAAAATTCTGGGTGGAGACAATGCCTCATCGACTTGCTGTTCAACAAGAAATCAAAAAGGAATCACTTTTAAAAATAACTAAAAAGGCAAACCATTATGTTTAGCTTTTGTCAGCCATCTTTGATTTAATTTCCTTTGATCTTTTTTTTCTTCATTGCTTTCCGTTCTTTTTATTTTGGGTGATTTTAAAATCAATGGTTTCTTGCAGTTTTTCATGTTTCACAAGAATCAACCAGTTCTATATTTTTTCTTAGAACTTCTCGCTAAGGAAGTCATTTTTTTTGTTGTTGTTTTGCTTTTATTCAAATGTTTTATCAATTATATTTTTGGTTTAATTTTTAATGAATCACTAATTAGGAACAAAATAGAGTGAAGCTGAAGAAAACTTATTTTCTCTTTTATTCTTGGTTTTGCTCTAAATTTTATGTTTATTGACTTCATTATCAGATTTTACAAGACTATAAGTGTTGACATTTTCATGCACTTAGATTTAACATAATCCTAATGAACTAAGATTTAAAGGTATTAACAATTTTAAATATTTAACAGAATCTCCTAGTGAACTAAGATTTAAGGTATTAACAATTTAAAATATTTAACAGAATCTCCTAGTGAACTAAAATTTAAAGGTATTAACAATTTAAAATATTTAACAGAATCTCCTAGTGAACTAAAATTTAAAGGTATTAACAATTTAAAATATTTAACAGAATCTCCTAGTGAACTAAGATTTTATGGTATTAACAATTTAAAATACTAAACATTGATCTGGAATTGGAATGAAAACAGTGATGGCACCTGCATTGAATCAATCATAAAACTTCAGTATGTGGAATTAGTAAATACTAAATACTTCAGATACATCAGTGTATGGATCAGTTATAATGAAATTAGTATAGGAGAAAAGGAAACTGAACATAGAATAAGCCACACTTTTGCCACACTGAAAAATACTACAAAATCAAAACATCAAACTGAAAACTCAGGTTATGTTCTGAAATAGCCTCATCAAATTGAGACTTTCTTGAAGATGTAATGCATGGTGCCAGTCTTGTTCAGAAATATCTAGACTTTCAGCTGTATACAACCATTTTCTAAGATCAATGATTAAAAATGGTCTTCAAGTAAAGCCTGGGGGTTTTGGTAAAGATCATCCTTCTTTGTGCATTGTGGCTTAGCACTACAGGATCACCAACAAAGATCTGTAGCTGTTACAAAAAGGTACATCTGTTTGGAGTACCAATTGTAACCTGTCTTTTTACAATCACAATCGATGAGACTACTGTGAAACTCCCCAAACCCAGCATGACCACCCAACTTGTTAGCCTCTGCTGCCCCACTCTCACTCATGCTCTTTTTATTGAGTGGCTGAGGCTCGGAAATTTATATAAGCCACAAATTCTCTGAGCTATAAGATCAGTTTTTTTTTGTAAATTATAGCTTTTCAATTACATTCAGGACACATATGAGCAATACTTAAGGACTACCAGCAGCAACAACTAAAATGGATGTCAAATGTAAATCAAAAAGAAAATAATGATATAATCAAAATGTTAACCTTCTACACTTCTTCAAATAAAGGATCAGGAAGAAAACCCCCATCAATACTGGGAAGAGGGATAACAGCTATTGGAATTAAGAAACCTATTTTCCTGAAAAATTATTTTAACAGAAAGATTTTATAAATTTCAACTGAAAGCAGTACTGGCTGCTCAGTTAATAAATGCCAAATGTTTCCTTGGAGGGAAATGGCTAATATTACTATTACCATTAACATTCACATATAAAATTTACCAATGTCAACATCTTCATTATAAATTTTTAAATGTTAACATTTTCCTAAACTAACAGAATAAAATTGTCAGAATGAACATTTTAATGAGCTAAGTTTAAAAATATTTAACATTTTAAAATATTAATCAATACTCGATTACTATTCCCATATATTAAGATTTACCAGTATCAATATTTTTATGTACAAAGTGGTGCATTGACTTTTCTTCCTCTTCCCCGATTTGTATGCCCAATGTTTGGCAGGTCATATGACACTTAACAGCCAATCAATGACACTCCAGTCTGAACAGGCAGTCTTTGAGGTAGATGTCATGAAGGGAATATGCTCCCCAGATATGTGAGCACAACACAACTTCTTGCAACATTGATTTGTAAGGACAATTTTTTTGTAATATTCACTAGCTTTCCTTTTTAGGGTTGGAGAGAAGGCATATATATAACACCTTTCTATATTTTTCCATCTTATTTATATCTTATCATTATGTTATTTGCATAATATTGTATTTGTATCATCATGTTATTTGCAGAAAATAAAACCTCCATTTATGTTCCTCCAATTTCTCCCTAGCTATCTTTATTTTTTTTTTAATTCTTAATGCTTGGGTAAATATCTCTACCTACTATTAAGAAAACCAACATATATTTGGTAAACCCAATAAATGCTTTGATTGTATTAATAAATTATGGCTCAAACTTTGCCAGTATTAGCATCTTCTTGTAGTAAACTATACTTATAAAAACTTCTTCATTTTTGCCTCTATAAACATATTAATATATGAAGCTTTCAATGTATAAGCATTTTATTAAATGGTACTTTACATATTTTGATATCTTAGTGAACAGAATTTTACTTATAAATTAACACACTGTATTGAGTTACAGCTCCAAAGGTAGTTTGATATTGAATCAAACTGAATTCTAGTTAATTTGGAGAGGTGAGACATGCTGCATGGGCAAATGTTGATCACCTATTAAATTCTGCCCCGGTTGCACTTTGGAGAGGAAACTCCATCATCACATCATTGTAGTAGCAAAACACAAACCAAATCAAATCTTTCCTGACGCAGATTCATAGACACACTCAAGATGGATGGATGCCACATATAAACACTGTATAAATGCACATTATTTGATTAACATCTAAATTGATTGTATTAACAACTTAATGAATTAATCTTTATCTGTATTAACCATGTAATGAATAAATCTTCACTTATATTAACATTTTCATGAATTAATCTTTGCCCTTATTAACCATTAATAATGAATTAATCTTTACCTGTATTAACCATGTAATGAATTAATCTTTACTTATATAGGGTTTCTCAATAACTTGGACCAATTTTAAACTTAATTCACATTTAAAATTGCTCCAAGTTATTGGAACACTCTTTATTAACATCTTAATGCATTAATCCTTGTCTGTATTAACATGTTAATGAGCTAATATTTGTTTGTATTAGCATCTTAATGAATTAATTCTTGCCTATATTCATATCTTAATACAGGTAAGATTAATTCATTAACCTTGTAATGAGGTAAATTTTGCTTGTACTGGCATTTAAGGCCTAGTCTTTTTCCATGTTAACATTTTTATTTATGCTTGGTCTGCATTAATTTGCAAAATAATAGTTTATTATTTACTGCCATCCACTTTATAAAACATTTTATAGAACACACTTAACACAATGCCCATTAAAATGTCTTTTCAGCTTACAAAAAGAACTGTTAGGAAAATGATCTTACGATTTCCCTGGGGTTGTATAAACTGAAATTGCCATACCAACCCTGGCTTTTCAGTTGAAATCAAATAGATATTCATTGCTGTTTGATTTAATTCAACCAATAATCCAAATTTCAATTTAGACTTCACATCCATGATGTGTTCATATTCAAAAATAATATGCATTTAGCTCTGAAAATTTCGTTATCATTATGGAAATATTTACATCATCAGTCCACTTAATATCTAAACTTCGATTATTTTTAAAGATGGAAAAATCTATTTGCAAATGAGATTGTCATCATTATTTTAGAATGATTCTGTTATCTTTTGGCTATCTGCAATTATACATAACGGAAATACGCCTTGAAGAATCTTAATTATGGCAGATTTTTTCACATTAAACTTTTCTTCTTTTTTTTCTGGTGATTCACCTTTGGGATATATGCATTGGATGAATAAAAATTTTGTTTAGCAAAATATTCCTCAGGTGGTTTCTTTGTCAAAATCCATGGACATCATTTGCATAATGGCTTTGATTCATGGCGCCTTCCATTTATAGTGGATTCTTTTGTCTTCTACATTTTTGTCTCACTAACATTAATTTTTCATCATTTTTTACTCTTACTTTTCTGATTTACTTGCAAGATTTCCACATGCATTCATGCTGTTGCCGTACTGCTCAAAGGTGATTACAATTTAATAGTGGCTCAGGAAAATCTTTTCTTTAATGCATGCTTTGTTTTGAAGTCAACACAAAGATGCTTTTGTCTGTGTAGACAAGCATGTTTTTTTTATAGTCATATATATATATATATATATATATATATAATGTATGTATATGTATACAAATATATATATATATATATATATATATATATATATATATATTTGTATACATGTCTGTATTTATAAATGCAAGTTATTTCTAATTGTATATTTGTATAAGTTTTACAATGGATATGTTTACAAAAATGTCCTTATCAGTGAATATTCTTTTACTATGTGTCGTGTCCCCATGGGACATGGGCAATCATTGCTCTCAACAACTTCCTCTCCTCTGTAGCTGTAAGTAATGCTTTCTTGTTTCTTAATACTTTGCTTAGCTTTTGGTAGGTGTCTTTCACTATTCCAATGCACCTTTTGTTTTCAGGGTGACATTTTCCATTCTCTGGAAAATATACAAGAGTGTGTGTGTGTGTGTGTGTGTGCGTGCGTGTGCGCACACACACATATGTATAAATACATATACATACATATATATATATATATATATACACACATATACAAGTCAAATATTATTAAACACAGTATACATTTTTGTCAATTAATTTTACTAATCAACCAAATTATGAATAATCATTATCAGATGAGGACATTTTTCAAAAATTGTTTGAAGTTCATTTCGAAAGAAAAGTACAAGAAATATGGACCAAGCTTTCAATTTTCTTAAATCATCATGGTTGGAGAACGAGTGAGTGTTGTGATAAATTATAACCATGGAATATTAGTGTTTGAGCCTTTTATATTATATTCTTGCTCTGTCTTGTACATTGAGCTCTACCTTGATTGTATCCTCTTGGAAATATATATATATATATATATATATATATGAGAGAAAAGTGTGTATATTAAAAAGAGAGAAACCGCAAATGATTTTGGTTGTAATGTGGATTTTAAAAAAAAATATTATGCTTTATTTTACATAAATTGGAGATTTCCACATATTATTAAAAATAATTAATTTTTTCCTTTATGTTTTTTGATGTTAAATATTCTCGATATGAGACATTCTCTTTTTCTGTGTTAGTGACCCAAATGTCATTCGTGAACTGGCAGTGAAGAGTTCTGCATGAAGAGTTATAAAACAATTAAGATTGGTCCTAGAAATGGAGTACTTATCAGCATTCTTATCTTTTAATGACCTCTGGGTATTCTTAGATCTATTTCCATTTTCGTGCATTTTTGTCAGCATGCGTGTATATATGTGTATATCCCCTCTCCATACATACACACTGTCTCAGTACGAGGAATCAGTGAACTCATCTCTACACACACACACACGCACACACACACACATACCGTCCCATTATAAGGAATCAGTACACACACACATACATACACACATACATACATACACACGTTGTGTGGGGTTTGTGTGCGTGCCTGTGAGTAGTTCTCCTGCTTTTGTCAATATGTGTATATATATACATTCGTGCCCTACAGACACACGCATGCTCACATGCGTGCATGTATGTGAGTGGTTTGATCATTGCATTTGGCCATTATGTGTGCATGTGTGCTTTTGCATGTGAGGTTATGATCTATTTAGTTCTGGTTTAAATTTGTTTATGAAGTTTTTTTCTTGTATTTGTAGGTAAGAATAATTGTCTGTTTGATATATTGGCATAATTTTAAATTTTCCCTGGTTACATTTGAAGATGTGTTGTGATACAAGAAGTTTTCTGTTGTCTGGTAATTTTATGTTGCTTTTGTGTAGGGAGACCCTGTTGTTCAGTTGTTGACTGATACCTATATATGACTTCTTGCATATATATATATATATATATATATATATATATATATATATATATATATATATATATATATACACACACACACACACACACACATTTGAGGATGGAGGCTCTTAGGTTATCATTGTTTTAATTTATTGATGGCTGTTTTTGTTATATAAGTATTGCTTCAAGGATCATAAGGCTTTTGCCTTGGACAGAGTATGCGAACAATGAGAAAACAAAGGAAAATGGAAATAAAAAGGACACTTATACTTAGAAAGAGACAGATGAAATTTTGGGAAGCGCATAATGTGAAAGAAAGGCAATATTAGTAAATATTGCCTGTTTTTATTTGTGTCTAAAAACATTTAATTGGTTAGGAGATAGGTAAAATACTGGTCATTTATATTTAAGTCTATGAGCATTTCAAAGCATCAATATTTTCACCTCCAGGCTTCATAAATATCTTGGAACAATATGCTAATGTTGTAGCAAAGACACAGCCACCTGGTAGCACCAGTGTAAATTCTAGTTCAGTGAAAGTTTACAGATATTATCAACATGACATTTGGACCATTAAAAATATAGATTACATCACCAGTGTAAGTAAAATAATGCTTTCTCTTTTGCACTAGTGACATAAAAAAAGTTACTACATCAAAGGCAAAACATACAAATACATTCAGTCCTGTATTATATATATATATCCCAAACAATTTTTATTAAATTCAACTTACAATGTCAATTTATTTAATTTTTTTCTTGTATTTCCCAATTTTTGAAAAGGACATTTATACATTGGGATTGAAATTATGGATAAACTGTCTGAAGTTTAATCGTTGTTTGTTTTTTGTTCATGTACTTTCAAGTCTTTATCAAGAACTGAGTGTTGCCAGTGTGGTAAACAGGATTTTGTTGTCTGTGTCTTGGCATTTTTTTCTAGAAATGCTGGGATTCAAGTTAATTCAAAGCTACATTGTATATAAAATAGTTACACTGAATTATATTGGACCAGAAAAGCATGTATCAAATATTTATATATGTTATTAATATTTTGTATGCATATTAAATATTTAATATACACTTCAAAATACTGTCTTTTTTAATGAAATGCATTTTATTTAATGTGTGATTATTTTTTTTGCATTATAATAGCTTCTAGAATTCTGAGTCTTTTCCTGCATGTGTGTGTGTGTGTGTGTGTGTAAAAATTTCAGATAGAGTATATCTGTAAAAGTGCAATATGAATAAAGACTTGATAAAGTCCCTCAGAGGACAAAACACATCGGCTAAGATAAGTTTTTCTTTTTGTCTTTATTCATATATATATATATATACATACATACATACATATATACATATATATATATATATATATATATATATATATATATATATATATATATAAGGTTTTCAAAGACAAAATTCTGTTTTACGAATAATCACCACCACTGACTGTGCATTTTTGTTTGGATAAAAAATTAGTTTGATGATAGTCGTGCATGTCCACCAGAAACCTGGATTGTCAAACACATCACTGTTGCAACTGCTGAAACACATTAACCAACACTTAACTATGCTTACTTCCACTGTTTGGACTCCATAAATGAGCATTGATGAATATAAATAGGTGCAATTATTTCTGCAAAAAGAAATATATCAACACACAACTGCTTTGCATATATTTACATGTTAAACTCCATTTTGTCCAACTGCTATTTGTAACAAAGCAAAAACAATTATGGATTATTGTTGGTATGGTTCAATCCCTACTGTCATATCACCAATATATTCCTCTGATATCATGGGTTAACAAAATAAAATTACTTTCAAAGGGACTTCATATATATATATATATATATATATATATATATATATATATATATATAGAGAGAGAGAGAGAGAGAGAGAGAGAGAGAGAGAGAGAGAGAATTAATACAAATATAAAATCTGTCATTTAGCTGATTGGTGTTACCTTCAACATCCCAACTTTAGAGTTTCATGGATCACCCCTCTAGTAATCACTTCATCCACTTGTCAGGGGATATCAACAATTGACTGTTTATTTTCTCGTTTTTCGTGTCTGTGTGCGTGTGTGCGCGTGCGTGCTAAATTAATAGATGAATAATGCTCAATATCAGAGTTAATGTTTATAGTTATAAACAGTTTGGTCTGATGACCACATAAATGCATGAAACTGTGAGTCACCATACAGTGTAGATTCCTGTGTCCCTAAATAAATATATTTTGGAATCAAATCTTCATCGATGCAAGTTTTATTAATGACCAAAGAAAATTCAGAATTCAAGTCATGTAACTATTGTCCAAATTCTCAACGCTTTTGCCTTCCATAAACTGTTGTTAATGAAATATAACAAAAAGCAAGTGAAACACTTGGTCTTTCAAAAAATGCATTATGGTGAACAAAAAATGCTTTATATAATTTCAAAAAGTAGAAGCTTCAGAGCAATTTAAATTTCCTTTAAAATATGAGGTAAAAAAAAAACTAAACCTTACCACGACTGTGGTTTCAGCTGTGGATCATCAGGCAGCATTTGTAGCTAATGGTAATGGTTATATTTTTTACAACCTATATTTTAAACAAATTATATATATATATATATATATATATATAATTCTTTATAAGGTAAATACAAAATTATTCTGATAAATATTTAATCATTTTATCCACTTTTTAATCCAAAAAGATTTTTTACACAAATCTTTTTTTCAAACAATCAGCTGAATTTTAACTTGTCAAAAGATGATTATTTGAAATTCAAGTCCTTTTTCACTTTGTATTTATTAAAAATGCACTTTCCTTATTTATTCTTTTTGCAAATTCCCCAAAATAAAAAGCAAATTGTCCACATGTTAATGTCAATGAAATTTAATCTTCTTTCTTTCACTCACATTCTGTTGTTCTCACTCTTTCACTGACTCATACTCATAGTTCTTCTTTCTCTTATTCACATTCACCTGTTTTCCTATAATTCACACTCAATTATTCTTCTTCATTCTCTCACTAACATTCAAGTGTTCTCCTTCCTCTCACTCACACTCAACTGTGCTTTTTCTTTCATTCACACTCATTTGTTTTCTTTTTTCTCTTACTCACTTCAACTGTTCTTCTCACTCACACTTTTTCTAACTCAAATTCAATCTCCTTTATTCTCCTACTCACACTCACTTATTCTCACTCTTTCATTCATTCACACTCAATTATTTTTGCTCACACTCAACTTTTCTTCATTCTTTCACTCTCACTCAGCTTTTCTTTATTCTCTCACTCACATTCAATGCATTTTTCTTTCTTATCACTCACACAATTGTTCTCCTCATTCTCTCACTCACATTCAGTGGTTCTGTTTCTTGTTCTCACTCAACTATTCTCCTTATTTCTCTTACTCATTCTCTTTCAATCTCTTGATGAAACTCAATTGTTATTTCTCTCACTCACACTCAATTGTGCTCCTTTCTACCACATTGAATTGTCTTCCTTCCTTTTCTTACTAAAATTCATTTGTTCTCTTTTCCCTCACTCACACTTAACTCTTCTCCTTTTATTCTTCACACTCAATTATTCACCTTTCTCTTACTCGCATACCATTGTTCACCTTCTTTCTCTCACTCACACTCATCTGTTTTCCTTTTCCCTTTTGCTCACATTCATTTGTCCTTCTTACTCTCATATTTCTTTCTCTATTCTCTTGCTCATGTTCAGTCTCACTCACACTTAACTCTTCTCCTTTTATTCTTCACACTCAATTATTCACCTTTCTCTTACTCGCATACCATTGTTCACCTTCTTTCTCTCACTCACACTCATCTGTTTTCCTTTTCCCTTTTGCTCACATTCATTTGTCCTTCTTACTCTCATATTTCTTTCTCTATTCTCTTGCTCATGTTCAGTCTCACTCACACTTAACTCTTCTCCTTTTATTCTTCACACTCAATTATTCACCTTTCTCTTACTCGCATACCATTGTTCACCTTCTTTCTCTCACTCACACTCATCTGTTTTCCTTTTCCCTTTTGCTCACATTCATTTGTCCTTCTTACTCTCATATTTCTTTCTCTATTCTCTTGCTCATGTTCAGTCTCACTCACACTTAACTCTTCTCCTTTTATTCTTCACACTCAATTATTCACCTTTCTCTTACTCGCATACCATTGTTCACCTTCTTTCTCTCACTCACACTCATCTGTTTTCCTTTTCCCTTTTGCTCACATTCATTTGTCCTTCTTACTCTCATATTTCTTTCTCTATTCTCTTGCTCATGTTCAGTCTCACTCACACTTAACTCTTCTCCTTTTATTCTTCACACTCAATTATTCACCTTTCTCTTACTCGCATACCATTGTTCACCTTCTTTCTATCACTCACACTTAAATGATTTCCTTCTTTCTCTTATACTCCATTTATTTTCTCAAAATTTTGCTCCAGTCCAATAATATTTCATTCATTTATATTTTCCATGCATTCTCTTGTTTTAATCCTCCTCCTACACATATTCTTTTCATTCCTTCTCCTTCAGGCTTTTCCTGTTTCTATCTTAAAACCATTCATTGTTTTACATTCTATTTTACCTTATTCACGTGTGCCAATTTTTTAAACTTTAAAAACATCCAGGATTATAGAATTGTTAAGAAAGAAATGATAATAAATCCATTATTTACATTCAGACTAATATCTACATCTTTGTTGCTATTATTTCAGTCAGTGTGCTCTCTGACCATTTTCAGACACTTGTCAATCAATCTGAGTAACCTTCAAGAAATTTAGAGTTGAACTCTTTATTTAATCTATAGGGGTAGATTATTTTCATTCTGCTCTCCCTATTTAGGGATATCTCATTTATTTTTAGTTCTGCTCAGTTATTACTCGTCCTGTTTCCCCTGTGTTTTAGTCAGTCAAGAGATTGAATTCACAATTATTATGTCACCAAATTTATACACCACCACTTTAATGTGCAGTCTAAGGTACAAAACGACCCAAAAGTGACTTCTTCAAGAAGACCCTCTATCATTTGATAAGGCTTGCTCCATCATTATCTCCATGGAAGCCCAGAAGGAAGACATCAGAATTCATGTGAACAATAAGGAGGATATACACATCCTCAGGAAGACAGAGACTGATAGAACAAGACAAAGGTAACAAAAAAGGAAAGTCCTTAATTTTCCACCTTGCAATTCTTGTGGAAAGACAAACCACAAACAGGCAAAGTGCCACTTTAAGCAGGCATTGCCAAATATGCTGCAAAAGTGGTCACATCCAGCCAAGCAAGTCTACAATAAAAAAAAAAATATACAGCAACAGACATCTCCCCAAGCTACAAACTCTTACACACTTTCTTTTTTTTCACTCTTCACTCGCTTTCACTCTTACAAAACTTTAAAAATTAATTTCCAGAAAAGATCATAGTCATTTACTTTCAATGCATGCAAAAAATATATTTTTTACAAAAATACTGAATTTTATTATATCTAATCACCTAACTGTCTTAGCATCCAATAACTATGGATATAGCATCAGTCTTCTCACCTGACCTGTTCAACCTATACAGCAAGACAATCCTGAGAGAATTGGAAACCCTATCGGGATTTAACATTTGTGGCCACAATCTTAACAACATTAGATATACAGATGACACAGTACTGATAGCAGACACAGAAATGAAATTACAAAATCTCCTACAGAAGGTAGCGATGGAGAGTGAGAAGAAAGCACTAAGCATAAACTACAAGAAGACGGAGTGCATGGTCGTCAGTAAGAGGATGAATTAAATGTGATCTGGAGGTCGGAAACACTAGAATCAAGCAGACGTGGAAATTTAAATACATGGAAAGTGTCTTGACAGAGGACGGTAAGTGCAACACTGTGATCCTTAGATGTATTGGGATGGCCAAGGACACATTCCAAAAGCTGGGCAGAGTACTGCGAGACAAGAGGATATCTTTGGTAATAAAGAAAAGAATACTGAATTGTTACGTGACATCTGTCCTTCTTTACAGCAGTGAATGTTGGGCAATTTTCTCAAAGATAAAGAAGAGACTTGAGGTGACAAAGATGTGGTTCTACAGAAGGATGCTAAAGATATCATGGACTGAGCATGTGAGCAACAATGAGATCTTAGAGAGGTTGCAAACAAGGAGGAGGCTTATAATTAATATCAGGAAGAGGCAGCTGAAGTTTCTGGGGCACATGATGAGGAAGGAGAGCCTGGAGAATCTGATACTCACAGGTTGAATAGAGGGAAAGAGAGACAAGGGAAAACAACATGTGACATACCTGGCAGACTTAAGCAAGTGGATGACAGAACGTGGTCTGGGGGAGGAAGCAGAGGGAAGGAACTGGCTGAGAACTGCAAAGGATAGAGGGAGGTGGAGAGCCATGATCTCCTACATCCTGAAAGAACATGGCACATAAAAAGTAAGAAAGAATCATCAAATAGCAATGGGATGTCTTGAATATTTTGTAGTAAAGACTCAATATTTCAGTTACCATTTATATGTATATATCATATCTATGTACAAACACATGTTTGCCTCGGTGTGTGTGTGTGTGTGTGTGTGTGTGTGTGTGTGTGTGTGTGTGTGTGTGTGTGTGTGTGTGTGTGTGAACATTTAGCCCCATATGTATTGCTAACTAAAATTACTGGCATGGTCTGACTTTTTTATTTTATTTTTAATTTATTGAAAATAATTCTAAGAATAATTTTCAAGCTGTTGCAGCTTTTAGTTTTCTTGCCTTTCATACTTATTCATGTCTTTTCAGTTTTCAACTGGATTCACATCATGACTGTAAAACTAAGGTCCCCATGAGATTTCTAGATGAATTTCAAACTATGTTTTGGATCATTGTCATCAATCCAACTATACATCAGTTTCAGATTTGTAAAAGAAACTTTCTAATTAATATTCAGTATTTCACTATAACACTTTTCTTTCATTATACCATTAACTCTTACCAAACTTCCTGTTTCTTTTGCAGAGAAATACTCTCAAAGCAGGTTTTCTTTTACAGACAGTGTTCTTTGCATTGTAAACCTCATTTTGATATCTCCAAACAAATTCTTTGCCTCATCTGGCCATTGTATAGTCTCAAAAAATTGAGATAAGTTTATCGATATGGTTATTTGCAAATGCTAAACAATGTTTCAAATGACTAGTGTGGTGTGAGTAGCCATGGTTAAATGCAAAATAAATAACACACAACAAACAGAATTGACAACAGAACAGCAAAAAAATAATATAAAGCAAGTAAACAATATATGCAAGGCAAATATCACCCCATAGTGCTAGATGGCTGTTGACCCGACAAGATGGTTCATCTGAGAGGTCTTGTTTTCAATCCTGCTGAGTATTTAGTTACCCTCCTCACCAGCAACCAGTTTAATATTTAATCAATGAAAATATTACATTTTAAGTTTCATTACATTCTGTGTCTACATCTGACTTGGAAATTTGAACATTTTCTTCATATTTGGTTGATTATTTCAACTCCTAAGTTGAAAACTGCAGCACACAATCTTCAGCCCTTTTTGAATTATTTTTGTTATTGTTATATTTTGTGCTAATACGAATATATACTTGAAAAACAAGGTAAGGTCGCCACAAGTCAATCCAGTAGTGAGTGCTACTATTGGAAGGTCAGTAGTTTTTGCATAAGTCTGAGTCGTACTCAACAGCAATATGGCAAAAAGTTCATATGCTAAGAATTGGGATTGACACACAAAATCAAATTTGGACTTCAAGACAAGACAGACCGGGACTGAGTCAGATAAAATCAAAAGCTGGCCTATTTTATTTGCTATGAAAAAGCCCAGCATGCAATTTTGTGCTTCTGCCTATAAATTGGGTCGAGACAAGTGTTTTGCACACATTCATAGAGATTGAAACCAACAACTAGCCTTTAGTGTAGGGGTTTAGTTTTATGGGGTTGACTTGCTTGTAAGCATGCTCTATACAGAACCCAGTTCATGAAATTTCTTATCACTTTCATCCAGTGGCTTCCAAATTATTTCTGAGATCCTTAGTTGTAATATTTGGGTTATTGTCAAGAATTCTTTGAAGGTTATCTTCTGCTATGGCTGTCAGTTTGTTTTTTTTTTCATCCTAGCACATCCAAATTAATTTACAACAGAATTTTCTCTCCTGAACTTTAGAATGATCTTTCAAACAAATGATTTAGGGAGAGTAATTCATTTAGAAACTGAAATCTTATCCACTGCCTGATTTTTAGGCCCAAATAACCTTGGTTGTAAATTTTTAAGCTCTATTCAGATGTCTTCACCATTATCCAGATATAAAGATGTCTCATGCAAGTTTCAAAAGAAAAAAAGAAAATTCCAAAAAAATATTCAGCAGTAAGGATTCACCTGCAAGCTAAAAAATGAAATTACAAAAGTTGGCAAGGAAAAAGAGTTGATAGAAAACCCTCCTGCCGAGTGTTTAACTGTCAATCATTGATTGAAATTAAGTGAAATGATTCAAATTCAAATTAAGGCTTCACCAACTTCATTAGGGGTGGTTGGGATAGTACAGACAGCACTTTACCCATGAAGTAGCTCCTACTGCCAAATTATAATATTGGGATTGAAATCACCAACCTAGATTCTTCTATTAATATATTCATATTTTAGGAAATGGATTAAATCCAACATATTTTTAATTTATTTGTTTAAACATTATTTTTAAATGGATACTCATATTTGAGTAGATGCTCTGTTTTATTATTTATTTATTAACTAGTATATTTACTTATTTACATCTACTGGCCTGAATATTCGAGAACTCTTGCGTATATTTTCCTAACAAGATTTCTTGAATATTCAGGCCAGTAGATGCAAATAAATAAATATACTATTTAATAAATAAATAATAAAACAGAGCATCTACTCAAATATGAGTATCCATTTAAAAATAAACTAAAGAGGCTAACACCATGTAAATAATTTCAGTCAGTAGTAAATATATTTTTCCACTTATATATATTATTGTGTTTTGGGGCAGCAATCCCTCTTTTATACAAGTTTCATTTAAGATGACTGATAAGGTACTGCGATTAAGTCTTGTATTCGATTTTTCTTGTGTTATTATAAGTGTTTACTTTTCTGGGCATAAAGTGTGTAAATACTGTCTAAATGTCACATACATCTGAGCACTTTTGACAATTTTATTAGCCATTATCAAGGGTGTTTTTCATTTTTAACTGAAAGTGTAGCTTTATATATATATATATATATATATATATATATATATATTTTTGAATTGGACATAGTCCGACAATTTATTTAAAGACATTTATATTATGTTTAACGTTCTTTTTATAGATACAAGTATTTAAGCAAATGCTCTGTTTTATAATAAACAGTATTAATACTGTTTATTATAAAACAGAGCATTTGCTTAAATACTTGTATCTATATGTCTTTATATATATATATATATATATATATATATATATATAGGGATGGAATGTTTTTCTATTTTCCAAACACAGACAGCACATTGTAGCCATGTCCATAGTGGAACATAAAAATAAAGTATAAAATAAAAAAATATTCCATCACTCTAGATACATATACATAGATTCTTTATATATATATATATATATATATATATATATATGGCATTAAGAGTAACAAATAAATTTGAATGTTCACTTATCACATTGTTACTCAGTTTCATGAAAATTACATCCACTCATCAGGAGCCTTGATTATGAAATTGAATTAATTATCAAGATTCATCTTTTTCCTTAAAAGTCATTAATTTATGATATAAATTTATTTCATTGAAATATATTATAATGTCTTTTAAGAAAGAAAAAATTGTCCCCTGATGAGTGGACATAATCTCTGCAAAACTCTAAGTTAGACAAGATAAGTGAAAATTTAATTTATTTCTAACAATCATAATATACATGTTAAAAATTTTAAAAAACAATTATTGACTGTCGCATCATACTGCATATATTTAAATTTTTCTTTTTCTTAATTAAATTAATTTCTACTAAACACAATATTTGGGTAGTCTCCCTCTTTCACCTTTATTTTCTACCCCTGCTACATTTTTAACTTTGTAAATTCATCTGACATTACGTGTTTAATGATCATGCAAATATAATATTTCATCATCATCATCAGTTCTATAAACAAATGTGGTTGTAGGGTTGATGTGCAACTGAGCATCTTACCAGTCCCCCACATATCTGGGTTGAAAGCTGAAGAGGCATTGATTTTTACATAGTATGTCTTGGGCAAACAGACCTAGCAAAGCCCGTCCCTCTCCAGGTGAAACCACGGCCGATGTCTTCCACTTGAAGACTTACTTTGGTCACAGACATGTAGTTGTTGATTCCATCAGTGGAACCCTCTGCTCTGACTATTGATTTGGAAGATCTCCACACAGTAATGTGTCATCCCCACACTGGCAGCATCCATAGCTATGGAGCCCAATCACCCCATAGTGCTAGATGGCTGTTGACCCGACAAGATGGTTCATCTGAGAGGTCTTGTTTTCAATCCTGCTGAGTATTTAGTTACCCTCCTCACCAGCAACCAGTTTAATATTTAATCAATGAAAATATTACATTTTAAGTTTCATTACATTCTGTGTCTACATCTGACTTGGAAATTTGAACATTTTCTTCATATTTGGTTGATTATTTCAACTCCTAAGTTGAAAACTGCAGCACACAATCTTCAGCCCTTTCTGAATTATTTTTGTTATTGTTATATTTTGTGCTAATACGAATATATACTTGAAAAACAAGGTAAGGTCGCCACAAGTCAATCCAGTAGTGAGTGCTACTATTGGAAGGTCAGTAGTTTTTGCATAAGTCTGAGTCGTACTCAACAGATCCCAGCAAGTGATATCTAGCCACTAGGTTTGCATGTGGCACAAGGCCAGGTTTAACGTGGGTTTTCCGAGCCCGTAGGCTCGGCCAAACATATTCCCTATTGGAACACATAAAAACGGGTTCAGGGACAGTCTACCTCCACAAACGAGACTCTGCCCTTCGGCGGAGCCTTGTCTGGGTTCCTCTCTGCCCGAAGGAAAAGAGTTTGACTGTTTAGCTGGAACAGATCCCAGCTAGTGATATCTAGCTACCCACCCCACGAGGGTTGCATGTGGCACAAGGCCAAGTTTAACATGGGTTTTCCGAGCCTGTATGCTTAGCCAAAAATATTCCCTTTTTGAATCCGTATAAACGGGTTCAGGGACAGTTTACCTCCCTGAATGAGACTCTGCCCTTCAGCGGAGCTTCGTCCAGGTTCCTCTCTGCCTTCAGGCAGAGAGTTTGACTGTCTAGCTGGAACAGGTTGCAGCTAGTCTCTGTAGTCTGTTGACTTACAGATACTTATAGGTTGTTACTACCTATAGTGTAGTCACTCATGGGGGCGACAGGTTATTCCATTAAATCAGTTATTGAGCAAGAGTTGAAAGTTTTTGCAATTTCATAGAGATTTTTTTAAAATTTATATGTTCATAATGATTGTTGTAAAAAGAAAAATAAGAGGTGGGGGTTCCTGGAGTAGGATTTCAAGGGAAAATTGGGGAGATTTCAAATCTCTTTATTCTTCCTTTTACAATTACTTTTAAAGGCACTAGTGAAAAATATAAGAACACTCTTACACCAAGTGAAATTTGAAGAGAAACAAACAATTATTAATGAGACAAAAAATGTTTTATTTTATACAAATCGTGTGAAATACAATATAGGCCTTATACAAAATTTCCAGTGTGTACCTCACACTACCAAAATTGGTTAACTGTTCCTTCAAATCTGTTTCCTCTGAGAAAACAACAGTTCATATAAAACAAATGTTATCCTTAACAACAAAGTTTTTAGAAACTTTCCTTTAGAGTCACAGTTCATATAAATCAATTTCTCAGTAACAAAAGAAATTTACTTACTTCAAAAAGTCCACAATTCAAAATGTCAAAGGTTTAAAGGTGGGGCAAGAAATGAAAGACCTACCGTGAGTGAAGCTTGTTCTCTGGCTCCCTTAGACAAAACATTCAGGGTTTCAGAACAGACACTCTCAAATATGAAATAAACTCTCATAGGTTTAGAAAATATATTCTTTATAAAGAGAATTATCATAGGTTTTTAGTGTTATTTCTACCTCTTTGCTTTTTCTTCTTTCTTCTTTTTCAACAACAGTAGTAATAGAAGAAGCAACTGTTTATCATCCCAGGTCACAGTTTTTCTTGCCTGGAGGGTCAGATCATTTTTGCAATTGCAGCAACAGCAGCAGACTTTACAAACTAAGGTGTTCTACCTTTTCTGTCCAGATTACAGCTTTCTCACCTTTCTAACTTTGCAATCAAATTTTCCCCTTTTGTATAGCAATCAAGTGACTCCAACCAGATTAAAATAATGAGAATTTCTATCCAGTTATACCAAGCATGTTTTAAATTCAAAGAGGCTGATTTTTGACATCAAAGCTCAGCCCATCCTCTGTAAAATTTTGTCACAGAAACTTTAAAACATCTGGCTGGTTTTTATAACCTCAATTTGGAGCATATTTTTTTTCAAATCTTTGCATATCAATTTTTAATCATTTGTTTTTAAAAACTGTTTGGCTTCATTTTGACAGATTCTTTTTCAAAGAAACTGTGTTGGTAACATTCTCTAATTTTCTTAATTAGTTTTTTTATACAATTCAATATTTGTTTTATTAAAAATATTTTTTATATTAATTTTTACACATTCCAACATTTTCTTAATTTCAAAAATTTCAATATTATCTTTTTTATTAATGTAGTTTCTATATTTATTTTACACAATTCCAACATTTTAATTATCTTATCTCGTAAAATTTTAATAAATAAAATAATTTTTATAGTTGAGGTTTTGTGAAAAGTTTCAAGCAAAAGGATATTTTTGATTCCAGCAATTTCTAGCATTACACAGGATAAAGAAGTCTAATTCAAGCTTTTAGGAAAAAAACTAAGTTATTTATGCATGTATATACTCAAATTTGACTATATATGTATACAATCATGTATGTATCTGTGTGAGGAGGCTGGACAGTACACAAGTCAAAATCAATAATGAGCACTTAGGAGTTTTGAGAAAAGCAAATTAACAATCTTCCTAATTGATAATAACAAAAATCCTGTCTATGAATTAAATGTCTTCAAATGAATTAAGGAAATAAAATGGAAAAAAATAATTGATTTGGTTTATAATGTTGTCATCATCATTAGGATTAGTATTTTTGTTCTTCAAAATGTTTTGCCCAAGCCAGAATTCTAAAAATCTGACCTTTTTGATGTTAATTTGTTTTATGAAAGGTGTATGTCTGTGTATGTATATCAAGTGTTTGGTGTAACTACTCTGAAATGTATCAAGTAGAAGAAATACTTGAATTGAGTAAGGTAGAAGAAATACCTGAAATGCATCAGGTAGTAGAAATACCTGAAATACATCGGGTAGTAGAAATACCTGAAATACATCGGGTAGTAGAAATACCTGAAATGCATCGGGTAGAAGAAACACCTGAAATACATCACATAGTAGAAATACCTGAAATGCATCAGGTAGTTAAAATACTTGAAAGGCATCACAGGTAGAAGCAATACCTAAAATGCAAATAGTAGAAGCTCTTAAAAGAATTATCTTTGGACACTTTTAAATTCCATCAAAAACAAAATTCTTCAGTCGGCATTATTATCTATGCCATGGCTTGTAAAAATATTTTCATAAATAAAATCGACAATTGAGAATGATTTTAAAAATGAGAGCATTTCCTCTTTCTTTTACATTTAATTTATTTGAAGTTACTCAAGTTATTGACAGTGAATTGATGTCTATCTTGTGAGATGATGTCACTGCCACGCCCATACATTTTCAATAAAATGATACAGAAGTAGAGCAAAATACAGGATTGGCTGAAATATCATACAACATTTATTCCATTGGAATAAAATAATAAAAGTTTGACCAGAAAAGGGAACATACTTTCTTAACCAGTGTCCATGTATCTACATCCAAAACAACAAAAATATTGTTTGTGGCAGTATGGAGTGCTCTATGCAAAAGAAAACAAAGAGAATGTTTCTTTGGCAGAATGAGTTTTATATAGACACCAGCTACGGCTGTTCTGACCATATTTTTTCTACATTGAGGTATGTGTTGATGGATCTAATGTGCTACAGCAGTATTTTTATAATGTTTTGTTTCATCTGTATATAAAATCATAAATTCTAGCATTTAAAGAACTGGATTTTTAGCAGCAAACCCTGTTAACAAAGTCCATATTTATCTACAATCCAATGTATTTCTTTTAATATCGGTTCATCTGGTTATTAAACATGGGCATCAGGAAATTATGTTCAGATGGGAGGTGTTATCAAGAGCCTAAATCTCTAGTGTTCAACCAATTTATTTTCCAACCCTCAGCCTCTCAGTTGAAAATTAAAGTCTGTGTCTATGAAGACTGATACCAGCACAACTTTAAAATAAATGTTGTACACTTGATGTTTATATTTTCATTAACAAGGACATGAGTTCAAATTGAAATCAAAGGAAAATGCTTACTGTTTCTCATATCAATTTAATTTTTGTGTATTATCATTATTCACTTAGTTTCTCCACTGGAATTTAATCAACAGCAAGTCTCTTCAATACTTCAAAACTCACCTTATATTCTTTTTTCAGTAATGCTGTGTTTTTGATAATCCTAACTCTTCTTTTTAATCATATCACCTCATGCAAGCCTATAAAGCCACTAAGACACAAAGGGTTACTGAGTATGAAAGAACAATAAAAAAAGAGAAACATTAGGAAGTGAGAATAATAATAAAAAAGACAGTAAATAATGATTGACATTGCATTTAAATTTTTGAAGATCAATGTTGTCTGGGAAATAAAAAGCTGGAAGAGATTTCAACAAGCGAGAAGTGTGATAGAAGAAAATGTCAGCACAAAACTTACGCTTACATCTAGCC
The DNA here is from genome assembly GCA_964036315.1 of Acanthosepion esculentum. Lineage (NCBI taxonomy): Eukaryota > Metazoa > Mollusca > Cephalopoda > Sepiida > Sepiidae > Acanthosepion > Acanthosepion esculentum. The sequence continues at coordinate 88,702,960 of OZ038503.1, read as the reverse complement.
AATTCAACTTCAAACTGATGAAACCATATTGCCAAACTGATTACTGTGCTTAAATTCATAAAGTCTAGGTACCATAGTGAAGATTTCATTTGAACAATTACCATGAAAATATTTGTAGAAAAGGTACAGGTGACTTCTGAGTCTTCTTTGGATTTTATCAAGAATCTCTAAATATACAGCAGGAGCACCAGACCAGATGTGGCAGCAATATTCAAAGTATGGATGGATGGATGGTAGACTTACAAGTATGCAAGACTCTGGAGAGAAAACTGTCTAGCATGAAACAATGACCTGACTTTCTTAGTAGCAGACCTAGCAATAGATTCAATATAGTCTTTCCATCAGTTGAGAATGTTAGATTGAGAAGACATGAGTCACTGTCATGGAGGTTAGCACCAGCCATGCTGATGGAAGGCAAGATGGTGTCTTTTAGCTGATTTATAGAGAGAAGTTTAATTTTGGAGGCATTAAAATTAACAAGCCACTTCTTGACTCAAACTTTTCAGACTTATTATTGAGACAGGAATAAATGTTTGTGTCATCAGCATAGGTACCAAGTTGAAAACTGATGTCACCAGGAATGTCATTGTTGAAAAGAATAAAGTAGGACCAAGGATGACTCTTTCCTTAATCTTCATTTCCTCTTGCCTTTTTCTGAGACTCTTTGGGACCATACTCAGTGCATCAGTAACAATTAGTATGACTGTCATGTTCATGTTCCACAAATTGAAAAGAACATTGCCAGAGAGCTGGCAATGTTCTTTTCAATTTCCTAACTGAATAATCTATCAGAAGAACAATGAAATCTGGCATATTATTCTGGTTTACAACTTTCAGATCTGGTTTTTCAGGCCTAAACTGATTGATGTGTCCCAATCTCAATCTCAGAGGATTTTATGTGTTTCATTCTCTTGGATAGATATAGGTCTGTATATGTATGCCATTGATCAGTAATTGTCAAAATGCTGTTGCTTGCACAGTTACCAAGTGGGTTGCCTATCCCACCCAGTTATGCTTATTTTTTCTGAACAAATTTTCTATATTTACTTATACAATTGATTGTCTCATCTTTATTTTCACACAATCTATTTTTGCTGTCCTGTGTTTGTTTCTCTTTATTTCTTGGTCTTTTTAGATTTGGTTCTTCTTCTCGAACACTAGTAAGAACAACTCACTTTCTCTCCTTAGGTTTCCCCCATGTAACCATGTCAATTTATCTACCATATTTTTTTATCTTCAGAATAGTCAGTGCAATTATTTTTCTTCCCATTGTCCCATTTGTAATTCCTGATTTTCTGTTCATTTTAGTGCAGCTTTTGGCTGCTATACATAATTGTTCTTTGGTCGGTCATGTGCATTTTCTGAATTCTTTGATTGTAGATTAAGTGCAATTCATTCAATAGCAAATAATCTTTTTCTTATTATTATTGTTTTTTTGTTTTTTTATTTGCTGTTCAAGACAATCATTCACCAACTTTTTTCACCTGAGACTTAAAGTACCGTATTTTACAGCATATAAGGCACACATTTTTTTACTAAAAATATCTTTCAAAATTACCCTGCATCTTATATACCATATGTAGGTTTACTAATTTTACTAATTACTAATTTTTTCTTGATTTGTCCTTCTGAAATTGGGGTGCATCTTATACACCCATGCATTTTATATACCAAATATAGTAAATGAAGGATTTTTTTTTGCTTGGTAAATTATCACAAGAGTTTTTTCTTTATGCATTATTACAATTTCTTATATTGCTGATAAATATGAAGAGCCTTGGATTTTCTTAATGTGTAAATTAGTTCACTTATGCACAGTATATGATCTTGGTTGCTACCAATAAGTTTATTTTCAGGACACTTCTCGTGGGTTAAGAAAATAACTGATCATTGCCTTCATAGTTTGCTATGAAGGCAAGTTAACAGTTCTTTGAAAATACAAATTTCTTTCCTCTGAGAAAACAACAGTTCATGCAAAACAAATATCCTTAAAGACAAAAGGATTTTAAAAATGTTCCTTTAGAGCAGTGGTTCTCAACCAGGGTTCGTATGCATCCTGATGGGGGAGGGGTCATATACCATTACTGGGGATCCACACAAAAAAATAGCAAATTGGGGGTCCACAGTAATATTTTAATGGTCCATGTAGCAATTTCACTATGGAATGGTTGTTGCAACTGAGAATTGTAATTTCTACAGTAATCTACACCATATTAAAGTACTAAAAATAGACAAACAAATCTAAAACTAACAGAAAATGAGATCACGCAATGTAAGTTAGTGACCCTTTTACTCTGTTCGATGTTTTCATTGCAAAAGTTGAATAAAAACTGAGATGGATATATAAAGGAAAGATTATATATAAAAAGGAAAATTATGTAAAGATTATAATTTATGATATAACTTAATTTAATATATTAATAATATCAATTTTAAAATATTAATATAAATTAATATAAAATGTTAAAAAAATAAAATATTAATAATAAAATTGATTTAATATATAAATTCTATAAGGATTATATATAAAGGAGGGATTCGCAGTATTAACCTCTTCAGCAGCAGGAGCAATTTCTGGCAAAACTATCCACTCTGAGGGCCTATATATGTACTAGTGTACATAAATGTTCCATAGAATTTAGTTGTTAAATAAAGTTTATTTTCATTAAATTACTTTTACTTCTATATAAAGCATATACATTTACTATTTCTATAATACAATTTCTAAACTTATCTATTAGTCAAAAATAAAATAAGCATTGTTTTTAATCAAATTTTTTTTTATCTTAATTTTTTTTTTTGTGGACCCCCATGTCCACAGAAAAAATTAAGAGTAAAAATGGTATGTGTGTAAAAAAAAAGGTTGAGAACCATTGCTTTTGAGCAATTGTTCATATAAATCAATTTCTTAACAACAAAAGAAAGTTTCTTACCTCAAAAAATTCAAAATGTCAAAGGTTTAGCGTCAACGGTGGGTGCGAAAAGGAAGACCTATTTGGGGGCTAAGAAAATAAACTGGTCATTTATTTTTTTTTTTTTTTCAACAGGCTATATCTAATACTTTTCAAAGTATCCTAGTTGTTCTGAGAGCAGACATACTTTTTGTAATGGCACTATTTCCTAATCACAGTCCAGTATCTGCAAGGTCTTTTTTTTTCTTCATGTTTTCTATAACTCCTAAGTGCTCCAATGATCACTGGTACTGTAATTACTTTCTCTGGTAGTCCTTCTCAAAACCTTTAGAACTTTAAGGGATTCTAGTTGTTGATCTTTGTTTTCAATTCTCATGTCAAATTGAGAATGATTTTAAAAATGAGAGCATTTCCTCTTTCTTTTACATTTAATTTATTTGAAGTTACTCAAGTTATTGACAGTGAATTGATGTCTATCTTGTGAGATGATGTCACTGCCACGCCCATACATTTTCAATAAAATGATACAGAAGTAGAGCAAAATACAGGATTGGCTGAAATATCATACAACATTTATTCCATTGGAATAAAATAATAAAAGTTTGACAAGAAAAGGGAACATACTTTCTTAACCAGTGTCCATGTATCTACATCCAAAACAACAAAAATATTGTTTCTGGCTTGTATCAAATAGAATATCTTTTGCTGTTTGTCCAGCAAGGCTATATCTAGTTTATTGTTCTTTAAGGTCATCACTGTCTGTATCAGAATATCTTTTCCAGGATTATTCCTTTTCTATTCTCCAGCATTTTCTGATCACATGTTCATATATTGTAATGTACACAAAGAGTGTATTGAGGTTGGAGGAAACTTCTAATTGATTGCTCTCCCAGCAACTGCAGGGATAATAGGCAGAGAGGGGAAAGAGATGAGAGGTAACAAAATAACACTACCTCAGAAACTACAGTAACTTTAGGAACAAAATGTCCATGGAACCAACTTCAAAAGACACCATGTTAATTGCTGACAGCTAGTTTTCCCATTGCTTTTATTGGCATGAGGCATCTTACAAAGACCCAGATCTTGACCAGTTTCAGAGAGGCCTGTATCTAGATATACCAAGCTGTCCTGCTGCTAATGAGGAAAACCCAGATGTAACTGGTGATAACAAACATGTCTGCATGCAATCAAGGGCTTCTTTTGTATCTGTATCAACATGTGTTTGCCACATCATAATACTTGTTACTACATTCAAACTTATACTTTTTACACAATTTCCAATGAATAATGGCAGCATCTATATCATGCTTCCATTTCTTATCTGCATTATGAGCTGTACACTTGTTATTATTTTTATTATTTCTCTAATCAAAATTCTTTATAAGATGCTAATAAATCTGCTTTATTCATTCAACCACATTTTCTTCTTTCATTGCCTATCTAAGGTTCCACTCTATTTATTTCCTGTATTTTCAATGCAAAGAATTAATTTCTCATGGTCATTAAAATCAATACAGCTACTAATTTGGAAGAAATCCACTTAAGTCATTGCATTAAAACCAGACATGTTAAAATTAAACAACAGAAAAATTAACAAAAGATTTTATCATTACCATAAAGAAGTAAATAAATAAAAATGCATAACTGGTTTTCATTCTTCTCATTAAATTTCTATACACATCAAATAAAATAGGAAAGACCAAAGACAAGATACCAACACCCCCACCCCAGCACTCACATAGCTTTAAACTGTGATAGCTCAAATTTTGCATATTTCCTTTTCTGCCACAAGTGCCAACAAGGTAACTATGTAGGAGAAACAGGTACTGAATTTCAACTTCAATTTAACAGCCATAAGAAAACCATCAGGAACAGCAGCAATAATTTCCCAGTTACAAAACACGTCAACCTACCACATCATAATGCAGATGACATCAGATACATGCTTTTGGCGTCTTTGTTCAATAGCCACGTGGTGAAACATAGATTGGAGTTGAAATTCTTTTTTCAAAATAAATTCAAACACTGAGGGATTAAACAGGGAGCCCTTCAAACAATGACATTCCTTGAAAGAGAAAGTCCAACTTCTTTGTTTATTCCTTGCGTTGTTGAAAAAATACACAGGTGTGTTTGAAAATTCTGACTTATAAATATCAATTTTATTGAAAATATTGGTA
>OZ038503.1:88580371-88692871 GCA_964036315.1 Acanthosepion esculentum | reverse complement strand
CAATACAGTGGCAACCATACCCCTTAATTTGTCAAAAAACTATTCTACTGGTTAGAATAAATGGCATAGCAGTGAATGCACTACTCAATACTAGCAGCTTCAAGTTGTTTTGTAAGTCATTCACTAGTGAAAAGGTATAAGTGGAAACCTCTGCCCTCTAACAAAGTTATCTCTATGGCAGCTACCAATTTACAATCTAAAGAAGCAGGACACTACATAGCAGATGTTATCATTGGTGATCATACATATAAGAAAGTTCAACTAATTATTCTTTATAACTTAAGCACTGATGTAATAATCAGGTATGACATTCTGAGCCTACATTCTAAGGTAGAAATTTCTTTTGGAGGAACCAGACCCCGCCTTGTATATGGTTTGAATCCCTCACTTTTCAATAATCTCTCTCCCAATTGTAAGCCTATAGCTATCAAGTCAAGGAGATATTCTGATACCAATCTAAATTCATTAACTCTGAAGTAAAAACGGATGTTAGCCAAAGGGATTGTGGAACCTAGTTTATCTCCATGGGGCGCACAAGTATTGGTTAGTGATGGTCAAAATCACAAGAAATATTTAGTGGTTGATTATTCTCAAACCATTAATAGATTTACTATTCTCGATGCTTATTATCTACTAATTATCAATGATTTAATACAAAAGATATCCAAATACTGAGTGTTTAGTTTGGTTGATTTGTGCAGCACCTACCACCAAATCCACATAACAAGAGCTTTTACAGATTTTGAAGCCAATGGCAAACTTTATCAGTTATGCCAGGTCCCTTCCAGGGTTAAAAATGGGGTCATGGTTTTTCAAAGGGTTATTGACCAAATAATTAGGGATAACAACGTTAAAGACACTTACGATTACATTGACAATATATAGCTGAACCCAATCTGAGCACAACGAAAACTAAATTTACATAAATTTATGGAAGTTGCCAAACACCTTAATTTAACCTTCAATCAGAATAAAAGTATATTGTCAAAATTCCATTAACCTTCTGGGTTACAACATTTCAGGTGGTACAATAAAACTTGATCTAGAATGTTTGCAACCCTTCCTAAATTTACCTGTCCCAACTAACAAAGCTTTCTTATGCCAAGCAATCGGTTTGTTCTCCCATTATTCAAAGTGGATATACCAATTTTCACAGAAAATACATCCACTACTAATAATTTGAAAATTTCCACTAGAATAACCCACTGTTGATGTTTTTAAAAATACTAAGCAAGACCTCGTGAATGCTGTGGTCTTTACCATTGAAAATAATATACCTTTTGGTATTGAAACTGATGCCTCAGAACAAAACAATGCCCAGTCAAAATGGCAGATTCATAGCCTTTTTTCTAGGACATTAACAATCATTGAATGTAAACATTCATCTATCAAAAAAGAAGTGCATGCTATTGTAGAACCATAGTGTAAGTGGTGACATTATTTGGTGGGAAAGCATTTTCAGCTAAAAATAGATCAACAATCTGTATCATTTATGTTCGATAGAAGAAGAGCAGGAAAATTCAAAAAATGAAAAGATTGCAAGATGAGGACTCAAACTTTCTTGCTATTCTTATGATATTATTTATTGTTCAGGGAAGCAAAACTATGCTGTTGATACATTATCTAGATCACAATGCTCAGCCACAAATACAAACAATTTGGCAGAGATTCATGATTCGTTGAATAACACATATGGCCCATTTGGTACAAAGTAAAAATCTTCCTTATTCAATGGAAGACATAAAGAGAATAACAAAAACCTGTCCTGTGTGCTTTGAAATAGAACCCCAATTTTATTTCAAGGATGAAAGTCATGTAATAAAGGCTACATGACACTTTGGGAGATTAAACATTGACTTTAAAGTCTCCCCCCCCACACACCAACAAATAATAAAAATCGGTATATGTTAACCATAGTTGACAAATTTAGCAGATTTCCGTTTGCATTTCCTGCAAGGACTTGACCTCTGAAATAGTTATTGACAATTTGCAAAATATTTTCTACTCATTTGTTATAATTCATTCTAACAGAGGCCAATCATTCCTTTCTAAAGAACTCACCATATTTTTGAACACACAAAGTGTGGCTAGGAGTCGTTCAACTATTTATAATCCACATGGAAACAGTCTAGTAGAATGTGAAAATGGGATTATTTGGTGAACCATATCTCTGGCTCTGCATTCATGAGGTCTCCAGAGGAGACGGTGCTCACCCACTCTTTATTGCATCCAGAGCATGCTGTGTTCAGGTACTAATAAAACCCCACATGAGAGATTTGATTTATCAGCAATGGAGAAAAGTAAATAGGCATTCGCTTATTTCATGATTGTCCCAACCTGGAAGTGTTTTGATGAGACATCAAGTGCATCAAAGTCAGTTTGAATCACTGGTAGATGAGGTTGAGCTACTCAAGGCTAACTCTAATTATACACATGTACGCCTACAAAATGGACATGAAACTATAGTTTCACTAAGAGACTTGGCCCCCGAGGTGACAATTTAACAGATCCAAATTCTACTGACGGATTCAACATGGTGTGCCCAAGCAAGACAAACAGAATACTGACCAAATGCACCCAATAATGGAAACCCTTTGCCTGAACAAAGCAAAGACATAACCCAGTCTTCTTCTCCAGTCATACACTGTTCTATGCGCATCAAACAAAGACCTCAGTACTTACAAGATTATTCTGAATAAAACAATTTAACTTAATCTTAATAACCCCAAGCGCTGTTCTTAGTTGGTGGGGGGAGAATGTCATGGTGACTACTAGTCTACTCTCATTGCCTCCCCCACTTACTGATACTACTCCTAACACAACCTACAAAAGCCATAGCCTTTCTTGTAGAAGAGTTTTGTTAACAACCTAGCAGCGTTCTATGTTGAATACAGCTAAACCCTTTCTTCTCAGCTCACAACAATGTAACAAAATCTTTTTTTAAATGCTTGAATCTCATAACTGAATTCAAATTACATGGCCAAACCAGCATAATCATTTCTTCTTCTCTAAATTAGTGATTTTACTTGTTATTCTTAGTTCTTTTCTAATATTATCCATTTTCATTCAACAATTGTGTGTTACACCAACCATATCCCAAAGACAATGAATCTTCTAGAATCATCTTTGAAGCAACATGTTACTCCAGTTTAGGCAACAATAGGAATAATTAATGCATAGAATAATCTGACTTTGATAATATTAGACATCTTTTCTCTTTTAGTTTACCAAATGTTAATGATGCCAAAAGCTATTCATCTCTTTACATTTGCTGATGTTTCAGGGACTACTGATCCAAAGAATATAAATGAATATAAATTTTTCAATATCTCCATCTATATTCAATTGACATGACACTCTTTTTTTCTACCAGCAGACTATTTTGAATATTTAGACTTGTGCTATTATTTGTTTTAGAAATACACATTACAAAGCAGCACCATTGGCTGGTTCCATAGGTTTTCCTTGACTTGATCTCGGGGAAAAAACTATGCCAAACTGTAATTTCATTATTTGCTGTAAATCACACAAGCTTGGTGAATATTTCCTAAGTATGGTGAGTCCATAATTTATTCTATAGATCATAAAAGGTTTGGATAACATTGTTTATATTTTGATTTTTGTTCATACCAAAAATTATTGTAACAATCTGCAGTTGTAACAGAATCAATATTATTTTTCTTAAGTATCTGTCTATATTTCAATTTTCATTGTTATTATTGCTTTTCTCTGGTACTCCTTATTACTGGTTCCCATATTGTATTCATTTCTATGCTTGGAGATTTTTGTGGCCTAGCATATGTGCTGATTCCTTAAGTTTACAAATTTTCCAATGATGTTTTTTGTCTATGATTTCAACCTGATCCCACAGAGGGCAGTGATCTCTCTTTCTCTCCATATGTGGTCAGTCACGCCTGATTTTTCCACTTCCCATCATGTTACAGCCTTTTGGTGTTCTTGAAGCCTTACCTTAAGCGGGTGAACTGTCTCCCCTTTATATTTCTTTCTGCAGCTGCACGGGATTATTTTTCTTCCATTTCTATCACATTCTATGGTGTAATTATAAAGGTTTCTCATGTATTAGAATTTCTTGCTTTTCTTTTGGCTTTGTCTGAACTTCCATCAGTTTACAAATAATTAAAATGAAGAGAACTTTAATAACAAATAACTGAGATGGTTTCCACTTTTAGCTTTACTCAACTATTTATTGTTAATCTCTTAACGGGTTTATTGTGACAGGATACAGATATGACTCATTTACAAGTGTCCCACCGGGTAACAGTACCTACTCTTCCCCTGCTGTTCTCTCTTCTTAAAGTCTCATATAACCAAATTTTTAAAAAGTAAAACTGTGATAATGCAGTCATCTCGCATATAAATCATTATCATTTAATGATTTTTATCACTCTGGTTCACTGATTATTATGCAATGATTTGGTTATTACCATTAGGTACATTAATTATGACATGCTTGGACCATTTAATATCATTCAACAGATGACAATGAAAAGGTATATTTATTAAATATAATGATTTTCATATATACATTCTGAAATCTATTGATTCTATTAGTAAATTGTTCACAAAATAAGGTATAAAACTTGGTGAGATGGAAAAGTACTAGGAAGAGGAAAAAAGTCAAACAGTTATGTCCTGACCCCAAAAAGAAGAGGTATTAAGCAAAATTTAATGGAAAAATTAGCTTAGGGGGAGTGTTGTAATGGAATGTCCCACTCTCCCTATTACCTATTGTGGACTGACTATATCAGTAGATATATATAGTGAGCACAAGATATACCTGGCGGACTTGCTTCAGGAATTACTAACCTGCTAACCGTTTCTGTCTTTCAGTAGTATATTCTCTTTTACAATAAACCTCTCTTTCTTTCATTTACGCCCATGTCGCTGTTCCTTTCACTTGAGTACCATCTTTGTCTGTTTTTATATAAGTTTTCAGAAAGTGAGGATGACAACAAACAAGTTTGCTATTTGAAAAAAAGAAAACATTTTTCTGTTTAAATTATAACTATAATTAAAAAGAATATTGGCAATGTTTCTTGTCCTTCTATGATGATATGTTCTCAGTGTTGAGTAGAACACATCACTTGAAAGTTCTTCCAAGAATTTATATTAAATCAAGAGAGCCATCTTAAACATTTCACTTCAAACAATGCAATAAAGCCACTAAGATGCAAATTACTGAGTGTTACAGAATAGTAGAAAAAGGAAACATTGTTAGAGAATGATAAAAGAACAGGAATTATAAAAACAGAAGATAACAACTGATATTTAAATTTTTGAAGATCAAAGTTGACTGGGAAGCAAGAAACCAGAAGCGAGTTCGACAAGTGAGAAGTCTAAGAGAAGAAACTGTTAGCATAGAGCTTATTGTTACTTCTAAGTAAAATGAGGAGACCTTGCTACAAATTTAATATGTGCTTATAGAAGTATACCTATATCAATAAATTTTGATATACTGATTATTGATATTCTTCTTCTCATTTCTCTTTTAATCAATATGCATAATATTTTAATTCCTCAATTGTGCTCTGTTGAGAGAGAAAAGACAAAACAGTCAATCAATTCTATCAAATCTTTTTCTGCAGTATTTACATTAGTCGGACTATTGTCCTCATCTTTGTCGCCATATTTGTCACAACGTTTCGGCCGTTGTACCCTCCGGCCTTCTTCAGGTGGTTGGAATTTCGAATCGAACCCTTTATTTCAATCACTGGGGTAGACTGTTCTAGTTCCATGAGCCATGTTTGATGGATGTCAGTTATCAGTTATCTCCTGGTAATTTTCCCTCTGAAAGTTCTCCACTGCCTGAACCGGGTATTGAACTCACACTAAAGGCATTGGTTAGATCCAGTGACAGACCCAAAGAGTCCGACTAATGTAAATACTGTACATAATACCTCATCTCGGAAATATAGACAAATTTTTTTCTATATTACCATTTTCTCTGGTTACACTTTCTTTTCTTTTCTCTTTTCAAGTTTCCTCTTGTCTTTTTATATGTATGTCTTTATAGCATTGTTTAAATTTTGTACGTCTAATAAGATATTTAAATAATGTGAAGTCATTTTCAATTATTAACATTGGGAGAAACATTGTAAAAGAATACAATGTCCATCTGTCATTCATGCTTGTCATTTAGTCCGGCTATCATTCATGCTTGTCATTTAGTCCGTCTGTCATTCATGCTAGGTTTAACGTCCATTTGTCATTTAAGCTTATTTTTATAGTCTGTCTTTCATTTATTCTTATCTTATTTGACATAAAAAATTATAAAATGTGTGAAGATAATTCATCTTCAGAAGAGTAATTTTTTATGTCCGCAACCCCAAGCAATTGTGTGAGTTGTTTATCCAAGTTAACTTTCACTCTTCTTTTGTGCATGCATTTACTATTTAATATAATGATACCAAATTTGGCAGAATAGTCTAATATGGGATAAGAAAGGTTTTTAAGATTTGATCACCCATAGACAGGAAAGTAATATTACCTCTTTCTTTATGCCCACCCACTCTATTTGGCAAAGAAATACTGAATTTGGCAAGACATTGGAATGGGAAAAGGTTTCTAGAATTTAAGGAGGGAAAACTTATTAGTTTGTTCTCTTTCTCTTCTGCTATTTATGTCAATGAAAGGATGTATTGCTTTATTGTAATCTCGCAGGCAAAGCTCAGTGTATTTGGGCACTCCTTTCCTCAAGCCTATCATTTATATTCACAATTCATTTCTGTAACTGAAACCAAGATGTTCTCCTGAAGTTCTTTTACAAGGTGTAAATCTTTGCTTACCAATCAACTTCCTTACACCTGGTCTGGGTCAAATAGTAAGTTCTTTATGAGTGCATTTATTAACATGATCACACCCAAGTCAGCATTTCTCTTATTCACACACCTCTTTTAGATTTCTCAACTTTTGGAGTTAGCCATATTTTGTCGTATCTGTATACAATTTGTGTAAGCCTCACTTTCTATAAATGCCAATGGTTATTATCCTAGAAAATTATTTATAACAGCCTTTGCTCATCACTGGACATAAAAAGAATTTAAACAACACTAAGCTCTTTAATTTATAATTTATGGAATTTTTAAAATGACTTTCTAGAACTTCTTTTACAGTTTGAGAAAATTTACAATTTTTTTTTTTACATAAAGATTTTAGAAGGCATTTAAATAAAATTCCTATTCAAATCAGACTACATTTAACTTTTATCAAAAATATAAATTAGTAATGTACTAATCACTTATAATGTAGGCGAATATATAAATATTATGTTACAAACACTAGTTGTTACAGTCTTCTTCTTCGATGTGCCCTGTCCATTCAGGACATTGGTGATCATGGCTCCCCACAATATCCTGTTATTTGTATCTCTTTGTTATCTCTCCTAAAGACTGTTTTGCCATCGATTTATACAATCTTGTTAGGTAGGTTATGCAATTATGATATGATTATCATCTTTCATCATTATGTGACCTAAAAATGTCAACTGCTTCAACATAACATTATCTATAAGTGACCATTTTGTTTCCATTTCCTCAGAACAGAAAAAAAAGAATGCACAAAGTTCATTGGTTAATTTCTAATGAATAATACAGGGCTTCTATATAAGACAAGAATAATAGTAATTTCTAACAATTAACACCTAGTTCCAAAAATAAGTACATTCTATATAAAATGAAAAAGTCTTATAATTTCATCTAGCCAGGTTTTTAATCCAGTGCGTGAGTTTTGCCCAATCAGATAATTTGTAAAAAATGTGTTTTCACAGTTACCTACTTGTCCATGTCATTTATAACAAGCCTGTCCACCTGTAGTTATATGTAAGAATGAGAAATATATCAATTCCCTTAAGAACAAAGTGATTGAACACAGACTTAATGCCAATCCGAATTCTGATTAATTAGTACAGAAGTGATTTCTCCTAACCAGTTAACTTAGTTAATGAATAAATTTTAATATATTCAATAAACTTGTTATCAATTTTCTGGTAAAAATTATTATCAGTCAAAATTCTCTGCTGATGTACACTAATTAATGTTCAGTGTATAGGAACAGAACTATTTTCACACAAACACACACACACACACATATGCATGTGTGTGTGTGTATTTATATGTGTGTGTGTGTGCATGTATGTATGTATATATATATATATATATATATATATTATAAGCTAGTGTGCAAAACTTTTGGGCCACCTTGGTGAATTAATTACTTTTTCTTAATTTTACCCACAAATCCAGAATGATTAGCAGTATACTTTTTCTCAAGACATTTTATGATCTCCATATAAAATGGTAAATGACTCTATATATATATATATATATATATATATATATATATATATACACACACACACATATATATATATGTATTTAATGTAAAAGGGCAGCCGATCATTGTTCAAACATAAATAAATATAACAGACAACAAATGTCTATAATGTTTTGTCATGAGCCTTTTGAAGCTTTAGTCTCAAGAGAAAATAAAGACAAAAACTGTCCAAAATTTGGATATTTCTTTATTATACTTGTTGTCAATCTAAGCTTCCATCTCACATGAGCCATCATCAGAGTCATTATTTGGACATTACCACAGGGATGTTCATATCAAAGATAACATCCCATTTTGTTTACATAGAAGTTTGCTATGCACTGATAATGGTCACAGAATAGCAGACATAAATTTGTAATGCGATTCTATAACATAGCATTTCTTTCTCTCACATGTTCATGTACAACATGAGAGATGATTGGATAACAGGGAAATTCAGTGAAGAATCCAGAATCTGCATTTACCAAGGTGATGATGCTGGAAGATTTGCCAGGCACCATTCAGATGAAATATATAAAGATGACTACCTGAAGAAAACAATTAAATTTCCCAAGTCATTCATGCCATCAGGTTGCATGTCAAGGACCAGGGAAGATGGCAATCATTACCTCAGCAATCAATGCACAGGTGTACATTGAAGTCATGGATAATTCTCTCATTCCATTAATAGAAAATCAATTTGGTGATGATGCAGTCATTTTTTTCAGGCCGATAATCCATCTTGTCACCTAATAATTGGGATTAGAGCATTTCTTCAGAAAAGGCAAATAAAAATCAATCACACGATCAGCGAACAGTCCGGATCACAATCAAACTAAAACTTTATGATGGAAATTTTTTAAAAAATGGTCCATGAGAATGTTCCATCCACCAAAGAAGGTCTATTAACTGCTATTTGGGAAGATTTGAACCACTTTGATAAAGAATATTGTTTTAAGTTAATGAAGTCCACACCTGGAAGAATTAAGCCTGTCATAAAACCTCAAAGAGAGGTGGGTGAGCAATTAAGTATTAATTCTAACTTTTTCCTCAATGAATTTTATAATTTTTCTCAATATTGTTTTATTCTGTAATATTTTCTTCTACACCACTCAGAAAAAACTTTACTATTAATTTAAATAATTTAATCTAGTTTAAGTTATATTTTATGAAGCCAGAATATTCAGCTATTGAATTAAAAAGGTTTTGCCTCTGATCTGCATTTAGTTGATTTACTGATAAATAAAAAAAAAACAGATGAACATCATCTAAGCATATTACTTCCATAATTTTTGTTAACAGAATTTAAAGAATGAAGATTTGAGATTTAAATTTAGTATTGGTTTGGGCAAAAAGGACATTTTTGTCAAAATTGATTTCTTTTTTTATTGATTTTTAACAATGGAGAAGGCAATGTGAATGATCAAATTTGTCAAATGTGATTTGCAAAGTTTTATTATGCTGGAGATTTCTCTCTGTATGACGTCCTATGGTTGTGAAGATCAGTTGAAGTTGATAGCAATCAAATATGATTCAAATACGACACAGATTTTTGCATTTGATAGAAAAAGCAATGTGAATGATCAAACATATCAAAAGGCGTTTTCAGTGGTCCAAAGACGATAGAAAATAGTGGAAAAATGGTAAATGTGTTATTCAATCAAGTAAAAATGCAGCTAAAACATCCCCCACCTCAGATATGAGCAGTTTATGTAGAATTATGCGCTATGATTGAGAAGATGATTTGAATTTGATAGTTAGCAAATATGATTCAAATGATGTGTCAAAAGTGGATTGCAAATTTTATACTAGATATTTCTTATTGAACAATACTTCACAATTGAGTAGACCATTTTAGATTGATAGTGATAAAAATAAGACATTAGTTGCAAATAATCAATCTTATATGACCTTGTAAATAATAGACTTAGTCAAAATAATCAAATCAAAAACTGAAAATCATTTGCATCAATTTGGTTATGTTACTATGTTTAGCTTCTGAATAAATTTAGTAAAATGATCTACTAAATTGTATTTCAATTGTCCCATTCACTATTTAAACAAAAAAACTTTTAAACAAAAATGGATATTTTAGAACAATAAGGACTATAGTGTAAATAATAACTCCTTATCCCAGAAATTCAGACAAAAAAAAAAACATTCCTTTCTTTCCTGTATCACGATGCCAACAAAACTAATAATTCTGTAAATGTTTTATTAATACATTTCATAGTTATTTGTTTAGAATCCATGTCTTTTCATCACCTACTAAAATGCTGAAATGTTCTACCAAACTGCTGTTAATGTTATCCATTTCATTACACTTTGTATTGATAATTTACCTTGGCTCATATGAAATCCATAAATATTGTTTGCAAGAAAGATAATTCAAGAGTCTTAAACATCGTTATTCATCCAGTCCTGCAACAAAAGGGAAACTCTACTTTATTCTGTCCTATGAATAATAAATAAAAGTGATTCTACTGAACATATTTAGAGTGTGTTATTCTTTTTTTTTTTCACCTTAAATCGCAGCATTGTCATCTCTGAAAGTATATATCCTTTTGGTTTGATTATACCATGTCAACAGTGCACCTTTCATCACTGTTGGTTTCTCTTCCTTTTATCTGACTAAAATCTGCAAATAAAAGGCACATTTCATTCAACACATGTATTCAATTATGTAGAGACAACAATAAACTAGTTGCATTTCAAATCACACAACTTCTAATGAGTAGAAACATACTGAGAATTCAAATCTCACCATTCTGTTTCATTTAATTATGAGACTAATTGCCTGAGAAAGGGGCTTTGTTTTATTGTGATTTAAAATAGCATTTTCTTTCTTCTGGTTAGTTTCTAATAACAAATCTAGCACTTAGAAGAGAACTTTATACCTTTTTGCCTTCAGTCATCGCCCCTAAAGAAACCCCCACACACAAACACAGTGTGGGTGCTGACTATACTTACCACCCTCAAAAAAGTCTGTCTGGATTAAGAAAGTCAAACAAAATAACTCCAAAGTTATTTACTAACTTCTCCATGTTTTTTTCCTCTATTTTTTGTTCCTTTTCTTTTCTCAGCTTTATGCTTAAGGTCTTTGATATTCACTTGCCAGACATGAGGCGTTTAATGAAAGATGCTGCACCTGGGCCAAGTAGACATTCTTGTAACACAACTTTTGATTGGTTGGAAAAACTTTAATGTTCTTGGCTTTGTCTACTAATTGAATCCAAACAGAATCATTGACGTTGGCTTCTGGCACTTTCGACCAAATTTGGCATGTTTACATCTTGATTTAAACATTGGTTCCATTTTTGCTGTGTTGAATCTCAATTCTGCCAATGAACATTTTTTTTGATTTTTGTAATCAAAAAAAAAATTTGTTAACCTTTTTAAAGGCAAAATAATAACAGACAATATTTAAATATTATTATTGTTGCAGTACAAATAAAAGGGAGGTTAAAAACATACCCTGATATCTGAAGTCAGTAAGACATGCTATCGACATTTTTAAGAATTTGCCTTGAAAAGAACTTTGTATATACCAAACATTATCACATGAAAAGAGTGACAAATATGAGTTGCTTTTGTAAATCTATAACCAGACATATAAACTGAATTTTGACCTGAAACGTTCACTGTATAATGTAATTAATGTAGATGCATTGAATGAAGAGTATTAACAAGGAAAGAGATTTATATTGAAAAATAATCTTCATTGTTTAAAAATAAATGCCTTCTTCATGGTTAGCCTGTGACCTTATTTTTATATCTATATCTTCATCACTGAATGAAGTGCATCGACAAAGAAGGAGATTATGTTGAAAATAAACCTTTGTTGTGCAAAATAAATGCTTTTTTCATGATTATGCTACAGACTTAATGATTCAACTACATAAGTATTAGCCTATGATTTTTCAATATAGAAGACTAATAGTGTAAGACACCTTTTAGTTCCACTTATGAATAATCATGTATAAAAGCTATTACATTACAAACCACCTCTGGAAAAAAAAACAAAAGAAGTTTCTCCTGGTCTATATTTTGGAATACTATTATACAAGATAACTGATAAATTTATGAGCACTAAAAGATATACATACAAATAGAATCAATTAATATGTCATTGTTAATATTCAATTATTTTTTCATTAATTACATTTGTTGCATTTTTAAAATATTTTAGTCAATTTGTCCTCAAACCATATTCAAGCAGTGTCTTTATTGCCAAGTTTTGTTCAACTTGTAAACTAAATTACAAATTATTTTCATTACAGTTGGACTTATGCCTCAATTTTACTTAGGATAGCGTTTCAGCCATATTGCCCTTCAGCTTTCTTCAGTTATTTGTTGATCCAAGTGATCTTCAGGGAATTTTGGACTGAACACTTTATTCAATCAATTGGGGTAGACTGCTCTTGTTAGACTGTCCATGTCACAGGATATCTTTTGTCAATTGTTCAGTTATTAGTCCTAGACATAAGCAGCAGAATAAGAACAATCTACCTCCATAGATTGAATAAAGAGTTCAGTCTGAAGTTCCCTGAACATTACTTGGATCACCCGGTACCTAAAGAAGGCTGGAAAGAAACAATGACCAAAATGTTGTGATAATAGCAACAAACATTTCTTATCTTGTTAACATTTTCAATTTTCTTTTGATCATTTCTGATATCTGTTCAAATGTTTCACAATTTTCAATGATTTGTTCTTGTCAATAACTTAAATAATATACTGTTTCTCTTTTGCTTACAATTCATGACAATCCTTATATATGTGAAATTAAAAAATAAATATCAGCAAATATACTATTACATATTTTTATTTTCAATATGATGAACAGCCCTCAAGTTGCATATCTCACACCATCAAATAAATTATTGTAAATATTTTTAATAAGAATAGATATTATAAATTGAAATTCACATGGTATATTTACCATATAATTGTAGCATTACAGAACTTATTTATCTGCCCTTGAGTTAGCTATAATTTATGCACATGTCAAAGGGTAAGAAATGTATCACATAGGTACAAAATTGTAAGTTGCCTATGTAGTTGGAGCCAATTCTTCAGAACAACTATATGTCTATTCTAGACCTTCATTTTATTTGCCATTCATGACCTAGCCATGTCACTGATAGAATATATGACCAAATCAACTATTAAGTAAGACCATAATTCACTTCCCATTTCCATATTTGCTAATATGCATTTCGTTCACTTCTTGAACAAACTACTGCCATATTCAAGTTCTGTAAATATGTAAAGTGTTTTTACTCATATATATATATATATATATATATATATATATATATATATATATATATATATATATAGACTTTGGTCCTTAATCAGAGTCTTATTAATGATGCCTTGTGCTAAACTAGGTTAAGTTTAGTAAGTATGTGCACAAATATACTGTGAGTAGTCATTTCATTTACTGATAGGGTATCAAAACTTGATTAAAGGCGTTTCCTCTAAAACGTATTGTAAAAGAGATGAACACATTGTCAAATTATATTATGCGACTCAATGATTTGATAATAACATTGGTATTGACCAAGTGATGTTGATAAATTGTTCTGGATATAATGATATTGGAATGGTTAGCGGAGATATATTTACCTTACCATTCCATTATAAGCATTACCATACTTGTAATATGGTAACTTTCTTTATTTGTAAAAACAAAAAAAAGGACACACACACACACACACACACACATATATATATATATAGAGAGAGAGAGAGTTTGATGAGTAAATTGTCACCATTTTATATTTTAAATTTTGCCCATGCAAGTTGTTTGTTTTAGAAAATGTCAACTGCACAATATAGTAGGGTCAGTTGGGCACTATCTGTGAGAATACAAGCACTTTGCTCCACCAGAAATTTGGAAATAGCATGCTGTACTGCTTGTCATTAATGCTGGAAGTTCCAATATGAACATTTCAGTATGTTTGGGTGTAAATCTAAGGACAATGCTGAGGATTTGGAAAGAGTTGGATGAGTCTAATGGTGATTGCAAAGGTGTTTGGAGTGATCACTAATGATGGCAACTTTGTGCCTCCAGTCATTTTCTCACAATGCCTCAGACTTCAACACAGAGGCTTACATCAAGAGCATTCAGAAGGTAGTGCTTCCCTGGGTCAAGAGGGTGGTTGCTGGAAGTCCCTATATCTGGCAACAAGACACTACACCAAGCTACACAAGCAGGAGAACCTAGTCATGGCTCTCAGACAATTTCTGCAACCACATCACCCCTTACATCTGGCCACCTAATTCTCCAGATTGCAGCACCCTTGATTATTATGTGTGGGCTGCAGTTGAGCGAGAGACCAAAGAAATTCCTTGTAACACCAAAGATGTACTGAAGGCAAGGATTAGGGCAGTATTCACCAACTTAAACAAGGAGACCATTCAGAAGAGCTGCAAGAGATTCCAGTGGCATCTTGAAGCTGTGGTTGAAGCCAATAACAATTTTCTTGAATAAATTTACTCTTTAGTATTTCAAGATATTTTTATGTCATTTTGGTAAATATATCTGTTAAAATGAGATGTCATATTGAATTCATTTTTGCTTAATTTAGGTAACAATTTATCCATTGCACCATATATACAAAAGGATCTTCAGCTGCATATTGTGTGAGCATGAACCTGAAGTTATGACTAAAGCCATCATTTCATTGGAATTAACATTGTCAAGTGTATCTTGCTCTGTCTAGGTAATCTAGGGATTGAGCACTTTACTGAATAGGTAGGTATCAGTGTTGTATTCATTTTTGCATAATTTAGGTGACAATTTATCTATCACACACTATATATATATATATATATATATATATATAAGGATCTTCATCTAAATATTGTGTGAGCATGAACCTCAAGTTATGACTAAAGCCATCATTTCATTGGAATTAACAGTCACATGTTTTTTGTTCAGTCTAGGTAATCTAAGCATTGAGCACTTTACTGGGTAGGTAGGTGTTTGCCTTTGGGTCTTTTTCTTAATTCTGTCTTTGTTCAAGATTTTCTCTTGACTGGGGGTATTTAGGTCTTTTGGCAAGTTGTCTGTTAGTTCCACTAGCAGTTTTGGTCTTTCTTTAATAATATATATGTCTGTGTATGTGTGCTTACAGTTATATAAATCTGTGTATGTATGTCTCTCTTTATTTTGAAATGATTTTATATAATTATCAGTTGAAATGGAAAAAGAACAAAACTGAAAATCCTCTAATTCAATATTGAAAATTAGATTTATGGTTAAATCTTTTTTCTTCTTCATTTTCTTAATCTTCTCTTTCCCCTTCTGTATGACTTATTAATTATATTATTTTTCTTTTTTTTTTCTGAAATTCTCTTGTTGAAGACCTTCACAAATGTTCACTAAGAATGACAGACATTGTGTTTCAAAAGAGTAATCAGTTTAAGATTCTTTGATATTGGAAAATTCTAACATTATCGGAATTATTTTTTTTACCTTTTTCATTGTTTATGCTTTTTTCTGTAAACCATATCAGCATTCATGTAACTTTAGATTCTCTTACAAGTGTTGTCTACAATCTTAATCCATTAAGTTAGATTTTTCATACATGGCAATATACATAAAATACCTTTACATGAATGAACTCCCTGTCAATAGGCGATAAGACTTGAACACTATTCTCATGGAGTCCTTGAGAGAAATATATCAATTCCTATTTCACAATTTGATCAAAATGTTTTAATATTACATAGATAATAAATAGTTTACCTAAGCCATCAAAAGTTCATGCTGGATAGGAAATTGATATTAAAATATTGATGACAGTGTTAATAGTTACATAATTTGATCAGTAGTATGAAAAATCAGAAAATAAAATAAAATCCTATTCCAGTGGAGATATATATATATATATATATATATATATATACCTGCCATGAAATTATCTAAAAAAAACAACACTTTGTCCATTTCTTTTTAGAGAATTCAGTTTATTAACCTCAATTTAGCTCTGTTCAATACCGGTTAGCTACCCCGTTTTTCAGTTATACTTTTTATTATCATCATGAATGGTAATACTAAAATTAATTTTTGCCTATTCATGGCAGTTACAAAGTTTTGTACTATTAAACATATCTTTAAATATATATTGTCCAATTCAAATATATATATATATATATATATATATATATATATATATATATACATATATCTCAAATCTAAGTTTCACAGGAGATAGGATTTTGAACATTTCATTTTATATTTTATTTACTATATAATTTATTTACTATGTGGCTGCTTGAAGACCCTATGTCTGGCAACAGGATTCTGCACCATGACACACAAGCAGAAAGAGATAAAGTTTGAACCACTATTCAAGTTTCACACTACCATAATCATCAGACATTCTGGTTACCTGACAGTCACAGTAACTTGTCAATTGAGTAGCGGTCTGAACATACATACATTTTTATATATACATATATATATATATAACAGATCAGTAAACCTAAAATATATTTCCACTACATAGTTATATTTTTATTTTAGCAAAAAAACAGAAAAGAAATAAATACTCTCAAAACCACATTTGAAAAAAACTCTCCTTAACTTTACCTACGAACTAAGTCAAAAAAATAAACTCCCATTCTTAGACATTCTCGTAGAATACAGTAACAACACTTTCACCACCTCATTGTATAAGAAACACACTAGCAGAAACTCTTGCCACCCTAATTTTAAGCGTGAAGCCCACTTAGATACAAAATAGCAGTGATTAAAAACTTCCTAAAGAGAGCACACCAGAATTCATCCTCTTGCCTACTTTTTCTTAAACAACTCAACAATGCAAAACAGACACTAGTTAACAATGGTTTTCCTAACCACCTCATCAACAAATATTTTTTTTTATTAATGTTTTTAATGGATACTTGAAAGGAGATATTAATAGCTACCACAGAGTGGTCCTAGTCACCTAGAGGGCAGTATTGTGAAGCTCAGCAAGAGTGAGGGAATGAGGTAAGAAATAAAATCCAATAGAGACGCCTGTTGCTCAGTTTGGCTAGAGAAATGAGTAAGGAAATCCATGATTTGATTGAGGGATTGGGCAATGGAAAAACTTAATGTCTGTATACTGTCAATATCAATATCTTTAGAATGTTTCACCCATGTGTCGTGAGCATTAAAGCCAACGAAAATAAGAGTGTTTGCAGATGAATGGAGAGAAAGTGCCTTTTCTATACTGTCAGCTATTGCATCTAATATATTGCAGTCTTGGGAAGAGCGGAGAGTGATAAAGGAAAAAGAGATAGCTGACAGAGTTTAGTAGTAAAAGACAAAATCATGTGAAAGAGTAATCAGTGACCTCAAGAAACAATTCTCTGGCCATCATCAGATTATCTCGAATGTAAACACCAAGGCCATGCATGTGAATGCTGGAATCTTTTCAGCAAAGAGGAAGATACACTGGAACCAAAAATTCATTGGTAGCAATGGAAGAATTCAAGTTGGTTTCACAAAGGGCAAAAATATCTGGCGATTTTTCTAGGAGGAAGGATTCTACACTGCAGAAATTGGAACGTATACTGTGAATATTGGAGAAAGAAAGATTGAGGGGTGGGGTAGTTGTTTATTTATTTTTTTTTTTTTGTTTTAGCTTGTTTAGTTTTATTTCTTTTTGTTGTGATTTCCATGAGATATATTTTGAGGAGAGAGATAAAAAACAGCATAATGTGGCCTCAAAGTTGCTCACCAGAAATACATGCAGGGACATCTTTCCATATGTGACATGCCACTACAGGTACCTCGATATTATGTGACTGTTGATTGGAGCAGCCTCTCCAAGCCTTATGTTCAGGCTACTAACAACCAGTTGGAAGCAACAGCCAGCAAACTGCCAACCCAGTACTCTCATAATGGAAAGTCACAACCACTGATTAGTCTGATCATCAAAAGTTAAGCCAGTTAAATCATTGTGGCTGTGGTAATAGAAAGAAAGAGAATCAGTAAAACATATCCTGAACAGGGAGCAAGGGATAAACCTCTACTACTGGTCAATAGACAATGGAAGGAGTACAGACTGAATGATAGGTGAGCCTATCTACTCCTATTAGCCTGTAAAAAAAAATGCGGTAGAATTCATATTAAGTCATGACTTATAAGTTCTGATGTCTACTACCAACTAAAAAATCAGGATAGTAGAAGTTAATTCTTCAGCATTGATAAATAACACTAGGTAACAGGAAGAGGCAGCTGAAGTTTCTGGGACATGTAATGAGGAAGGAGGGCCTGGAGAATCTGATACTCACAGGTCAAATAGAGAGAAAGAGAGACAAGGGAAAACAATGCATGACATAACTAGTGGGCTTAAGTAAGTGTGAATGTGGTCTGGTGGAGGTGGCAGAGGGACGGAATTTGTTGAGAGATGCAAGGGATATAGGGAAGTGGAGAGCCATGATCGCCTACATCCTGAAAGGACATGGCACATAAAAAGAAAGAAAGCAAAAGGACAAAACATCTTGAGAGCTACAAGGGATAGGAGGAAGTGGAGAGCCATGATCACCAACGTCCTGAAAGGACATGGCACATAAAAAGAAAGAAAGCAAAAGGACAAATCATCTTGAGAGCTACAAGGGATACGAGGAAGTGGAGAGCCATGATCACCTACGTCCAGAAAGGACATGGCACATAAAAAGAAAGCAAAAGGACAAAACATCTTCAGAGCTACAAGGGATAGGAGGAAGTGGAGAGCCATGATCACCTACGTCCTGAAAGGACATGGCACATAAAAAGAAAGAAAGCAAAAGGACAAAACACCTTGAGAGCTACAAGGGATAGGAGGAAGTGGAGAGCCATGATCACCAACGTCCTGAAAGGACATGGCACATAAAAAGAAAGAAAGTAAAAGGACAAAACATCTTGAGAGCTACAAGGGATAGGAGGAAGTGGAGAGCCATGATCACCTACGTCCTGAAAGGACATGGCACATAAAAAGAAAGAAAGCAAAAGGACAAAACATCTTGAGAGCTATAAGGGATAGGAGGAAGTGGAGAGCCATGATCACCTACGTCCTGAAAGGACATGGCACATAAAAAGAAAGAAAGCAAAAGGACAAAACACCTTGAGAGCTACAAGGGATAGGAGGAAGTGGAGAGCCATGATCACCAACGTCCTGAAAGGACATGGCACATAAAAAGAAAGAAAGCAAAAGGACAAAACATCTTGAGAGCTACAAGGGATAGGAGGAAGTGGAGAGCCATGATCACCTACGTCCTGAAAGGACATGGCACATAAAAAGAAAGAAAGCAAAAGGACAAAACATCTTGAGAGCTATAAGGGATAGGAGGAAGTGGAGAGCCATGATCACCTACGTCCTGAAAGGACATGGCACATAAAAAGAAAGAAAGCAAAAGGACAAAACACCTTGAGAGCTACAAGGGATAGGAGGAAGTGGAGAGCCATGATCACCTACGGCCTGAAAGGACATGTCACATAAAAAGAAAGAAAGCAAAAGGACAAAACATCTTGAGAGCTACAAGGGATAGGAGGAAGTGGAGAACCATGATCACCTACGTCCTGAAAGGACATGGCACATAAAAAGAAAGAAGCATATTCTAAATTAAACAAGTTGGGGGGATAAAAAAGTTAGATAATTAAATAGTAATGGAGAAGAGAAAATAACAACATAAAAGGAATGATAAGTGAAGACATCAGAGACAAAACCAACAAAAAAAAAGAAAATACAAAATTAACAAAGAGTTAAACATTTACAAACATCATGGCACAAGGCTTTCTAACTTACTTACAAGTGGGTCTTCACATGTTTCTTGCCAGACGTGATATCAATAGTGGATTAGTGAAAATTAAAGAATTCTGCATTATTCTCTGAGTAATTTAGTTATTCCTTTTTAATTATATCCTAAACCAAATATCAGAGTTATTTTGGAACTTGAGAATTGGTAAAGATGGTTAATTGCCTTTGTGGAGAGAGCTTTAAGGATGCAGGATTAAACTGCTACAAAGCACTACTACCACCACCAAAGTTGACTTTTCAAAATCCTCTGCCAAACTGCTCCACTTCAAAACCTGGTAATTACATTTGTGGTTTAATTTAAAAAGCATTAAATATAAGTTACATTACATTTATGACACTCTATTCTTTTTTTCTTTATAAAAAAAAAAGAAAAAATAGTCCATTAAAAACTGATCCCAAAGTTCTTTACAGTTTGTTTCAGTGATATCAGATTCAGTCAACATTTAATATCTACTGACATATTTCCTCATCAATGGAATTTTATAAAATTTCAGAAAGCTGTTGTTTGTCATATGACATCTCTGAGGTTTTTTTTTTAAATATTGAAAAGACAACTGGATGAGAAAATATATGAAATATAGCATTCTTAGATTTTCTTACCATGAAATTTCATCGTAATTTCATATAAAAATAACACCGGTTAACCTGGAGCAGTGAGCGATAACAGTTTAAAAGTGTTCAGTGTTAATGCAACATCTACTATAATCCTGAATGAGGACAGAAAATAATTTAAACAATTGAACAAATTAATTTTTTGCTGTATTTGCCTACCAGAATATGGGATATAAAAATAAGAATCATTGCTGGATTTCAAATAATAAACCAATGATGTAAATCTCATTAGGTCTCATGCTTTTTTTCTTTATCAAACTGATTTTGAACACTTGTTTTTCTTCCACCGTCAACCATGATGACGTGTCAGTATAAAGAAACTCATATTTACTCACCATATTAAAATATTCAGAATTCAGAACAAATATTAAATAGTTTCTCTTATAAGTGAGAAATATTTTTCTGTTTTATGTTGGAATGTGTTGCTTATGTTTATATTGCTACAGTTATCCCTTGAGTCAGCTCAGTGAACAGAATCATGGTTGGCAACTAGCCTGAAGCTTTTTTCTTCTTTTAGCATATTATGCACATAAGATGCATGTTAAGATATGTACAATTAATAATGCTGAAAAAGATATACACATGCAATATCCTAAACAAGATAACACTGTTAAAATACATTGCAATTTTTATTAGAGAGCAAAATTTCATGACATAAGTGTCAAGGAATTTGCATGGATATGTCTAAATCAAATGCCTCCTTTAATTTCATACTGTGTCTTTTTACTGTTCTTGATTATTTATGAAAGCCAAATAAAATATATTAAGTTGGAATCTAGTCTTATATAACATCAACTTTTTTTTTTATAATAATAGTGTTTTCAGTTATGAATGGATCTTTCTAGTCATTCAATAATCAATGTTACTTTGATATAAAGATTACTCCAGGATGATGTACTATCTTGGACTGATAAAATGAAAAATTAAAGTTATACTACTTTATTTATAAAATTTTCTCATTCTGGTCACAAGTCAAGAGAAAATAAAAAAAAGTCATTGTCAGATGACAGTTTCAACAATAGATATTCTCAAATATCTAAAGAAAAATTACATTCTCAGAGAAACTTATGGATCATGATAGACACTTGATGAACATTAGAAGGTAGAACAATTAAAATATTGTGACCATAACAGTCAAGATGAAAATGCTTCTCTGAACAGAAAGTTATATAATAATCATAAATTCATCATTACAATATTTTCAACATCAATTCACTTCTAAAATCTAAGCAAGATATTAATAAAAATAAAAAATATCATTACAAGCAAAGAAAAGAGAACTGAATTCTTATGTAGTATCAGGCCTCGATAAGAGTTCACTGAATGCTGGACAATCTCCTCACAGAGGAAGTAGAGACTTGAAGCAACAGAAATGTAGTTCCACAGAAGGATGCTGATAATACCCAGGACTAAACAAGTGAACAACAACAATATTCTAGGGACAGTGGCAACAAAAAGGACAGCTATACTTAACATTAAGAAGAGACAGTTGAGCTTTCTAGAACACATAATGAGGAAGGAGGGCTTGAAAAATTTGATACTCACATGGCAGATTGAAGATAAGAGAGAGGAAAGCAATGCACAATCTACCTTAAGTGAATGGATGGTGGAGCAGGGTATGGGAGAAATGGCAAAAAGACAAAAGTTAGACAGAAAATTGTAGAAAAGCCATGAATATCAATGTCCTGGAGGGACACGACACATAGAAGTATTTGGGAAAACCAACACTCAATCAAAAAATTTGAAAACTTCTTCATGTTGCATTGGTCAGTGCCATGCAGATTCAACATATGAAATTAGCCACAAAAAGAAACAAGCAACATAGAAATAAAAAAAAGAAAAGTAATGGGACATTAATTCAAAATGGTGATAGCAAAATATTATTATTACGTAAAACAGAAGTTTTTTTGATTGATTTGTTTTTTATGGCTTATCAACCTTTTGCAGGTTATTTAAAGCCAGAAAATATTTTTAGATTGTAAGAATTTTTTGTTTAGGTAATAATGGTTTTAGTGATACAAGTCTTACTAATTAACCCATAGATGGGGGAGAAGAGTTGGATTCATACTTTTACCAAGAGTATTTGTATGCAAATGAATATAGCAAACTCAACTGGAATTGGAACTTGGCTCTCCAATTAACAATTCTGAGCCATTATCCATTACACCATCCACAGATCCAAAATTACAGCATCTGGTATTCTCAATTGGTCACTCATCTACGTAGTGATCAAGCTCAATGTTGCTTTACTTTGGTGATTGTATGGGAACTGGTGTTTCAACATGATATAGCCAAAAGCAGATTTTTTAAGTCAAATCATCCAATTCTTAAACATATATTCAAAGTTTTAAAGTTAACAAACTTATGAATATTGTTCTGCTTCCAAAAACCAGTTTGTAAATGCTACGATGCAGCTTCCATCTCGATGTTAAAGATGTCCGTGTAAAACAAAACTAAAGTACTAGTTACACTTAATATAACACTGATTTTATTATTTTCTGAGAGTCTATAGAATTCTGTTAGAAAATGATTTCATGAATTTCATT
The DNA here is from genome assembly GCA_964036315.1 of Acanthosepion esculentum. Lineage (NCBI taxonomy): Eukaryota > Metazoa > Mollusca > Cephalopoda > Sepiida > Sepiidae > Acanthosepion > Acanthosepion esculentum. The sequence continues at coordinate 88,669,581 of OZ038503.1, read as the reverse complement.
AAGAATAATAGATTAATATTTTGTAAATACTTTAGACAGAGACGTCAATTTGCAAGTCACATTTGTGTGGATGATTTTTCTCCTTGTGTATTGTTGTTGAAAACAATGTTAGTTGTCAAGAGAAGGATCTTCATTTTAATATGCAACAAAATATCCTTTATTGCTTGTTTTGCAATCAGAAATTGCATTTAATCTCTTTCCTTTCTTCTCCTTTTAAGAACCTGCATTGTTTTAATTTAAAGAAGCTGTATTGTTGATTAAATTACAAATAAATCATAATTCATAACTTATTTAAGAGTGACTGGCATTCATTATATTATATGTGTTAAGCTTATATAATTATATTTTCTCTATACAGTCACATGAACTTGTTTTTTTGATTGGTTGGTTCGTTTTTGTTTAGCAGCATATCAAACTCTATAAGTTATTTTATACCAAAATCTAAATGTTTTGTAAGCATTTTTTTTTTTTTTTTTAGGGGAGATAATAATAATTTTAGAAATACAAGACTTATTAATTAACCCATAACTGGGTGGAGAAAAGGTAGATTCATACCTTTCCCAAAAGTATTTGTGTAAGTGAATATAATGAACCCAGCTGGAATTGAAACTTTGCTCTTGGATTAACAATTCTGAGCCATTATCCATTACACCACCTGCACATCAAAGCTTACAGCACCTGGTATTCCCAAACAGTCACCCATGTAGGTATTGACCAGGCTCAATATTGCTTAACTTCAGTAATTGTACATATGTACATGCTTATATAATACATATAAGTATGTGACACTGAAATGGGAATGCACGTATATCATTGAAAAGCTAAGCAGAGTATTAAGAAACAGAAATTTTTTTTTGAAAAATAGAAATGTGGGCTGGAATTTATGCAATATCATTCCCCCTGTATGGCATTGAATTGTGGACAGTTTCCTCACAGATAAAGAAGAGACTTGAGGCAACATAAATGTGGTTCTATAGAAGAATGCCATAGATGGAGCATAGGAACAAGGAAGTTTTAAGGGAAATGGGAAAAAGAAGTTCACTTATACTTAGATTCAGAAAGAGACAGTTGAAATTTCTGGGACTCTTAATGAGGAAAGAAGGCTTGGAGAATTTGAAACTCACAATTCATATTAAAGGCAAGAGGGTCTGAAGGAAACCTACCTTGGAAATGGCTAAACAGGGAATGTACAGGAAAATAAAAAGACAAAACTTATTCAGAGCTCCAAAGGATAGGATGTTGTGTAGAGCCATGATTGTCCATATACTTAAGGAGCATGACATATAAAAGAAGAATGTATGTAAATATGCATATATGTATGTGTATATGTACTGAATCATCCACGTCTTTTACGTGGCATGTGTGTGATCATGGCTCTCCAAAGCATCATATTTTTTGCTTTTCTAATTCATCCCTTTTTGTTTACCCATATAGATACATAGTTCAATCCTCACTGGGTACATAAAACTTTCGGCTGTTTGCCACATGTATGCTACACTTACTACGAGGTACTTTGATGTGGTGTAATGGTTAGCAAGTTTGTCTTACTCAATCAATTCTGACTGAATAGTGACTTTGATCTCCATTGAATGTCCCATACTTTTGGCCTTGTGCCACATTCTAAGCTACGCTTAGAAAATCACTATACATAATATCTGAATTTAAGTGCAGTACTAGATTGGCAGCTAGGTCTCATTATTTTACAGTTAAAATGGCTAGATGCTAACAGTTTCTTTCTATTGTACTTCTTGCTTGTAGAACTCTCTTCTGGCATCTTGCTTCCCAGTCAAATTTGATTTTCAAAAATTTATATGCAATACCAATCGTTATCTTCCATCTTCTTAATTTCTGTTCTTTTATTGTTCTCTCTCCTTAATAATGTTTTTCCCATATTCTCTCACACTCGGTAACCCCTTGCATCCTAGTAGCTTTATTACTTTTCTTTGGATGAAATGAAAATGATTACAAAAATAAAATACAAATGCATATAAAGCTGTGCTGAAAAGCCTGACTCATTTCCAAATATTTGACCAAATGTCCAAACGTAACAACAGTTGGGAAGCATTTCTTTCTGGAATATACACATGCATACCTATATACAATGTCAGTTTTATAATGCTACATATACAGATTATCTAATATGATATTTTGTTAATCTATCTTGAGTAAAATTTACATAATCAAATTTGTATTTGATGGATATTCAACAAGATTTTACATAGAGTCTGTCTATATTTCTGAGATGAGGTATTATGTACAGTATTTACATTAGTCGGACTATTGTCCTCATCTTTGTCGCCAAAGATGTCCTCAAGGACACATGGCACAGTGGATAAAGGTGTTGGTTAGATCCAGTGACAGACCCAAAGAGTGTGAGTTCAATACCCGGTTAAGGCAGTGGAGAACTTTCAGAGGGAAAATTAGCAGGAGATAACTGATAACTGACATCCATCAAACATGGCTTGTGGAACTAGAACAATCTACCCCAGTGATCGAAATAAAGGGTTCGGTTCGAAATTCCAACCACCTGAAGAAGGCCGGAGCATACAATGGCCAAAATGTTGTGACAAATATGGCGACAAAGATGAGGACAATAGTCCGACTAATGTAAATACTGTAAGATTTTACATGTTTCTTTGTGAATCTTCTTTTTCTCCTTAGAATACTAAATAAATATAATAATAAATAATACTAAATAAACTCAAGATTTATTTAAATTTTCAGCCTTATGCTAACAATCATCTACAAAAGGATTGAACTTACATATTATTTTTTCTTTTTCTCCATCTGTTTAAAACTATAAATAATAAGATCATTTGTTTTCTGTTTTATTCAAATATAGGAATTACTTTGTATTTTGAGATTTGAGATGCTGTACAGCATCTGTGAGCCTGACAAGTAATAAAGATAATCATCAACAGAATATATCGTCAATAATTGATGAAGCATGTTTTTGATTTATTTGAATTTTATGTTCAGCATTACAAAATAATCTTTGGTTATTATATTTTACAACAAATCTAGGGGAGGGGCAATCAAAACTCGTCTTCCATTACAATTTATTTCAAATAACCCAATACTAATTAATGTGTTTCTCTTCTTGTGTGTTTTTTGGGGTTTCTTTTTCTTTCTTCTTTTTTTCTTCCACACTGAACAGGTAGTTTTATAGGGTTTTATATATGATTGTTTTTCATTTCTACTTTTGGTTTCCTAGAATGTTTCTCTTTTTTTTTTCTTTTTTCTTGACTTCCATTCACAACATTGATTTGCTTTCTTCTTTTTTTTTATTCTTAATTTAAATCTGCAATGTTGCGCATAATTTCTGATGCATTCACTTCATTGCACAATTTCTTTTCTTCTATCAAAGACATTGCTCTCTTTCCAGCCCCCAGCCCCGAAACATCAATGACTCTACTCCCTACCCAGACATATAGTACACACTAACACAAGCACAAACTTAGTCATTGACATGTAAATATACATGCAATAATATACACAAGATTATATTCATCTATTATCATGCTCGTATTGTAGCAGATACATACATTCCTATTCAAAAAGCAAATGCTTATAGAATTATTTCTGTCTGAATTTCTGGGGTAAGGAGTTATCATTATTTACATTATTTACATCATGACTATTGTTACAATCTTTGTTATCACAATATTTCAGTCATTGTGCCCTCTGGCCTTCATCTGGTATAAATAGATCTAATTTCTGTTTGAATTTCTGGGATGGGGAGTTATCATTATTTACACTATTTATATTTGGACTATTGTCCTCATCTTTGTTATTATCACAGTGTTTTGGCCATTGTGCACTCTGACCTTCCTCAGGTGTATATCAATCTGGGGAACCTAGATTTTGGGATGAGAATTTGAGGAATCTAGAATTTCTGGGATGAGGAGTTATCATTATTTACACTATTTACATTCAGACTATTGTCCTCATCTTCGTTGTTATTATCACCCAATTGTCTTCTGTCTGAATTTCTGGGATGAGGAGTTATCATTATTTACACTATTTACATGCAGACTATTGTCCTCATCTTTGTTGTTATTATCACCCAATCATCTTCTGTCTGAATTTCTGGGATGAGGAGTTATCATTATTTACACTATTTACATGCAGACTATTGTCCTCATCTTTGTTGTTATTATCACCCAATCATCTTCTGCCTGAATTTCTGGGATGAGGAGTTATCATTATTTACACTATTTACATGCAGACTATTGTCCTCATCTTTGTTGTTGTTATCACTGAATTTTTGGGATGAGGAGTTATCATTATTTACATTATTTACATCATGTCTATTGTTCTCATCTTTGTTATCACAAAGTTTCGGACATTGTGCCTTCTGGCCTTCATCTGGTATAAATAGATCTAATTTCTGTTTGAATTTCTGGGATGGGGAGTTATCATTATTTACACTACTTACATACAGACTATTGTCTTTATCTTTGTTGTTGTCATCGAAATGTTTTGGCCATTGTAACCTCTGACCTTCATAAGGTGTATATTAATCTGGATTGACATCTGATGAAAGCTGGAGGCCACAAAAGCCAAAACCTTGTGATAACAACAACAACAAAGATGATGATAATAGTTAGGTTTGTTTTGTTTTGTTTTACAGCATATCAACTTCAATGGGTTAGTTAATGCCAACAAAATTTTTATTGCTGTTAATATTTTTTTTTTCCAAAAATGTTTTGCTGGTAATTTTTTTCTTTTTTTAAATGTATAGCTGGTAATTTTTTTTTTTTTTTTTTTTAAATGTATTGCTAGTAATATTTTGTTTTTTTCAAAAATGTATTGCTGGTAATATTTTGTTTTTTTCACAAATATATTGCTGGTAATAATGCATTGCTGGTAATAATCTTTTACAAAGTATTTCTGGTATTCAAACCTATTTTACACTTTCATAGTGTTTTGACCCCAGTTTGGAGGTTAACTATTTATCCATAATTGGAACCCTAGCAGGTGCTACCACTCCAGGTCAGGGTTGACCTGGGAACACCAGCAATTAAGAGGTAGTTCCACGATCCTCAAAACCTCCTGAACAGAGGCCTTTCTGTTGGATGTAGTTTATTGTCATACCCAGGATGGTGAGGATAATATTGCACATGTAAATATGGTAGAATTATATAACTTAAATACATATTCATATAATTATTAAGAAAGAACAAGTTTCAATATATTTGTGTTTCAATACATAAGATTGTATATACATGTATGCATGTCTGTGTGCACACATATGTACAGTCTGCTGAAAAAGTATCGAGAGACTGGTGCTATAAAAAGACTACAACACATATCAATTCAGCTCTTAATCTACTACGAAGTAGTCTACTTCTGAAAACACACACTTTATCCAGTATCATATCGATTAATGGAAGAATTCCTGGAACTCCCTTTTTTGGATAGTGGGATTTTTTATATTTGGAAAGAGGAAAAATGGCAAGATCTGGGAAAGTGATGCACAAGCCATGGTCACTGATGGAACCTCAGTAGATTGGTGAAACAACCACACACTACACACTTTCCTTCCAAGTACCGCTATAAACAACAGAAGTGAGCAAAACGTTATAACTTAATGTGCATACACCACAGAGTTCAATCTGTGCCAAGTGGCTTCACTCTACATGCTTTAGCTCCATTATCATAGCATAAATTCTGTATATCACAGTGATATACATCCTTTCATATGTCTATTAATATTTCTTTATTAAATATAAAATATTTATAAAATTTCTCAAAATTTTTATTATGAGGAATTATATATCTCATCATGAAAGATTATTTTGTAAAGCCAATCAAATAAATCAAAAACATGCATCATCAGTTATTGATTATATATTTTTTGTTTGTTATTAAACTTATTATATACTGATCTACCTGGACTAGTGTCCTCATCTTGGTTGTTATTATCACATTTTAGCTCTTGTATCTTCTGGCCTTATCAATGTCCGTCCTGGGTAAGACGATAAACTGCATCCCCGTCCTGGGTAAGACGATAAACTGCATCCCCGTCCTGGGTAAGACGATAAAATGCACCCCCGTCCTGGGTAAGACGATGAACTGCACTCCCGTCCTGGGTGGGACGATGGACTGTGTCTAACAGTAGGGCCTCTGATCGGGAGGTTTTGCAGATCGTGACACCGCCTCTTGGTTGCTGGTGTTCCCGGGTCCACCCTGACCCGGGGTTGTGGCACCTGTTGTTGTCCCATCTGTGGGTGAATACTTGACCCCACAACCTGACTATGAAGGTGTAAAGATGGATTTTAGTGCCAGAAGTGCTTTGTGGAGAGAAAACAGTATCAGCAATATCTTTTTGACAAAAAGATCATACCTACAGTAGGATCTTGTCAGCATTGAATAGCCCATTGAGGTTAATATGTCACAAAACAAAACGAACCAAACTATACATTTTTGAAAAAGATCACAAAAGACCAGAATGAAAATGAAAAAATATTATTACCAGCTCTACGTTTTCGAAAAATATTATTACCAGCTATACGTTTTTGAAAAAAACATTATTACCAGCTCTACGTTTTTTGAAAAAAACATTATTACCAGCTCTACGTTTTTTGAAAAAACATTATTACCAGCTCTACGTTTTTGAAAAAATATTATTACCAGCTCTACGTTTTTGGAAAAATATTATTACCAGCTCTACGTTTTTGAAAAAATATTATTTCCAGCTCTACATTTTTGGAAAAATGTTATTACCAGCTATACGTTTTTGAAAAACCAGAATGAAAATGAAAAATATTATTACCAGCTCTACGTTTTTGAAAAATATTATTGCCAGCTCTACGTTTTTGAAAAATATTATTACCAGCTATACGTTTTTGAAAAAAAACATTACCAGCTCTACGTTTTTGGAAAAAACATTATTACCAGCTCTACGTTTTTGGAAAAATATTATTACCAGCTCTACCTTTTTTGAAAAAATATTATTACCAGCTCTACGTTTTTGAAAAAAATATTATTATGATTTAAAACACTCTTAAATACAAAAAAATCCAGTTTCAGCATTAAATGATCCATAGGGGTTGATATGCTGGTAAAACAAATAAACAATCAATCAATCAATCAATCTTCTCAATGTGTCAGTTGTTAATTTTCCATGAATTTAAAAGCAAACACTTTATTCAGTCCAAGGAGCTGACATGCCCTCATTCTGATGACTGAGGATATAAGTTGATATATTCAACTTAATTTGTACCTTCTTTATTGCATGTCTCTTCCAGAACCATAATATATATGAATTTTATACTCCCCAACCCAGTGATTGAACACACTACTCAAGTTGCTCAACCAACACTTTTATCCACTAGTCTATATGATGTCATTTGTCTATATGACTTTACATTACTCATTAGTATAATTAGTTTTGAAGCTTAGGCTTAATCTCCTTTCTTAAGGGATCCAACACCAGGTGTGTCAAACTGGCAGCCTTTTACATGTATCTTGGCAGCCCTCACAAAGTTTTCTATAGTCGTGGTATATCGAGAATTTTGTCAGAATGTTGGTAATGCAAATTATTAAAAACAATGAGATTTTTTTCAATTGGTATAATTAGATTGTTTATTCTATCTCAATGTTTTTTTTGTTTTCAAATTTCAGTGACTATATTTAATTTCCGGTTAATCATGTGATCATCCTTGACAACTAAATAAGAACAAATGTAAAGTGAAAACGTTCGTAATTTTGTAATATTTTGCCTTAAAAATGTTGAATTCTACTCCATCTTGTAAAAAGAGAAAATTACCTGAAAAAGGGCATGTGTTTCAAGAAAAGTGGGAATTACAGTACTTTTGTACCACTGTTAATGGAAAGATAAACTGTTTGATTTGCAACCACAGCATTACAACGCCAAATGAATATAATGTGAAAAGACATTATGAGACAAACCCTCAATCTTATGATAAATATGAAGGAGATATGCGTGTTTCAAAAGTGAAGGAATTCAAGGTTAAGTTGCTTTACAAAAATTCAGAAAGGCAACATTAGTCCTGTTGCTGCAATCTTTGAACTCTGCAAAATGATTGCCATCAGTGGAACATCTTACAATGAAGGAGATTTCATAAAGCGATATCTTTTAAAAACAACTGAAATTGGGTGTCCAGAGAAGTCACACTTATTTCAAGACATTTCATTAAACAGGAATACTGTTGCTGAATGGATTAATGAAATGGCAGATGATCTGGGTCAACAGCTGAAAACTTTATCATCAAGTTTCGAACATTTTTCTATTGCTCTGGATGAGACATAGCTGGAATAGCACAGCTCGTCATTTTCATCAGGACTTGTGACAATGAATTTCAAATTTATGAAGAACTAAGTGAACTGGTCTCAATGCATGATACTACAACAAGCTAGGACATTTTTGAGAAAGTTGTACAGCTTCTCCATGAGTATAGCCTTGATTTACCTAAGTTAGGTACAAAAATAGAAAACATATCCAGATTCAACATTCAAGCATTTTCACTGGATAATTGACCCACAGAACTTAGATCATGTGTTGAGTTTTGTCCTAAAAACAGTGAACTATACTATACTGGTTAAAGTGACAGTCGTGCTCTGCATCATCGTCAGTTTAGCCAGTTATTGGAAGGCATGAATAATCAGTTCACAAATATCCCATTCTACACAGAAGTTTAGTGCCTTTCATGTCACAAGGTACTGAAAAGATTTTTATTGCGATACAAAATTGTCATGTTTTTGGAGATGAAGGGTCAAAGCATAGATGAATTGAAAGATGAAAGCTGGCTCCAAGATCCAGCTTTTTCAGTGGATATTACTACCCCATTAAGTGACCTTAATTTGAAATTACAAGGTAAAAATAAGCTCATCACTCAATTATTTGATGATATCAACTGTTTCATTGCAAAATTAGCTTTATTGAAGTCCCAGTTGTCACATGAAAACTTGATTGATTTTCCTATGTGCAAGGAGTTGAAAAAACTGCCAATACTGAGTCTGTATTTATTTTTGCTAAGTACGAGAGTTACCTGGAACTTCTGTGAAAGGAATTTCAGAGAAGATTTTGTGATTTTTCATCTTGTCAAGATCAGTTTGCATTATTCTCAGCACCATTCACTTTTGATGTTGCTCAGGCAGAGGAAAGTCTACAGATGGAACTACTGGAAATGCAGACTGACTCAACACTCGAGGGAAAGTACCTAGAAGTAGGGGAACCCAGATTTTTTTCATACATTCCTCAGACATTTAAGAACTTCAGAAAGTTTGCCACAAAGATTATAGTGATGTTTGGTTCCTCATATGTCTGCGAGTAGTTGTTTTCATTTATGAAGGCCACAAAAACGTCTCACAGAACCAGATTAACTGATGAACATTTGTCATCGTTGATGAAAGTGGGATCTACACAGACATTCCAACCTGATATATCGAGAATAGTTTTTGTCTAAAGCAATGTCAATCATTAGGACAACATAAAAGTGATTAAATTGTACTACCTTGTATGGTAAGTATTTTGTATTTAAAGTTTAGTTACCACTAGCTGTGATTAATGTAAGCTGGTGCGGCCCTCATGGCTGCAAATATGGCTAATGCGGCCCTCTATATGCCCTGAGTTTGACATGCCTGTCCCACATGGTGCTCATTTCTATCCTAGGAGTAGTAGGCATGTTATGAAAGCTTAGCATGTGTGCTGATTCTTTCAGTTGCCTCATTTTCCAGTCTTGTTTTTTATTATTCTGACTTCATTCTGCAGGTGATCCTTGTGAGATGAAGTCAGAAAAATAGGCTAAAAGGGCATCATATAAATTTAATCAAGTTATATTAATAATTAATTATTCTAGGGGATTATTTTATTACTTGGTCACATTAGAAAACTGATCCCTCATTTGATGTCCAGTAGAATCCTATATTTATACTAGTTTACTAGTGCTGTCAAAGAAACGGTATATTTTGTTAAATCCTTACTATTTTACTATTATTTATTAAAAGTTTTCACATTTGAATCTTTAAATAAGTTTTTTTCCAGTTATTATTGTCATACTCTGCTCTTTCTAAAAGTCTGTCTTTTCACAAAATACATTCACCCAAAAATCTATATTTGTATGAATAGAGACCACTTAAAGTGGGTTGAGAAATGCACTTTTAGTCTCATTTGCAAACATGCCTGCAAGAAGTCACTCTGAAAGTGATGCCTCTTCTTTTATAATGTTAGCCTATAATATCAGAGATGGATGTTGGATGTATGGCAATAGAGATTTAACTTCTCCCATCCTGTTTTTTTCTTTGTTATAGTTAACATCTGAGTAGCAATCTGGCATCTGACGTGAAGTGCATATGAAGCAGAGGTGTACCATTAAATTACTCCATGCAGAAAAAAATTGCATCCATTGAAATTCATTGACATTTGCTGGACATATACAGAAACCAAACAATGGATGTGAGCAACAGATGTAAAAAAGGAGTTCCTGTAGCTAGTGTAGATTTTTATGAACACAGTATACAACTCTTGTTCATCACTTTGTGGTGGCCATGTGAAAAAAATAGTGTTTTCTAGAAGAAAACATGGCATATCCAAAGGTGTTATTATTCTCCCTCTATATATGTATTCTAGTTTCCAAAGAATTAATTAGGAGGCATTACTTTCAGAGTATCTCTCATACATTTGTGTGTGTGTATATATTTATATATATATATATATATATATATATATATATATATATATATATATATATATATATATATATATATGGAAGATTGATTGATTTGATTTGATTTGATTTTTTATGGGTTATCAACACTTTGTGGGTTATTTAAATCCAGAACATATTTTGGATTGTAAGAATATTTTTTTTTTTTTTGCATGTGAATATTGCAATAAATTTATTTTTTGCAAGTAATAATGATGTTTCCAGCTACAATTTCTACTATTTAACCCATACATGGAGGGGCAGAAATGAATTCTTACCTTTTCCAATGGTATTCGCATGTAAGTAAATGTAATGAACCTGACTAGGATTTGAACTTCGCTTTCTGATTTCTCATTCTGTGCAACTATCCATTTCACCACCCACACATCTGCAATTGCAGTAGAATTGCCATTTCTTGTTGAACAATTCTTTCTCGTCATTCTGCATTGTAAGCATAAATAAAGCGAAATCTCTCAACCAAAAAGTAAATTGATCTGCATCTCCTACAGCCTAACATTATACACCTATACAAATTTTAACATATGCTACAACGGTGTTTTCTTGAAGAAAAACATGTCCTATACAATGGTTTTATTGTTCTCCTTATATATATATATATATATATATAAAGTTTTTCTTTTCAGAGGATAAATTATATAAAAATTGTCCGAATGTTCTTTTCCGAGCGCTTTCAGCTATACATTTAGCCATTATCAAGGATTATATTTCAACTGTTAGAATTAGAAATAGTTTGTGTATGTTTTATAAAGTGATTCATTTTTTTTTTGTTTCAAAACACGGTCAAGATATTATGTCCATGTTCAAAGTTAATATTATTAAGGGTTGGTTTGTTTAATTTTATAAGTAAGGCTTCCATTATTTTTAGCCTTTTTTTGCAAGTGGATGATGCTATTATATTAGTGTTGTCGACAAGTATATTCCGAATAGTGTCTGGTAGGTCTCCATGAATATTTAAATGAGATCTAATTGAGCTATTGTCAGAAAGGTGTAGGGTTAATCTGCGTGTTAAACGATTTGTAGTGTGGCCTATATAATTATTTACGAAAGTTGATTCTTGAGGAATACAATTCCTTAATGGACATTTGAATTCGTAAATAATATTTGCTCTATTTAATTTTGTTGTAGGAGGTGAATTATTATTTTTAACTATAAGGTTACAAGTTTTAAATTTTTTATAATAAATAATTAATCTAATTTTTTTGCTATTATCAACTGGTGCTATGCATTTTTTTATAATGTTATTCATTCGGCATTCATCCTGTTTGTAATTATCGTTCATCTGATTTTTATAAAAAATATTAATATTATTGTTTATGTTTCTATTCTCGCCATTGCTATTAGTTACTTTGGACAAGAAACGCCTAATGTGGAAATCCAACAATTGATTAGGAAATCTGTTATTAATCAGCGTTTGTTTTATATTTTTTAATTCACTAAAGAAAAGCGTGCGTGAAGATGAGTTCTCGTGCGCTCACGTGAGGAAATTCTTAATAACACCTATTTTATATATATATATATATATATATATATATATATTGTACTTCCTATAGAATCTATTAGGAAGCATTACTTTCAGAGCATCTCTTATATATTTGATTATATTGAAACAATTGCTAGCTCTACTACTAGGAAAGTTGGTTCACTGTGTTGTGCCAGACAATTTTTCTCAGCAGAACTTATGTTGCACATTTATAAATCTACCATTTGTCTGTGCATTGAATACTGTTGCTATATTTGGTCTGCTACTCCTGTCACATATCTAAAGATTCTTGACAAAATACAAAGGTAATTCATCCTAATCTGGCATCTCGACTTCAGAAATTTCCCACCAATATGACATACCTTCTCTCCGGCTTTTTTCACAAATATTTTTATGGCAATTATTCTTTACTCCTTGGTGACTTGACTGCATGAATTTAAATGTGCTACTAGACTGGCAACTAGGTCTCACCTTTTTACTGTTGAACTAGCTAGATGTAACTGTATATTCTACTCTGATAGTTTCTTGCACTTCTCACCTCTGGAACTCTCAGTTCCTTGCTTCCCTGCCAAATACAATCTTCAAAAATTTAAATGCAACACCAATAGCCATCCTCTCTCTCTCTCTCTCTCTATATATATATATATATATATATATATATATATATATGAGGGTCATTCAATAAATAAGGTGAATTTTTCGGTATAAGCACTTCTAATACAGATAGAAGCTTACTTTTTATTTTATTTTTCAATGTAGTCTCCCATCACTGTCAAACACTTTTCCCATCTGTGCACAAGCTTCCGTATTCCCTCAGTGTACAAATCTTTGGACTGATGTCTCAGCCAGTTGCTCACAACACTTTTGACTTCATCATCACTTTTAAACTTCGTGCCTCTCGTGAACGCTTTCAAGGGACTATACATGTGAAAGTCTGAAGGGCAAGGTCTGGGCTGTAAGGGGGATGAGGGAGCAGTTCCCAGCCCAGCTCGTTGATGGTCTGCACCGTTTGGGCTGCTGTGTGCTGTTTGTGCTCTGCAGTAAGCATCTTTGGCACCCATCAGCAGCTGACCTTGTGTGCTGTCCCAACAGATAAGCTCAAAGTCCTTGCAATGTCATCCACTGTCACCCTTCTGTCAGACTGAATGAGGTCATTGACTGATTCGATCACCTCAGGAGACCTCACTTCAGTAGGCCTCCCAGGCCTGTCTTCATCCTCAACACTGCTCCGTCCTTCTTTAAACAATTTAGCCCACTTATAGACATTTTTTGGCTGAAACATGTGGTACCATACACAGTTGACATTCTCCTATGAATTTCAACTGGTTTGCACCCTTCAGCAACCAAAAACTTGATAACTAACCGCTGTTCAATTCTGGAGCATGCTTCTTGGTCAGCTATCTTTGTTAATCGCCAAAACTCTGAAAGTTTTTTTTTTAATCTGAAAAAGAAATTAAATCCATGTGAAAAAGAAGTAAAACAAAAAAAATTAAAATAAAGTAAGCTTCTGTCTGTATTAGAAGTCCTTATACTGAAAAATTCACCTTATTTATTGAATGACCCTTGTATATATATATATATATATATATATATATATATATATATATATATATGTATGTATGTATGTGTGTGTGTGTGTGTGTGTGTGTGTATGTATATTTGGGCAGCTGCCTTTCTTTTAAACATTTCATTAAATACGGCAGATAAAGAAGATTTAATTAATTTTTTATTTAGTTTTTCCAGCATCCTTGTTTTTCTGTTTTGTAAGAGTAAGGAGGTGCAGAAATCTTCCATAATTTTCATTGTCCCAAACACTTTCACCCACTTCTTTAGCCATTTCCAAGGGTCTTTTGTTTTTGGCGTTGTTAGTTTTTTCTCATGTTTTGACTGTTTATTTTTGCGTTGTTTTGAATAGGCACATTCATTCAGATTTTTCACATGTTGAGTGCAGCTGAAATTCACGTGAGCATCTTCCTATTTTTAAATATGTTTTAACACTTCATTTACACTGTTAAATAACGTGAGACGAGATGTTTGATATATAGGGCCTCTCTTATAGAAAGATGTTTCTGGTAATGTGATTTATATAGATCTTTAGTTTTTTTTCAAGCAGAATTTTTCTTAAGGGTTTCTGTAAATTATAGGTTGATAGATGTTTTTTTATGGTACTTTAATCTGATAACTGACACATGAGGTGTCAAAAGGAGGTGGTAGTATGTCGATATAAGTAATTGATTTATGACAAGAAACACCATCTTGTACTGGGCAGTGAAATTGATACACTATATTGGTCATCACTAGTTTAGATTTGATGGAGTTATTTTGATTAGTGATAACAAGGTTTGTGGTCTTCCATTTTCTGTAATATATAAAAAAATTTACGTTTTTAAATGACATATATATATTAAGATGGATATGATTAATTTGCATATCTCTAAAGTACTCAAAAACTGCAGCCTTGTTCCCTCCACCAAATATTTAGTGATATATATTCAATATTACATGTTTCTAACTCCAAATAAATAAAAATATTAAAATGCTTATCTATTAATCTCTTTATGCATACTTAATATTCAAATGATGACAATTGATGCAACTTAATGTCATTTTTTTAACAGTGCTCCATAACAGAGATAGAGTGCTCTACATAGTCTGATACAGAGAAATGTTTTTAAAATCACTTTTAAAACCTTTTAAAAGACTGATCTTTATAGCTTTTCAGCCATTACTGTCAATTTCACATTAAATTAAATCATCAGATTTCAGAAGAAATAAAAAAAAAATTTTTCTGGCATCAACTGTGATTTTAAAGATTTTTAAAGGCAATTTTAAAGATATTGGCTTGTATTGAACTTCATATATATTTAAAGAGAAAAAGAATTAGGAAGGGGTGATGAAAAATTATTGGCTTGGCAAGAAGCTCTTTCCGCAAAAAAAACATGATACTTTTTGAGAATGAGTCAGAAATTATAATAGGCTCTCATGTCAAGTGTGCCTATAAGTGTATATACAGGATGTCTCAGTTTTTTGAGAATATTTGCATGAATTTATCAAAAGATGCATAACTTATGAAAGAAAAGCTTTATTTGAGAAAAAATTGACATGAATAGTCTCAAGACTCTTCTTAATGCATCTACTAAATGAAACTGACATCAGCATCAATGATTACTTCAGTACAAGGTCTGAAATATTGATATGTCTGAATCAGATGATCTTTATCTATTTTAGACATTGTACTAGTTATAGCGGAATTCAGAGATTTTATAGTGTTATGGTGATGTTGATTCACTTTGCTCTCAACTACCCCTACCCCACATTGTAGTTCAATGAATTCAGGTCTGGAGACCTAGATGGTCATATATTTGGGGTGACATGATCGTGGAGATTATAAATCATACATTTTTGGGTTGTCTGAGTCTTATGAGACATGTACAGTCTTGTTGGTAGGTGTATGGTCTTCTTTTGCTCATACTCTCTATCCAAGGCATCACAACCGTCTCCAATGCCTGCTTATAGACCCTTAAGCCCTGAGGAAAGAAGTGAAGAGTCATGACATCTCCGTCATTGGTCACAACTCCCAAAGCCATCACAATTTCTGGAAACTTTGTGTGCATGAACATTGGAACATCCTTAGGGTCTCTCCATAACCATTTCTTATTCCTTTGGTTGACCTTTTGGTCCTGATCAAAGTTTTTCTCATCAGAAAAAAAAGCCAAAGCATTCCAGGCTCTTGATGTTTCAACTTGTTCAACAAGTGTTTTGCATAGATCAAACGGTTATCTTTTGTCTTTGCAGACATGAATTGATCTCTTAACATCACATATAACTTGTATCAAAAGTTCTCAAGCATAATTCTTCCAACAGAGTGCCTTGAGACCTTGAGCTCCTTAGCAATGGCGTTAATTGACTTTCTGGTGTTCTTATCAATAATTTTCTGTACCTTTTGTACAAATATGAATGTTCTGATGATACTAGGACCCTAAGAAGGTGTTTTATGTTTGGCTACTGCAGCTTCCATCTCTTTGTGAACTTTAACAAGAAACAACTGTGCCTCTTTCAGAAAGCAAGCAATATATATATATATATATATATATATCAGTGCTTTCAGAAAGCAAGCAATATATATATATATATATATATATATATAGATATAGATATCAGTGGTGAAGGGTGACTTGAAAACCAGGACATGCAGCCCATTATGCAGATTAATCATCAAGGTGGAGAGAGAAAAGGAGAACCATACTCTGCACCCCCTGGAAAATTATTTGTCTGTCACCCCCCAAAACCCCCAACCCCCACCTCCCACTCCCCAACCATCTATGAATGTGATGTGAACTAATTTTAATGTGAGAAAATACACTTCTACCGATGGGCTCCACTACAGACTTGATACTCTTCTCCACAGGATTTGATGCCCCCCCCCCACACACACACACAATTAGTAACACACTGGCAACAATGATGACTGCTATTGGTTACATGAGAAAATTAATTAACAGTTTCTATTTTAATGAGATGTAGACATTTTTATTTTAATTTTTTAAAAATGTTTAAATAAGATTCTTATCACTTGATGACAGCTCTCAGAAAATGGCATTGATTGATGACTGAAAAAGAGAAAAATTCAAAATTTTGACATAAATTGAATTAATATTGTTTTAAGTTAAATTGTTTTAATTACTAAAACATTCTTTTAAGATAAAGTTCAACCTTCATTAAAATAATACTAACAGTAATATATAAAATTTGAATTTAAATACTTGTAATTTAATTTTAAAATTAGGTATTGCAGTGAATCTTTTTAAAAAGTCCTTTAACAAAATTTAACATGTTTAATGAAATAATATGCAATATTATCAAGAAATCTTTTTACATAACTTTTAAAAAATAATTTTGAACATTTAAAATTAAATCTCAAGGAATTGAAATAGACGAAAACTTAACTTTTAATCACAAAAAATAGACTTTGCTGCTTGCTACCTTTTCATTTCACATATGAACTGGTCAAAAACTTTCTGGGTCATGGTTAAATGACTGAATCCAGCTCTTAAGAAGGAATCAAGAATACGTTTTATGGGAGAAAAGTTTTTAAAAGTCAGTAAAAATATCTTTTGATGTGACACTAAAGTCATCAGACATTCCCTATATACTCTTCAGAACCGAATAATATAAATTTTTTGTCTAAATCTGACTATAAGTCCTTTGAATAGGCAAGTCTTTGATTTCAGCTGCATGCAATAAAAGCATCATCACTTCAGTAGAGAGTGTCTGCTAGCTTAATACAGCTGGAAAGCAAGCAAATTTCTGCTTTTCAGTGGCTTTCTCCCTGTGATACACTTTATATATCTGTCTCTTTTTAATGCACCCAGCTTGAAGGGAATAATATAAGAGGGAAAGCTAAAGCTACACCCTTTTCTAACACAGGCAAAAGAATTTCTGCTTTTTGGTGACTGTCTCTCTTTCACCCATTTACTATTATGTTCTGTCTCTCATACTCCCTAATAAAAAGGCTAGTAAATTCATTACTTTTACTTGCGTCTTTTCTCGCTAAACAACAAGCGTTTGCCCTACTTACACTCCCTAAATAATATCACTTTTAACAATTATCCTAAGAAATGGGAAATACATAAAAATGATAGGATAGTGAAAATTATCAATAATTAATTTTATATTCCACAAAATTATTTATCCTGGAAAAAATGTAAGGCAAGTAGTGCATGCAATGCATACACAGACTATTCACCCTTGGTATATATATATATATATTGAAGTCAATACCCAACTGCAACAGTCTGTTTCATGCTTATACACAAGCTGTTTCTGCTCAGTGTACAGCCTGAAGATTGTGTATAAACATGAAACAGACTGTTGCAGCAGGGTATTGACTTCATTGTGCACTTTTATATTTACATACAGTCTATCCATAATATTGAGCGTGTTAATCCATAAATATAGCTTACTTTAAAACTCTATTTTATCATATACATGGTGCGATGGATAATTGTCATCTAAATTACACAAAAATGAAAATAATATTCACATCTCATTTTAACAGGTATATTTACCAAAATTACACAAAAATATCTTGAACTATAAAAGAGTAAATTTATTCAATAAAATCATTGGCTTCAGCCACAGCCTCTAGGTGGCTTTGGAATTTTCTGCAACAGTACAAGTAGATTTGTTGGTCTCTTGCTCAACTGTACCTCACACATAATAATCAAGGGGGTTAGGTGGCCAAATATAAGGGGTGATGTGGTTGCAGAAATGCAGACATACATACACTCACGCTCATTGGAGCTCATGCAAACATAAACATTTCTGATCTTATGTTTAGTAATTTCTTTTGTTGAATATGAGAAATTATTGTTACCTTTTTCATGTGGGCATTTCTTTGTAATGTTATTGTAGGCAGGTGTATTTTTCAATATTTTCCAGCTTATTCTTGGTGTAATATTTCTGTCTTTTAGAAGCCATATGTATGTGGATAGAGTAGTGCTGTTTGAGTATTTTCTGTCGGAGAATGAAAGGTTGTAGTTGTTTTTTCTTTTCTTGAATGGTCTCTCAGTGGCCCCGATGTAGTACATTGTTTGCACTTACCTTGGCTCTATATATTATGTTCATTTGCTGGCAGTTTCCTTGGAGTGGACATGTTGTTTTATTTCTGCAGTTACATTGAGGTTCCTTGGTTGTATTATTGTAGGTTGTTACTTTTTTGTTGTGGCTTTTTATTATTTGTGTTATATTTTTTGTGCAGCTGTAACTGATTTTAACATTATTTTTGTTGAATATTTTTGCTAATCAGTTTGTTTCAGGGAAGTGCTTTTCTATTAAGTTTAAGAATGTCCTTCCTATGTGTGTTGCATTGACACTGCAACTGACAAAAAATATTTGCTACACAATCCAACATTGAATACAGCGACCAATTATGTACGTATGCATGCAACAACACATGGATGCACATATATGCCCAATCCCACATTGTTCATATATGTTTATGTTTGTATGAGCTCCAATGAGTGAGCATGCGTGTATGTATGTCAGCATACGTCAATGAGTTAACATGCATGTATGTATGCTTGTGTATGTATTAGTGGCATTCTGACAACAATTTTTCCTCCCACTACCATAAAAACACTGATATATACAACCATATATAAATCCAAAATTTAAAAATTAATCAGTTTGTCTGACAATCGCAAATAGCATGAAACCCAGGGTCACAATCTCACATCAAGCCAACTAAATATATACAAGGATTTTTTTTTTGTTTAACTGAATTTGTAGATTTTGTATATAGGGATGATAATGTTTTTTTCATTTCTGAATACTGGCCATGTCCATAATTGATATTATTGAGATATGCCAATTTCTTTTTTATTATATATTATAAATTTTATATTATAATTATATTATAAAAATGCTGTGAATTATTTTCAAACACTTTGAAAGCTAACAGGAAGAGTGAAACTGTCACAGTCACATCAAACTCAGCATGGATCAGAAAAAGAAAGTCATATATTCTTGTTGGAGAGACATACAAACCATTGTTTACTGGAAACTCTCCAATACAGTCAAGATTTTGATTGTCAAAATCTGCAATTCCTCAAAACTGCCCACGGCTGTATGAAACGCACCTGTTGCCCGACAGTTGCATAACTGTCCTATGGATAATGAGTGCAGTTAGTTTGTTCTGACACCTGCCCTACTTGCTTGACTTGGCATTTCTTCAGATTTCCACCTTCACTGATGCTCTCAGCAGGATTTGGTGAATGCTAATGCTTCTCATATAATAATGGCATGTAAATCTTTCTGCAAATATTGTTCAAATCAAAATCAATGCGATTCTATGACAAAATAATCTATGATTTGCTTGCACAATGATAGGAGGTGATAAATAACAATGGTGTGGCACAAATACAAACATATATATATATATATATATATATATATATATATATAGAGAGAGAGAGAGAGAAAGAGATTAAAAAGAGAAAGTGAATAAAATAAAAATGCTAGCTATTAATACTAATATATATAGTCAAATTATATAATTTAATCTATATCAAACTTAACAGTTTTTACCAGTAAAGTGCTTATATATACTAAACAAATTATTAAATTAGAAAGAAAAATGTACAGTACTTATTGAAGGTCAACTCAGAGTATTGTAATTCATGTCAACAGTCCCGATGAGTGACTGAAAACATTACAAAACTCAAAATGTATTGAATGTTTTTACTTCTAAGTTAATAATTATATATGATGGACTCTTTCAATGATTTCAGCATATGAAGGTCTAACATTCTAATACAGTTTTTATGTTTGTGTCATACATGACACTTCAGTTCCACTCATCACCTGTATACAAGTCCACATATTGTGCAACAGCATAGATCTCAGGACATAGCAACAGCAACAGGAATATTTGTTGACACTTTTCATAGTTGTCTTTTGTCTTTAGCTGGTCAATATAACTGATTTCAAAATTATATATATATATGTGTGTGTGTATGTGTGTGTGTGTGTGTGAAGAAGTGCCAAATATTCTTAGCAATGCTTATCAGAACCTTTTGTAAATAAACCAAACAGAATCAAATGTATAAACAAATAATATATGATTATTTATTTAATTTCAATTGAAGTGAATCCTTTGTAATTTGGGTTGGTGAAAGTCCATTCGGCTCAGTAGTTGTTAGTTTAAAAGTCAAATTTTGGTAGCAGTTGAGAGTGTGCTTACTTTGGAAACTTGTTGTGGACATCAATATGCTGTTTCCCCGACCCTCAGAAGAGCAGAAAAATGTCTTAATCAAACGACCACTTATCTTCTTCATGTGACATTCTGGGTTGGTTTCTCTGACAGTCCCGTCTCTTTTTCTGCCTCTTTATATCCCTTAAGACAGGGCTCAAGCTTGGTTTCAGCTAACATAGAAAGACCTTTTGTTTTGTTTTTTTTGATTAGCCAAAATTCTTTTATTATTCAGTGTTCCTTTCTTTTTCATTTTTCTTTATTGTAGAGTGAGTTGCCATGGTTAAATGTAAAATAAATGAATGGTTGAACTGCCCTACAAACAGATATGACAAAGTTGGCATTAAACAATTACAAGAAAAAGAAAAAAAAAGAACAGGGTCAGAAATAATGTAAAGCAAGTGAACAATATATGCAAGGCAAAGCAACAGTAATAAGGCAAAAAGTTCACAAACTAAGAATTGGGGTTGACACACAAGAGTAAGTTCAGACAAGTGAACATAGCATTCTGGCTACAAGACAAGACAGACTGGGACTGAGTCAGATGAAACTGAGAACCGGTCTATTTCATTGGCTAGGAAAAATTCCCAGCATGCATTTGTGTGCTTTTTATTACAAGGCAGATTAGAACCAACATTTATAGCAGAAGTTATGTATGGAGCCTCTCTTATTTTGGTAGATTTCTAATCACAATTGCTATACCTTGGTCAAGCAAACTTCTGCTGTTTTGAAGCCATGTTCAGTCTTTTCTTCTTCTTCTTCCTCTTTTTATTTGAGGGTTGCCTTCTCATTAATTGGAAGAGAAGTGTAGAAACGGAGAGAGATAGAGAAAAAGAGATATGAGTTTTAAAAGAAAAGAATATGCTTTATTTTAATTTGTATTCTTTTTTTGTTTAGCTATTTTATTTCATATTGTTTGTATCTGGGCTCACCACACACACACACACACACACACACAAATATATATATATATATATATATAGAGAGAGAGAGAGAGAGAGTGGCATCTGTCTGAGAATATATCTTTAACAAGCCATAAATGGAAGACAACTGAACATAATGTTACGTAGCATGCCACATATTTTAACATTCTCATATATCTTTCAGATATCTGAAGAGCTTAAGCATAATAGCTTCCAATCTGACACAGGAAATGAAAATCATACTTTACTCATGGCACTAACCACATACCAGAGGGGATCAGAGATAACTTGCTTCTTGAAATGGGCGAAGTAAATAGGAGAAACAACAGGTAGCTTTTCACAGACCCAACATGCTGGCCAGTGACACACAAGGTCATCTTATTGGAAATTGCCATACATGTCCCAGTAGGACTCCAATCCCACCCACATGATTCAATAGCTGACTGAGAATTTTCACAATCATATTCCATGCTTCTAGTTCTTCGGATATAAATGGCTTGGACTATTACATCCATGGCATTGTTAGAAGAGAAATCAACCAGCAGCTCCACAATATCAACAACTCATTGAAGATTGTCATCATGAGCTGAATGAAAACCACCTGATCTGGGCATGCAGTCACTTCCAAGGCTGCCTCGAGGTCGTTCATGAGGTCGAGGGCGGTTTTATTGAATAACCTTTTTTTTATTTTGGTTTTGTTTTTTTTCTAAATTGAACATGTGTACAATTTCTTTTTAAATATATTGATTTTTTTCTACTGAGTATCTTTTTTTATAATTCGTTTTCAATTGCCTAGCACACACTGTATCCATATATGGATAGATAGCATCATTTCTATATAAAAAGGGTCTCTTGATTTTTCCTCCTTATTCTTTGCTTTCAAATTCTCCTTTTGCTGTGACTACTTCTTCCCATCGTCCTCTGATTAATTTATTTTTCTTCATTTTATCTCATTAACTTACTTTCCTTTTTTTATTTTCTTTTTTTTTCTCAATTCTTCCTTTCATACTTTTTTTTTTACATTTCTCTTCTTAGTATTTTAGCCTTTTCTTTTTTTTCAAGGGGCACTTTTTCTTCTTTCTTCCACTCACTCATCAATATCTTCCTTCTTCATAATCTTCACTTTTTTTTCTTTTTCCCTTCTACTGTATCATCATTATATTTTCTTAGCTTTTTTACTTTTTAGATTCATCACCTTCCCTCTTTTTTCATCTCCTCTGCTTTCCTGCCTTTTTACATTCTTTCTTTATTCATCACCACCCTTCTTTCCACCTCCCCCCTCCTTTCTTTTACAATTCATCAGCTTTCTTACCTTTTTACTTTCTTTCTATATTCCTCACCTTCTTTTTCTCTACCTCACCTCCTCCTTCCTACTTTTTTACTTTCTTTCAATTTTCATCACCTTCCTTCTCTTTCCCTTTCCTCCTCCTACTTTTTTTACTTGCTTTCTATATTCATCACTTTCCTTCTCTTTCCCTCTCCTCCTCCTTCCTACCTTTTACTTGCTTTCAATATTCCTCAACTTCCTTTTCTTTACCTCTCCTCCCTCTTCCTACTTTTATACTTGCTTTCAATATTCCTCAACTTTCCTTTCTTTACCTCTACTCCTCCTTCCTACTTTTTTACCTGCTTTCAATATTCCTCACTTTCCTTCTCTTTCCCTCTCCTTCTCCTATTAACAACCTGCCTTCTCTATTCCTCCTCCTACTCCTACTCATTCTCTTATATTGCCATAAATGTTTGACAAGGAACTGAGATGAATAGAGAATTTTTTATAAAGAAATACAAGATTTTCTGTCTTTCTTTTAATAGCTGCGTTCACCTGAATTCTTATGCGAGCATCCACTGCGGAAAATCACCTTTGTCAATTTCAACATTGGGGCAGCAATATTGATTTTACTCTGCACTCAATTCACAAAGGCTTCCAAAGAGTTTTAAAAGAACAAAATTAAAATATAAAAAAATTGAATTTTTTTAAAAATTCAGGCAAAAAATGGAAGAAAAAAAATACTAAGAAAAATTTAATTTCTGAAAAAAATAAAGAAAAGTTGTTTTATATGAGAAATGTTAAAACTCCTCATGATTGCTACATTCATTATCAACATAATATATCTATGTCACTATTATCATCATTGTACCAATTATCAACATCATATACATATATTTTTTTATCATCATCACTGTAGCTGTGAACATTATCAGCATCATATACACCTTTATTATTATTATCATCACTGTAGCTATTGACATTATCAGCATTATATATTTATTTCACTATTATCACCATTGTAGTTACTTTTTTTATTGTTTCCACACAAAGCGATGATGCCACTAGAACACTGGCGGGGGGTGGAGGTTACAGGGGAGTGAAAATGAAAGAGAATGAAAAAACTGAGAATGGGGAGGACTGAAGAAAGGACAAAAAAGGAACATAGTTCAAGAAGAGAGAAAATGGCAATTGACATTGCATTTACATTTTTGAAGATTGTAGTTATCAGGGAAGCAAGAAATCAAAATGGAGTTCCACAGGTGGGTAGTGTGTAAAAAGAAATTGTTAGAATAGAATTCAACAGTAAAATGGTGAGAACTAATTGCCAATTGTTTAAATTCATGTATTCAGGGCATCAGAGGAAAAAGTTCATCAAAGCAGTTGCCATGAAAATATTTATAGAAAGAGGGAAGCTATGTCACATTGGTGAGAAAGTGACTGAACTCTAGATGCCAGATCAGGATTGATTACATTACAGATACTTCTTTGAATTTTACCAAGAATCTCAAGATGGACAGCAGGAGTACCAGACCAGATATGGCAACAGTATTCAATACATGGATGAATGGTAGATTTAGAAATGTGCAAGATGGATTCTGACAAGAAAGATTTTTTGTCACAACACAGTGAACCAACTTTCCTTGCAATAGACGCTGTAATTGATTCAATATTGTTAAATCTGCAGCTAAGAAAGTTGATTCACTATGTCGTGCTAGACAGTTTTCCTTGTCAGAATCTATCTTAAATATTTATAAGTTTACTATTTGCCCATGATTTGAATATTGCTGACACATCAAGTCTGGTGCTCCTGCTATATATTTAAAGATTCTTGATAAAATCCAAAGAAGAATCTGCAATGTTATTGGTACTGACCTGACATCTCAACTTCAGTCCCTTTCCTACCACTGTAACATAGCCCTTTCTATAAATACTTTCAAGGTAATTGTGCTAATGAACCTTCCACTATGGTACCTAGACTTTATGAATTTAAGTTCAGTACTAGATTGGTGGCGAGGTCTTATCATTTTACAGTTGAAATGGCTAGATGTAACCATAAGTCCTATGCTGACAGTTTCTTCATTCACACTTCTCATTTGTGGAATTCTCTTCCAGTTTCTTGCTCCCCCATCAACTTTGATCTTTAAAAATTTTAATGCAATGCCAATCATTATCATCTGTCTTCTTAAGTCTTGTTCTATTATTGTCCCCTCTTGTTAATAGTAGTTTTTTCATATTCTGTAACACTTAGTAGCCCCTTGCATTCTCATGGCTTTATTGCCTTGCTTGGGATGAAATGATCAAAAATTATATATATATATATATATATATATATATATAGTCACTCACTTCATGGCAGTGGAAAATGTGAGAACAAAAAGGCATAGAGTGTTTGTCTCTTGGAGTTTAGCATCAGCCATGCAGATGGCAGGCAGGAAATTGTCTCTGTAGTGATTAAATGAAAGCAGTTTTGTTTTGGAGGCATTAGAATTTACAAACCATTTCTTGCCCCAGTTAACCACTGATTGGAGGTCCTTTTCAAGAGCAGTTGCCAGTTTTACTTTGTCATATCTGTCAGATTTGCTACTGAGACAGAAGTAAAT
This sequence comes from Acanthosepion esculentum, assembly GCA_964036315.1. NCBI lineage: Eukaryota > Metazoa > Mollusca > Cephalopoda > Sepiida > Sepiidae > Acanthosepion > Acanthosepion esculentum. Next base: position 88,643,862 of record OZ038503.1, on the reverse strand, counting down.
GTTTGTTTCATCTGCATATATGCCTAGTTGGGTACTGTATCAACATTATCAACATCATATATCTATATGTTATCATTACTACAGCTATTATCAATATTCTATATGCATGTTGTTATTATCATTGATACTGTTATTAATCAAGAACCTATACTGGCAGAAAGCTACCTGCATATGGATAGAAAATGAGTTCAGCAGATATACAAAGATAGAAAGGGGTATAAGATAAGGATGTCTTCTCACTAGACCTAATTAATATATACAGCAAGGCAATTCCGAGAGAACTAGAAGTCCTACCAGGATTCATTATTGGTGGCCACAAAGTTAACAACAAAAGGTATGTAGATGACACAGTGTTGATAGCAGACACAGAAAGAAAGCTACAAAAAATACCTACAGAAGGTAGTGAAGGAAAGTGAGAAGAAAGGATTAAACATCAAGAATACAGAATGCATGGTTGTTAGCAAAAGGATGAGCCCCAAGTGTGAATTGCAAATCAGAGATACTAAAATCAAACAAGTGTGGAAATTTAAATATCTGGGAAGTGTTTTAACAGAGGATAGAAAGAGCAACACTGAAATCCAATGGAGCATTCCAAAAGTTAAGCAGAATACTAAGAAATAGGAAATGGTACTAACTGTTACATGATGTCTGTCCTCCTTTATGGCAGTGAGTGCTGGACAATCACCACAAAGATAAAGAGGAGACTTGAAGCAACTGAAATGTGGTTCTACAGAATGATGCTGAAGATACCATAGACCAAACATGTGAGCAATGACAACAAAAAGGAAACTAATACTTAACATCAAGAGACAATTGAGATTGCTGGAGCATATAATGAGGAGGGAAGGCTTGAAAAATTTGATACTCATGGGACAGTTAAAGGGCAAGAGGGACAGGAAAACAGCATATAACATACTTAGTGAGTTTGGGTAAATGGATGGCAGAACAAGGCTTAGGAGAAATAGAGAAAGACAAAATTTATTAAGAGCTACAAGGGACAGGAAGTTGTGGAGAGCCGTAATCGCCTACGACCTGAGGAGACATGGCACATAAAGAAAGAGAGACCATCATCAATCTGTACCATTTTCATAATGATTACAACTACGACAGGTGGTGCCATGACTGCAAATTCTGAGGGTAGGGTCAGATACTCTAAATTACAAATATTCATTTTTGATTACAGTGATGGCAGCAGCCAGTTAAAACAGTAACTTTTTTTTAAATTTAGTTCTCTTCATTTCTTTAATATTAAAATACACAATCATTTTTATTGCTTTTTATTGTACTTGTAATCTATTTTATAATAAATGAGAAATGTGTTAATTAATTGGTACATGGATTTTGGGTGTAATGTTTTATAACATGATTCACGTGCTAAAAGTGGTTCATTTTTATTTGATTATGCTGTTAGTGCAGAACAATTGACAGTCTAAGTTAACAACATATTTTTCTTGCTAAAGTCTCTACCTGGTAAATAAAGTATATTACAAAAATCATTTCAGCTAAGTGTCAACCAGAAAGAATTGAACCCTAATTTATTGTATCTGCACTTCAAGGTAATTATTTTGTCTTTAAAAATGTTTTACAAAACATTAAGTTGTTTTATGCTTCAGCCAAATATTACTTAGGAAATATCATCATCATTTGCAGAACTCGTTGCCAAGTATTGTGGTGCTCATAGACTTTTCCTTCTGTTGGATCTGAAGAAACATCCATGCATAGTAGAGTAGGAGGGTTCAGGAGACAGAGAGCTCTGGCTTTTCTTTGGGCTCTCTTCATCTCTTCTATTTATCTTTTGGTGTTTTTGAAGGATGTTGTTTTTTCATGGACTGCTTTTCTCCAAGTGGTTCTTTCTGCAGATTCTTTTTCTCACTTTCTCTCCTCAATAAGGTGTTTTTGAACTGAGAATATGATTTTTGGGGGTAGCCAAATGTCTGGCATTCATGTAAGGTGTCTGACCTATCAAAGCTAGTGGTGAGTCATAATGGTTTCTTGGCTCCTCATCTTTGTACCTTTGGAAAACTTCATTATTTGTGATCTGGTCCTGCCATGTGTTTTGCAGGATTTGACAAAGTTTCATTTGATGGAATCTTTCAGGTTTGCAGATATCTCTGTAAAGTACCCAGGTCTCACAGGCATACAGGAGGGTCAAGATTATAATAGCACAGTAGACCATGAGATTCATACCAGTAGGTAATCAATACTTGTTTAAAATATAAAACTATTTGATTGATTACTTAAGAAGAAGTTCCACACAGAAAGTATTCTTCACCCAGAACTGTTACTTTGTCAAACAGACTTCTGAAGGAATGCTTCCCCAATCACTACAATCTTTAAGTTTATCTATCCTATATGTCCTCATAATCTTCATGTTTTATTTCCTCCCTTTACACCCTTACAAAAACCTTATTGAGTAGTTCCCTACCTTGAATGGCTATTTGGCCTTGTATTGGGCAAACAATAGTATAACAAATTTATGCAAAACAAATCTAAAACCTAATGTAGAACCTGCTTCCGAGGATTGGAGTGCTCATCAACATTTCTTTCTGCATGAAATGAGTCTTATTTTGGCTGTGAAGAGATATCTGCAGCCACCGCATGGCAGGGTAGGAGGGTTCAGGGGACAGAAAGCTCTGGCCTTTATTTGGGCTCTCTTCATCTATTCTATTTATCTATTGATGTTTATGAGAGATGTTTTTTTCATGAACTGCTCTTCTCCAATTGGTTCTTTCTGCAGATTCCATCTCCCAAATGACCAGATTGATTTCTGTCCTCAGCAAGGTGTTTTTGATCTGATCCTTAACTCTATGACATAGGACTCCATGTGGTCTCTTACCAGATGTGAACTCTGAGAAGAGGATTTGTTTGGGTATGCAGATGTATGGCATTCAGGCAAGGTGTCTGGCCCCTTATAGTCAATGGTAAGTCTCCATCTTTGCTTGGAGAACTTTGTTGTTCATGATCAAGTCCTGCCATGAGACATGAGAAGAAGAAAAGTCTTTGAACATGAAAGCCTTGCTGCAAATTGTTTGAGATGGTCCATGGGTTGCCACTCCATGGCACACACACTTCAGCTGGCACCATCTGCTGCAGCAAACTACGGCTTGACAGGGAAAGTTCATGATGACAACTTGCATCAGGCTGCTGACTTGTTCTTTTATGTAGAACGTCGCCTTGACTGCCTACCCACTGGGCATCAGATTGTGTCTAGTCTGGTCCTTTCCATGTATACAGCACTAACAACATGAGAAATAATCATTGTCTTTTATGTCATTGAGATTGCATGTTGCTTTTGTTAAAAATCACTGAAACAAGAAATGCAAAATTTATTTCAGAAGAATATCAGAGAGAGAAAGCAATATAAATGCAGAAATACATATACCTGTGTTTCATAGACTATGCAAAAGCATTTGATAATTTACAACACAAAGATCTATTTGAACTACTAGGAAAACTTTATTTATTGATGAAATATTCATAATATATACTGGGAACCAAACATATGAATAAAAAATGAGGAAATACACAAAAACAGAAATGGGTGTAAGGGAAGGACATTTCTTCTTCCCAGATTTATTTAACCTCATCAGTCATCCTATATTGCAGTGAATGCTGGACAATTTCCTCACAGATGAAGAGGATACTTGAGGCAACAGAGATGTGGTTCTGTAAAGGAATGCTGAAAATAGCGTGAACAGAACATGTGAGCAATGAGAAAGTTTTAAAAAAAAAGGAAACAAAGAAAAAACTTAGAACAAGGCAAATTTTTAGAATACATAATGAGGAAAGAGGACTTGGAGAATTTGACACTCACAGAACATATTGACAGCAACAGGGGTAGAGGAAAAAAATAGGAAGTTGTAGAGAGACATGATCGGCCATATCATGAAGAGACACAGCACATAAAAGAAGATGTATGCTTTGAAAATGTGTTGTTATTATTATTAATCATTTTCAAGGTTATTTTTCTTTAAATATAGCAGCTTTTACATTTACATGCAATGTAGTTTCAATTTTATTACAGTTAGCATTATTTCATTCCAATATAAAAAATACTGGATAAATTCTGTTCAGATCACCCTCAACCCAAACCAAATGGTTTACCAAAATTCTGTGATTCCATATTCTTTGTTCATTATCTGGAACAATAAGGCTTAGTATTCAAGATGACCAGTTGTCTCCCTTTGTTTCTGTGTCTGACAACAATATACTCAACATAGAGAAACTAAGCTGGTTAATATCACTTGTCAATATTCATAGAGTCTGACAGAAATGCAGCCAAAAATTGAAATACATTATGATTCCCCACTGACTTTTTCACTGAGAATTAGAGAACTCTGACTAATAAAAAGGGTTGAAGGTCTCTTGTATTCCATTTGGTTCTTATATCTCTTCTGTTTCTTGTTTAGTAGCCAAGGAAGGGTGGATACGATAAAATTCCTGACCAATGTGTAATTAAAGAGGAACAAAGAGCACAATAATGGTGGCAGGCATTGGAGGCCATGAGGCACTATTAAGATAATGTAAATCTTGGTAACTTTTCATATCACCTGACATTTGATCCAAACTTATTGACCAATCAGATCACATCAGTTCAAACATACATCTAAATGATATACACTGTTCATATCACTCTCCCTTATTTGACATTAACTCAAAAAGACATTCAATTGTCTATCCCTGCATTGGCTTCTTCTCTTACATTTATCAAGTTCAGTTTCTTTTTGGCATTTTGGGTTACAAAAATTATCAAAATCTATGCCAATTGTATTTCTATTTTTATAACTAAAATTATAGGCAACCACTGCAAAAAATTTTATTTCATGTCAAGAAAGCCAAGAGTACACATACTATTTCTAGATTTTAATAATCAATTTGTTTTAATGGATTCAAAATATTTTTAAAAGAATTTATATTTAGTACATCAGTAAGGAAATGAATCTTTTTTAATTAAAAGAATGTACACAGACTGTACGTACATGTTTATATATATATATATATATATATGTGTGTGTGTGTTTAAAGGCAAGTAGAATGTCTCAAAATGACATAATGGTAATATTAGCCATTTCCTTATAAGGAAACATTCAGCATTCATTGACCGAGCAGCCAATGTCAAATAGAATGTCTCAGTTCAGTTATGTGCCATGTGTGATACACGCTTAGGCGATCATGTATCTTTCAACACATGACTGACGAGGCAGTTTGTTTTTTCACAGTAGGTTACCATTTCTTTCTGTGGTAGACCAATTGCCATCCAAGGCTAAATGCCATAATGGTAATATTAGCCATTTACTTATAAAGAAACTTTTGACATTCATTGACTTAGCAACCAGTGTCAAACAGAATGTCTCAAAATGCCATAATAATAATATTAGCCATTTCCTTATAAGGAAGCATTTGGCATTCATTGACCAAGCAGTGTCAAGTAGAATGTCTCAAAATGCAATATGGGTAATATTAGCCATTTCCTTATAAGGAAACATTCAGCATTCATTGACTGAGCAGCTGATGTCAAATAGAATGTCTCAAAATGATGACAATATTATCCATTTCCAGTGTCAAATTGGAAAGAATGACATTAATAGTTTATATGATTTGGATGTCAGTTGATTTTTATAAAATCTTTCTATTAAAATAATGTTTCATAAAAATTAGTCCAATAATTATTATTTTTCTTTCCAATATTGATGGCGTTTTCCTTCCTAACCTTTTGTTTGAAATGATGTGGAACGTCAACATCTTAATTATGTTATTATTTTCTCTTCAAGTTACATGCGCTATCCATTTTAGTTGTTTCTGTTGTTGAAATTCCTCAAGTGATGTGCTTTCCATTATTCTTACTGTTCTTTTTGATTCTGTAGCACAAGTTCACAAGTTTTGAAGAAGTCAAATCCTCGATAAAACAAGGATTAATTCCCTCAAAGCCATTTTTAATCATTGATCTGATAAAGTGGTTGTATACAGCTGACAGTTTAGATATTTCTAAATGAGTTTGGTGACATATATGACATCCATATGATAGTCTCGATTTCACTAGGCTATTTAAAAACACAACATGAGATTTTTGGTTAATATTTTGGCTTTATAACAACATGTTAGTATTTGGTGGGACTACAGCCTATTCTACATTCCCTTTCCTTATTTCTTATGCTAAATTAATTATAAGTGTTCTATATATTTGAAGTGTTTTTAGTATTTACTAATTTTACATCCTGACTCAACTAACTCAAAGCCATAGCAAAAACATCAAAAACCCTGTTGCCAAACACAGGAGTTATTAAAACAGTCTTCTAGAAACACAATGCTTAAGATTGGCCAGAAGTGAAACAAGTTTAAATGTTATTGAACTACAATACTGACCTCATCCAGTGGTGAAATTTTTACAATAGCAGCAGGCAACACAAGGGTGTTTTAGCTAAGTTGCCATTTTTTTCTGTACAGTATGCATACAGGCAAGTCATATGGAAAGCCCTGAATTTTATTTGATCACTGAATTAAGTAGTGTTTATCATGGTCAGTACTTAGTTGGGAGATATGGTCATATGCCTGAATGGTTAGAATGTTCACTTTTTGACTATAAGACTCGGGTTCAAATCTCACCAAGGTCAATTTGGATGAAGCAATCCCAGCATGCAGCACATTTGTAAAGTGCCTGAAAACCACACCCTGGGTTGATCCAAGCCTTGTGAGTTTAATTGGGAAGTCGGAGCCATTGGGATGCTATTGGTGGTTGCACTAGCATGAAGTCACAAGTTATCATGACTGAGGGTTTGAGTATGCTGGCCTTGTTCAAACTTTTGATCATGCTAGATAACACACTCTCTCCCAGAGACTGTAACTAAGGTCCACTCAGCATAGTTACAGTATAAACCACAAAGTTGGGCCTGTGGGTGTTGAACAAACACAAATGTGCCTGAACAGGTGTCTGCAATGTGGATTAGCTAGTCACCTCAGTAGATGGACATTCTTGTATACAAGTGGTCAGCCACTACTACTCCATGCTGGGGGACCACTTGAGTACACAAAGTACAGTGAGTATCACAGAGGTTATATCATTGTAATATGGTTTGGACATTAATGACTCCGCCATATGATTTGAGTAGTATGATGCTAAGACGCATCATACTACTCAAATCATATGTTGCACATGCAGTCTCTAATTTTTCCTCATATTCTCTCACACTCAGTAACCCCTTGCATGTTATTGGTTTTATTGCCTTGCTTGGGGTGAAACAAAGTATTATTTGGTAAGATTATTTTGTTATGAATATTTGCCACTTTTTATTTGTTAACTTATTTATATATTTGGCATGAATGACTGAGTTTTATTTATTTATGTTTTAACATTTTTTAAGGAAAAGAATGTTTTCAAATTTATCAGACAGGCATTTTGAATCCTAATGTTTATTTTTACTATTTATTCTATATAATTGATTATTTTTTTATTATTTAGGTCTTATTTCTTTTCTTTTTAAGCGTCATTTCCTTTTAGTATGTAGGCGATCATAGCTCTCCACCTCCCTCTATCCCTTGAAGCTCTCAACAAATTCCTTCTCCCTGCTTCCTCCCCCAGACCATGTTCTGTCATCCACTTGCTTAAGTCTGCCAGGTATGTCACACGATGTTTTCCCTTGTCTCTCTTTCCCTCTATTCAACCTGTGAGTATTAGATTCTCCAGGCCCTCTTTTCTCATCATGTGCCCCAGAAACTTCAGCTGCCTCTTCCTGATATTAAGTACAAGCCTCCTCCTTGTTTGCAATTTAGGTCTTAAATAACTGTTTTAATAAATCTTTTTCCTCATATTCTCTCACACTCAGTAACCCCTTGAGTGTTAGTGGTTTTATTGCCTTGCTTGCGGTGAAATGATTAAAAAAAACATTTACATATCTATGCTTCTGTCTGAAATTAACACTGTCAATATTGTAAAATAAAATTGAAACATCTGAAAACTAGCAACATTTTTACAGAATTCCACATCAAAGTCAAGAAGTTTCAAGTAAGCTGTACAATAAAAAAATGGTCTTGAAAACTGTGAAAATTTACTTAGCTTGTGTCAAATGTTATTGAATGGAATGATATCAAGGCTTAATAGCTGACTTTTGAAACCTTTGCTGTAGTTCATATTGACACAGAGTTTAATCAGTGTGTTATCGACATTTCAGGACTCGGAATTCTGTATGCAGACAATGGCTATTAACATTAATGTCTACCCATGATGCTCTGATGTCTCATTATCTGTAGAGCTCGGAAACACTCGACTGTTATCTTCAGTTGCATCATCGTTGAGCAGACATTTGGCTCCTGCTTCCAACTAATGTTGACACTGTGCTGATTTAACGACAAAGAAAATCCATGATGCCATTATCAGCAATGGTGAATCAACATTTGGTAATTGTTTAGGAATGAGTTTTGGCACTGGATTATTGTTAGCAAATATTATCTTGTATTTTTTTTCTAGGATCTTTAACTTTTGTTTTTCTTCTTTTTTTTGTTGTTTTTCTTGCATGTTCTTTTTGTTTGGGAGGTTGTATGGTATGTTCATTTCTTTAGTGGATATTTAGAATTTCAGGAACATTCTACAAAGTATATATAGCTTATATATATAGATATATATAAATTAATTTTTTAAAGCATTTCTTATCTAACATTATTTCTTATTACTATAGACCTTAGGAGGTACGGTGGGGTAATGGATAGCGGACTGGATTGAAGAATCGGAGAGCCGAGTTCAAATTCCAGTCAGATCCATTACATTTACTTACGTGCTAATACTCTTGGGAAAGGTATGAATCCTCCTCTTCTCACCACAGCTATGGGTAAATAGCAGGACAGTCCAGGTTCTGTAGCCTTGGATGGCAACTGGTCTACCACAGAAAGAGATGGCAACATACTGCAGAATAAAGGAGTCATGGATAGTGGCTCAGATTGAGGAATTGAAGAGCCGAGTTCGAATTCCAGTCAGTTCCATCACATTCACTTACATGCTAATACTCTTGGGAAAGGTATGAATCCTTCTCTTCTCCTCCCAGCTATGGGTAAATAGCAGGACAGATCAAGTTCTGGTCTACCGCAGAAAGAAATGGCAACCTACTGCAGGATAAAATCTGCCTTGTCAGTCATGTATTGAAAGATACATGATCACCTAAGCGTGGATCACACATGGCACGTAACTGAAACGCCTACTCTAATGTTTTCTTTGTCTGAACTTTGATCTTTTTTCTTCTATGTATATATGTGCGTGTATGTATATATGTCTTTTTTCTTTGCTTCGTCTATAGCCCAATATGTGTATTTCAACTACGTATATATAAATCCTCTTCACCCCCCCCCCCCCCCCCAGCTATCAGTAAATAGCAGGACAGACCTGGTTCCATAGCGTTGGGTGGCAACTGGTCTACTGCAGAAAGAAATGGCAACCTACTGCAGGAAAAAATCTGCCTCGTCAGTCACCTAAGCATGTATCACACATGGCACATAACTGACTGACTATAAACCTTAATTTTAGTGGCTACACATGTTTGAGTTACTATCTCTATTTTTTTTCTTAAACAGTAAAATTAATAACAACTGGCCTAGATTGAGAAGTCCTACTAAAGAAAAATTGTGCCTCTGACAAGAATTGAACCTGTATCTCTCTTTTCCTGCATTTTTAGGCAAAGTATGTAAAAACCATTTTGGCCATGATGACTAGCTTGATAGAGCAAGGTTTTAATTTATTATTTTTTAAATTACTGTTGTTTAGGCTTTGGGTATGAATCTGAAGCTAGCAGATATAGATTTGTAGACGTCCCAATGAGAGCTCTGCTTTCCTTAAATAAATAATTTAAACCTTGCACTACTAGGCTAGTCTCTGTGGCCAAACTTGTAATGTATTGGCTATTATTACATTTCTAAAACTAAAGAACTATGTAATAAATTTTGAAGATGTTGTGTGTGGTTCACTTAATGAAAAAAATTATATTAGCCCTTCCATGAGTGACAATACAAAAACTCATGAATTGATTATCAGTCAGGAACCAAAAAATGACCAGACATCCATCAAAAAAATCTGTGAAGGCAGATATTGCAATTTTACCAAGAATAGGGCATGAAATAATGTGCAAAGTGGCATCAAACAATGATCCCTCTTGGAAGAACATAAAAGTTATCAGTTGTGCTGGAAAAATTTTAAATGTGTGTGTTGAAGGAGAAGACCTATTTTGGCTTGATTTTGAGAAAAATGTGGTAAAGTGGAAAACCTTAACTATAAAAAACATTATACAGGAAGACTCTTGTAAAAATAACCATCTTGAAAAGGAATTTTCAGACAAGGAAATTAGCTTACTTTCAACATTCAATGACGTAGAATATGCTAACGCTAAAAAGAAGGTAATACATAAACTGGAATGGATTTCTGACTCAAGCCAAGTTGCAGGTTGCCTAAGAGATGTGTCACCTCTAACTAGATTCTGGATCTTGTATGTGAGCCTAGAATCTCCCTTCATTAAAAAAAAAATGTACATCAAGACATGTGATAAATAAGCGGCTACTATGGTCTACATGAAAAGTAAAAAGGAAGAGAACTGTTAGCTATGCTGACTCTTGTGGTCCTACCTAGGATTGAACTCACCAGTCTTGGCTAAAAAATTTTTGAAGATATTAGACTCCCTCTCCTCGGCTTAATAGTTGTGTTCTAAGCAGTGGCAGTAGCAAGCTTGTCTCCCTTCCTGCCAAAGTGGATTTAACTATGAGGTATTTAAGTTTATAGAAATTTCTTCTCAGGGGGAATTTTTCCATTATCTAGTGAAGTGTTGTCAATCAGTTTATTGATCAAGATCCTGTTTTAACAGATAATATCACAATTAGAATCACAAGTAAGATCAACACCTATTTTTATACTAAAAAGGAAAACTTATAGCAAAGTTTAACATTTACACCTGCAAAAAAGTCCACATTACTGAGGATGTATACAGTAATAGCAGTGTCAAAGAGTTGTAACCTAGGCAAAGTTACTGAATAGAATAATCACATGAAGGTTGGTAATGAACAATAATACTTAGGACAAGAACAACACATATAAGATTTGCCAGCGGCATGTAGAAGAAGTAGTCAACTGCTAGAAGTGAGCCAAATGAATTCCACAATGAGAGAGTTTGACCAGCACAGCTGGAGACAAATCTCCAACTGCAGACCAACATACAGTATTTACTACTGTATTTATGTGAATGTGGACATACCCATTATCAACCATAGGTATGCTGTAACACAAAGAAAAACCATCATTTTGACATGCAGTTTTTTCTAAACTTGCAAGCATTTTAAATGACAAAGCAAAAGTTAAAAACCATACATGTATATCCTATTGATAACCTCAAAAAATATATAAACAAACTAGTCAATGCCAACAATGCAGAAATAGGATCCATTGAAAAGATCACTTGCAAAAACATACCAGGGTATATTTATAAGGAAATAAAAAGCCACAAAACAGGATTACTATTATGAGCACTCTGTCAAATCATTAAACCACACTTACCTTTATAATATATCATTAAATCCATGTATGAATTCATAGAAATCCTAAAAAATAACAAATCGATTTAAGGTGCACTAGAATCACTGGATGTCAAATACTTATTCACTAACATAGCAGTCTAACAAATAACTGATATAACAATAGTAACAAAAAACGTATACAAACATCTATCACTCCCACTCCTAAAAATAAACCAAACAATCCTTGAAAAATTAATTCTAGCCAGCACCACAGAAGGTCCCATATAGGAAATGTTTACATGCAAATTGATGGCATAATCATGGGCTCTCCTATCACTCCAATATTTGTCAGTTTTATATGTCAACCATAGAAAATGAATTTTGTAAGAACACATTCCAAACCAAAACTCTTCACCTGTAAAGTTGATGACATATTCATATATTCATACAACTTTTGAAAAATATCCTTCCTTAACTTCATATATAAAGTAGGCATAAATAGAATACTTTCTCTAGACATATTGAATTAAATAGTGAAAACATTAAAACCTCTGTTTATTAAAAAAATACAACTAACAAAAAACCATGCCTACTTAATTAAAGTGAATGCCCTCTTAGCCTTCATAAATAATTTAATAAATAGAGCATGTTTAATCTCCTCTCTACACAATACTTCTTAGCAAACCAAAAAAAAACATAAAGAAAGCACTAATTAACAATAATGTTCTTAACCATATAGCCTATAAACAAATTAACACTAAACAAATAATATAATAAAAACAAATAAGAATTCAAATTGCTAAAATTACTGCTAAGAAAGTTGGTTCACTGTGTTGTGCCAGACAATTTTTTCTCCCCTGAATCTATCTTACTTATTTATAAGTCTACTATTCATCCATACCATGAATATTGCTGCCACATATTCTCCTGCTATATAGTTAGAGGTTCTTGATAAAATCCAAATAATCAGCAATATTATTTCCCCTGACCTGGCATCTCAGCTTCAGTGCCTTTCCTATAAATGCTTTCATGGTAACTGTTTGGATGAAATCTTCGCTATGGTACCTAGACTTTATGAATTTAAGCACAGTATTAGAATGGTGGCAAGGTCTCATCAATTTACAGTTGAATTGGCTAGATGTAAACATAAGTTCTATGTTAACAGTTTCTTTTCTCACCTGTGGAACTCTCTTCCAGTTCTGTGCTTTCCAGTCAACTTTGCATTTAAATTTTGAAGATCAATGTCAATCATTATCTACTGTCTTCTTGATTACTCTCCTATTTCTCTTGCTCATAAATCATGTTTCTGTTTTTTTTTTTCTTATTCTTTCATGCTCTTGTACCTTAGTTGCTTTACTGCCATTCATGGGTTGATATGATCAAAAATAATATACATAAAATAAAAAATACTACAGGTTGGGTATACTTTATCCAAAATTTAAAAATCCAAAAGTTTTTTAAATGCTGCCATGACTTGCCACAAATAGAAAATTTCAGGAAGCACTGGGAAGGTTCCTAGGTGATGTGCAGCTGTTGTAAGTGACCCTCATCTGCCCTGGGTGGGGCTTCCCCAGCCTAGCTATATAGCCTACGTTGGCACCAAATTTTGTTAGCGATCGTTACAGCAACACCTTTGTTCATGTATAACTTATCAGGTGTTTCATGCTCAGGAAAGATGTCGAAACGTCCTTCATTTATATATTTTTTGTAAGTAGTGATCATGTTTTTATAGACATAAAGAAAGTATAAAACATTATTTTTATGTGAAATCTTAATTTCACCACTTAAAAATCCGTGTGTGCATTACATCACTAGCATCATTACCTGTATCTGTATGTATTTATTAAATTTTATATAAAACTATCTTCAGGGTATATGTACAAGCTGTGTTATGAAAAGTGAAGGGATATTGTATTCATACTTGGGTTACATTCCCAAGCTGCCCTATTTGATAGATTTGGAGAAATAAATCAGGCCAAGAAATTTCCAGCATCCCCTTTTGTGTGTGTCTGTTAAAATTTGCTAGGAAGAGTGCCCAATATCAAAGATAGTGTTTATATATGTAGATAATGTGGATACAGCAATCAACTGCCTGCTTCAATACAATCTTCAAACCAAGACTGAAGATTGGCTTGAAGTGTGAAACTGACAGTCACCATGCAGTATTGATATCTGTTCTCTCTTTCTCTCTCTCTCTCTCTCTCTCTCTATATATATATATATATATATATATATATATATATATATATTTGTGTATTTAGGTAGAAATCCTTCTTTATTGCACGTTTCATTAAATATGACTGACAAGGTGCTTTGATTTAGTTTTTTATAAAATTTCTTATGTGATCTAATAATTTTTTTTCTTTTTGGTAGATAAATTATATAAAAACTGTCCAGTTGTTCTTTTTTTCTGAGCGCTTTCGGCTATATGTTTAGCCATTTTCAACGTTGAAATATATTAACTGTTAACAAGAAATAGATGGTTGTATGTATGTATTTATATAATATTTTCATTTTCAAAACATTGTCAAGATATTGTGTCCATGTTCATAGTTGATATTATTGAGTGTTGGTTTTTTGTTTTTATTAATAAGGCTTCCATTATTTTTAGCCTTTTTTTACATGTCGACGATGCTATTATATTTGTGTTGTCAACAAGTCCCAAGTATGTTACGAATAGGGTCCGGTAGGTCTCCATGAGTATTTAAATGAGACCTAATTGAGCTATGATCAGAAAGGTGTAGTGTGAGTCTTCATGTCAAACATGTTGTAGATATCAGTATATCTTGAATTTAACCTGGAGTAATTTTTTCTGTTTATATTTGGTTTGCAGGTCTGAAATGAAATAAAGATTATTACCTTTGGTATTTTAAGTGTTTGATATTCATTAATTAATAATTTTGCTCTGTCTCTGACATAGAGCTCTCCTTCGATCTTTATTCTCTTGGAAATTCCATACAGATTACCATTTGAATTTATTATTAATATTATATATATATATATATATATATATATATATATATATATATATATATATATATATATATATATATACACACACACACGCACGCACATTGTCCATGGTGGTGCACATGTGATATTGTTGATTAACTCGAGTCATTAAATCTAAAGGTTTATGAATTGTTTAGGGTTATCCTGTTCTCAGGATTCTGATTTATGAAATTCTATTCAATAGAAAGATTTGAAAGGTGAAAATCTGGAAAACAAAACACCTCAGCTGCACATCCCTAGCAAGACATGAATGTGTCATTGACACAGGAAGCTTTAAGCAGCAGCTTGGTTCAATTCCTCTTCAAAAGAACCTCTCATTGCATGAACACAATCCCAATATGCAACAAGTGTTTTGTGATGACATTAATTAATTATTCTCTTTCTTATTTTCATTTTCTCTTTCTTTTGTTGTTTTTTTGTTCATGCACTGGAGATTTTATGCATTTGTTTGTCTCAAAAAGGCTTGGCAATATATAAACATACAAGAAAGTTACATAGAATCATTATTCAACAATATGTGTGTGTATATATGAAATGGTGTGCATATCTATGCTGCCAAAATTGTTTTCAATGAATGAAACCAGATTTAAATTTTATGAAATATGTATACCATAAAATAGCAACACCATAAGTTAGCCTGCGGAAATGGTATCCTTTTAATCAACTTCAGAGTCTGAACACAAAAGTCTACATTTCTGAACAAAGAAAAGTACTAGTTACTGATTGGCCGGAAAGGAATATTTTTCATTAGGGTAGTGACACTTTGAATTAAGCAAAGAAGAAAAGAAAGAGTTTCTTTTTTAAAATACAGATTTTTTAAAACCATAAGTCAACTGCTGTTGCTTCTAAACTACTGGTTTCTGCTGCTACTACATATTTCCTCTATAGCCAATTATCCGTAACATATCCTAAACTCACTAATATATATATATATATATATATATATATTGATAAATATATATATTATCCCTCACCACTAGCATGATTTCATGCACAACGCAGTCTTTACATACTGAATATGGACTGTTATGCAATTTGAATTTTAATATATCTGGTTATCACAATGTTGGTGTAGTTATATATTAGGCTGTGATTGCAGTTTATTAATTTTAAAAATTATATTTGGTAATTAAAACAAGTGGGATTTATATATGTATGTAAAAAAAACAAAAAAAGAAAAATTTTTTTAAATTTATTTTTGAGTGGTAAATATTCATTTTTTAATTTTTTTAATCTTTTAATTAAAACTTTTTAATCTTTTAATTAAAGGGTTCTTGTTCTTATTTTAAAAAAACATAAAGTTATATTAAAAATAAACCATAATTTACATTAAAAATTAACCTGGCTCAATGTATTTAAGCAGATATTTATTTTTATGCTTACATATAACCATCAACTCATTTCTCTTGTTTAATAAGCTAAGGTTATTTAAGTGTTTTAAGATAACCAATTTTTCAACAAGATATAAGTTATATTTATTTCCTTTTCCATTATAAGATTTACCTCTAGATACAATTCCTCAGTTGATTGATCGTGAGATGCCATCCTTCTTTAATTGTCAGAAATATTTGGAGAGAGAAGTGCTGTTTTTGTATTTTATATTACCTAAAGTCATTCGTTGATGGTAAAAATGAAGTTTCCAAGGATTTTTGGTGGAACCAAAATAAAATTTAACATCATTACTGGAATGTATGCTCACTGTTTAAGGGGTAAATCATATTTTTTTGGCAGTTGCATTTATTTTTAGAAGAATTTACATTGTCTTTATTGGAAATATATTTGTTTAATATAATGTTATGATGAGAGATGGATGTGTCTATGTTATTAATGTGGCTACAGCTGATCTTAACAAATAAATCCTTTTTACTGCTGGTGAATGGTTAAAGTGTTTATGAATTAAATTTAGTTATATATTATTATTATTATTTACTAGTAATCTGTTTTAACAGATTGCTAATGAAGATTACACTGACAAAATGGAGGCATTATTTTAGACTAATTACAGACCAAAAATCAGATTCATTCATGTTCAACCTGAAAACAACAAGCAAAATTGAAAATGAGAAGATAGCCAGGTGGAGAATGGAACTCTTGTGTTACTCGTTCGACGTAACATACCACCCGAATAAAGAAAATACAGCTGTGGATACAATACCTCATGTATGTAGTTCGGCTGCTTGCAAGGAAGAGTTAAAGAAACTACATAGATAGTTGTGCTGCACAGGTGTTACACGCATGGTCCACATGATGAAAATCAAAACCTTTCCCTTCTCAGTAGAGGATGTGAAAGAAATCACCAAATCATGTAAGACTTGCACTGAAAATAAACCAAGGTTTTACCATCCTAACAGCAACGCATGGTCCACATGATGAAAATCAAAACCTTTCCCTTCTCAGTAGAGGATGTGAAAGAAATCACCAAATCATGTAAGACTTGCACTGAAAATAAACCAAGGTTTTACCATCCTAACAGCAATGCATGGTCCACATGATGAAAATCAAAACCTTTCCCTTCTCAGTAGAGGATGTGAAAGAAATCACCAAATCATGTAAGACTTGCACTGAAAATAAACCAAGGTTTTACCACCCTAACAGCAACGCATGGTCCACATGATGAAAATCAAAAACTTTCCCTTCTCAGTAGAGGATGTGAAAGAAATCACCAAATCATGTAAGACTTGCACTGAAAATAAACCAAGGTTTTACCATCCTAACAGCAATGCATGGTCCACATGATGAAAATCAAAAACTTTCCCTTCTCAGTAGAGGATGTGAAAGAAATCACCAAATCATGTAAGACTTGCACTGAAAATAAACCAAGGTTTTACCACCCTAACAGCAACGCATGGTCCACATGATGAAAATCAAAACCTTTCCCTTCTCAGTAGAGGATGTGAAAGAAATCACCAAATCATGTAAGACTTGCACTGAAAATAAACCAAGGTTTTACCATCCTAACAGCAACATATGGTCCACATGATGAAAATCAAAAACTTTCCCTACCCAGTAGAGGATGTGAAAGAAATCACCAAATCATGTAAGACTTGCACTGAAAATAAACCAAGGTTTTACCGTCCTAACAGCAGCAAGCTTATAAAAGCCATACAACCCTATGAAAGAATCACATTGGATTTTAAAGAACCATTTCTGTCAAAAATGCCTAATAAATATATGCCAACAATAACTGACAAATATCTACAGTTTACCCTACACCAATGTATCCTCTACAATGGTCATACAAGCACTTTGCTCAGTTTTCGGGTTACTCATGTATATTCATTCCGACAAAAAGACTTCATTTATGTCCGAACAGATACAGCATTTCCTAAAAGCGCAAACAGTAGCTGTAAGTAGAACAGCCCTATATAACCCTCAAGGTAATAGCCAGTGTGAGCAGTATAATGGAATAATTTGGAAAAGTGTTCAGCTAGCAGCTGCTGATAAAGGGGTAGCTTTATAGAATTGGATACAACTACTCCCAGAAGCTCTGCATGCAATTAGAACACTGTTATGCACCACCACTAACACAACACACCATGAACAATTCCTCTTGTTTCCTAGAAGTTTGACTGGAATATCCCTACCATCTTCACTCTTGAAACCGGAAGTGATATTACTAATTACGCACGTGACTGAATAACAATGAACCACTGGTGTAGCTTCTAGATGTCAACCCCCACCCAGTATGCATGTGTCTGTTACCCTGATGGACAGGAAGATAGTCTCACTTGGCTCCAGCAGGGGATGAATTGGGATCCACAAGCCTAAGCAAGGGCTGTCCTCAGGACACTTCAGCTGACTATGAAGAAACAGAAACATGGTCTCCTTATGAAGATTATGAGGAACCCTTGAGCTCTGGTCCATCAAGTGGTGATGAATGGGTTTCACAGAAGAGAGTCCACCCATCTACCAATACTTCAGAGGACAAGCAATCCACTCGTAGAAGATTATGAAAATGCAACAGGATTAAATCCAGTTCTAGCAAGAGGAAAAACCTCATCATGTCCCTGGAAGTCCGCCACAGCCTTGTAGACAACAAAGGATGCCTGTTTGATTCAGGGATTTCTTCCCTCTGTAAGAATAAGGCTGGGTAGAATGTGGTATGATCCATCTCCCTAATTATGGATCTATCGTGAACACATATATTCAGGAGAACTCTGCTGATATGCAGAGTATATCAAAAATCAGCTTAATGGATTCTCTGATTTCAGGCAGAGAAGAACTCAGACAAGGCTGGGCCTAGAAGCAGTCTCATCCAGGGAAAAATAGACAGCCACCCAACCCTGTGTATGTGGGGTTTATAGGGAATTTTTGCTTGAGTGTATGTGCTCAGAAAGTCCCATGTTAAACCAGCCTTGTGCCACATCCCACTGTGAGGGGAGCTTGGGTAAATACCGAGCCTATTAAGGCTTACTGATAAGTGATACGTATTGTCTAGAACAATTCTATTACAAAAAAATCTCTCTCTCTCTCTCTCTCTCTCCCCCCACTTGTAAAAGAAAGGATGGTTTCAAAGTTATTTCTGATTATTAAAATTTATACAAGGGAAAATTATTTAATATTTAACCAAAATAAAAGTGAAGACAAATTAGTAAAAATTTACTAATTTTCTGGATTTATTTAAATAAAGTCTGGTATATGGTCATGTCTAGAAATTCCTCCAAGTGAACCAATCCCATTATCAGCATGTTATAAGAGAAACACATTTTCTATTGCTCTAAAATTGTCTGCCGCAAGTCTATTCCATTGGAAGAATATTTGGCATTCCAACCTTGAAATTTAATATTTGAAACCAAACCTTTATCTTGTTGTAAATTACATACTGAAATAAGGTTTTACCATTAACTTCATCCGTGCATATTTTAATTGATCAGGGAGATTTTTTTAAGCTTGTTCTAGACAGTGTTATTTTACAGCAAACCTGCACTACCCATCAAAAATCTTGATTTCTTTGCAGGACAAATCTTTTATTAATTATTTTGGTTTATCATTACTCTTATTAGAAGAAGGGCGATATTCTTTGTAGAGGATGGAAAATGCAACACTAAAATCTGAATGTGCATTGAATTAGGGAAAGTCGACTTCCAAAAGTTAAGCAAAGTATTAAAAAACAGAAACATTTCAATACAAACAAAGAAAAGAATGCTGAATTGTTATTTGATATCAATCCTCTTGTATGGCAGTGAATGCATGACAATCAACAACAGATGAAGATGGAGGTAATAGAAATTTAGTTCTACAGTTGATGCAAGTAAGCATTGCGAAAATCTTAAATAAAATGGTAACAAAAAGAACACTCCTACTCAGAATAAGAAAGAGACAGCTGAAAATTCTTGGACACATAATGAGGAAGGCAGGCTTGGAGAACTTAGCACTCACAGGGCAAGACCTACTTAACAAGCTTGTGTGAATGAATGGCAGTCATCAGTTTTGACCAAGAGAGAAACACTGCTAAGTGCTACATGGGATTAGAAGTTGTGGAGAGTCATGATCACCCACATCCTGAAGGGATGCATCATATAGAAGAAGATTCTGAATATGTTTTTTATGTGCGTACAAATCAAAGTATTCTTAAATAAATTTTTTATGGACTGTAAGTCTTACTAGAAAAAACATTTTCTTTATATTGCTGGTATATCATAGTTTTCTAGCAGGATACCATATTATTTTATAGCAATCAACCACAAATAAGCCTATTATTTTCTCTATTGGGAACTACTCTTAATCCTCTTTTTAAATGTGCAATAGTTTTAGCCATTCCCATGGTCATTCAATTCCTGTTTAATGGTTTTTTGTTTTTTTTAATCAATCCACCCCAAGCAAGGCGATAATTCCACTACGACACAAGGGTCCACTGGTAGTGAAAGAGAATGAAAAACTTTAGAAGTAACTAGAAACCCAATGCCTAACAGAGAACAAGGGATAAACTTCTACTCCTGTCCAGGAAGGAGTGTGAACTGGACAATAGGCTAACATATCTACTCCTAAAGAGTTAAATATTAACCAATGTCCTAAATTTATTGCAAGTTTATTTCAAATGTAAATATTGTAACCCAAACATTTGTAGTGAAATGCAGTATAAATTCTTATGCATGATTCTAATCCAGAAATTTTATGAAATTTAATCAGAAAGCAATATATACAATAATGACAGTAGAATTAATGTGATTATTTTTAAAAAGATCCAAGACACAGGAAAAACAAATAATATTAAGGAAAGATTTGAATGTAGGTTATTAAATTGGTTGACTAAACAGATTTTGTTTTTATATATATATATATATATATATATATATATATATATATATATATAGTGGAGTTCATTCTGTACAAGGCTCGAGAGTCACTCGAGGTATAGAGTTACAGAGTAAGAGTCATAGGTTATGCAGATATATGAGGAAGGTAAATGTTAACCCTAGACAAACAGGTTGATTGTAGTGATTGTAAAAATATCCACATGCTTGAGTGTAACTTACTTCTCATCAATGGATTACGGAGGAAATGAGTGTAGTTCATCACAATGTGTGTAGAACTGGTGGAACTAAGGAATGTAGTTCATCTGAGCACCTTCCATAGAAGTAGCAATAAAGCAGTAGGAGGCTTGCATCATTTCATCTGTAAGAAAAAGTTTGTATGGGGGAAAATAATTTGTCATTCGACTATAAACAACTGTAAATATAAAAGTGAACATTGAAGTCAACACCCAGCAGTGAAAGTCTGTTTCATGCTTAAACACAATCATCAAGCAAATTTAAGCATGAAACAGACTGTCGCTACTGGGCGTTAAGTAAATGAAATGTCCACTTTTATTTATCTATATATGTATATAAATTCTAAAAGCTTACTATGTAAAGAAAGGTAACATAATTTATAGAAGATGATAAGTGACATTTTTTTTGAGCCTATTAAATCGAAGTGAGTTGATATTGTTATTGAGATTTTATATGTAATTATTATTTATTCATTTATTTCTGTGTATTTTTTTATTGTTTATTCATTTATTTATTTGTGGTTTTTAAAGGTCATGAGTTAACCATTTCTTTTAAATTTTGTGTATGTTGGTTTGAGAAAGGAGTATTTCTTTTAAGAAATTAGATATGTGAAAAAATCCAGTATATTAGTTAATATTTTGGTAAGAACCAATAATTGCAATTCCAAGAACTTTTCATCTAAGTAAGTTATCTTTTAGTAAATACAGTATTTTTTAGATCAAAACTGTGGTTGAAATGATTTCTGCATATAACTAATGCATTGGATAAATTATCCTGTAAGAGATTCTACATATTCTCAATTAGATACATGCTGATAAATGGATAGATATAATATTTGTACATGGGTATCAAATATATTATAAGAACACAATTTTACTTACTGTAAAAGTACTGAAAGATTATTTGATAGTAGTCATCCAGACATGTGTAGTGTGTCTTGAGCAAGTAGACCTAGTGGAATCCATCTCTCCCCAGGTCAGACCACAACCAATGTCCTCTGAATTGAAAGCTCGCTTTGGTCACAGGCACATGACCATTGATTTCATTAGAGGAATCCTCTGCCCTGGCTGTTGATTCCAGTTTAGGAAACCTTTTACCCAGTAATCCCATGTCATCACTGCCATGGGTATACTGTCAATCATTCAGTCCCACATGCAGATTTAGTCTGCAGCTGGTTGAAACTTGCTGTTGTTACCATCTCTCAGTTGAACTTACTGGTGAGAGGCTCAGAACCACTACACATAGAGCTGCGCATATAGATGCATGGGTTGTTGCTGAATATAATATTATTATTATTATAATTATTATTATAATTATTATTATAAATAAACATTAGGATTCAAAATGTCTCTGCTACAACTTTGAAAATATATTCTTTTCCTTAAAAAATGTTAAAACATAAATAAATAAAACTCAGTCATTTATGCCAAATATATAAATAAGTTAACAAATACAAAGTGGCAAATATTCGTAACAAAATTATCTTGCCAAATGACATTATGTTTTTTAATCATTTCACACCAAGTAAGGCAATAAATCCACTAAGATGTAAGTGGTTACTGAGTGTGAAAGAATATGAGGAAAAAAAAGAAAATATTAAAACAGTTGTTTAAAAGCTAAATAATATAAAATAATCAATTATATAGAATAAATAGTAAAAATAAACATTAGGATTCAAAATGCCTCTGCTACAAATTTGAAAATATATTCTTTTCCTTAAAAACTGTTAAAACATAAATAAATAAAACTCATGTCATTCATGCCAAATATATAAATATGGTAACAAATACAAAGTGGTAAATATTTTTAACAAAATAATCTTAGCAAATCACTGATTTTTTTTTTAAACAAATGATGAATACCAATTAACTTAATGAATAAGCAAATTGTGTCCATAATAAATAAAAAAAAATATGTATTTTAATAAATCTAAAATAAAAAATACACAATATAATAATAAAAAAAGTATAAATAATTAAATGTATAAATAATTGTCACTTATTTTAACATGAAAGACAACCCCTTGTTTTTTTGCCTAGCATTTTCTACCAAGTGCAGATTGCAAATTTTATAATTTATTTTTTAAAATCCTGGACTTTATCAAGTCTTGAACACCAATTCTACCTATTCAAACTTTCTACTGTCTCAACAGAATGAAACATGCATATATAAATAAGTAATTATACCATGTGGGTACTGTAGACATTACAAGTGTTCAAATGTACCAACTGTAAGTAAGAAGATTGAATAATGGAAATATACAACTGAATTTCTGCTTGTATTGGAAATCAGCAATCATAAACCATCATCTCAACTTTAAAACATCCTATTTTTAGTCTGAAATTAAATTATTACTGTCTCCAGAACCAAAAGAGAAATATTTATAGCATATGTGTTGTGTAGATTTAATAAGAATGAACATTGTTCTAATAGCTACATTGCCGGAAGAGTATGTAGCATCAATCTTTTAAGTTTTAGAATCTGATGAGCAAGTAAATCAGCATTCAGTCCTTCATCTGAACATAAAAACTGGATTTTGGTGTTAGATCAAAGAGACCAGTCTTTTATATAGGCGTACCTGGTCGTATGTATATTGCTAGATATATTTATAAGTCGTGGATATGCGTGTCTGAAATACAGACACAATTTAGTCACATCCAAGTGAAGTTACATGGGTATACGCCTCCATTTCTACATAAGTGCACGAACCACAAGCAAATGTAATTTATTTTGTGCCTGTTTCAATTTATTTTTCACATCAGTATTTTTTATTCACTTAGTTGGGATATTTCATGTTTCTACAGATTCACATGAAGTCATTACAAAGTTGGCACTCTTGCTTCTGTTCCACCCTTCCCAACACAGAAATCTCCTTTCCCTCCCCACATCCTTTACTTTTATCCACGGGAGTGACACCTTCCTTTCCAAGCAAGAATACCCTGGCCTTTTTTGCATACCTTTGATTATGTTTCCAGGTGTTAATCAAGTTAGATTAGGTGTCCATACTGCCACGTCCCAGGGTGTGTTAGATCAGCCGAACCTATAAAATAGGTGTTAAGACAGTGTTACCCACAATTCCCTCTGGGTTTCAGTTGAGACAGAAAAGATGAAAATTAGCAACCGAGGAAATTAGAAACATTGATGGTAGAAATGTATCAGGGTGGGAAAGGAACATGTTTGCTCATATAATAAAAGTTTTGTTAATGAAAGAACAGACAAGGCAGGATGGTGAAATAAACCAGCTTTGTAGTAACTCACCTAAGAGTCAAGCTATATACAACATGGGAAATCAATACAATGTTTTTAGGATCAGAATAGAGTAGAATGTGTTTCATGTTGAACTCACTTCCAACTTTTTGCTTTCCTGTCAACTACAATCTTCAAAAATGTAAATGCAATGTCAATTGTCATCTTCTGGTTTCTTGAATCCTGTTCTTTTTATTTCCCTTTCTCCTCAGCAATATTTTCTCAGTTTCCTTCACACTCAGCAACCCCTTGCATGTTAGTGGCTTTGTCACCTTGCTTTGGATGAATTTTAAAAAATAATAATTTGGGTCAACTTGTGAAAACAGCTAAGACAGCTTTACTATATTATTTAATCAACTTATCATTTTTTTTATATTTTATGCATTAGTATTTTCAGTGAAAATAAAGTTTATTTATTATGATAGCAATATCGGGTTGGTCCAAAAGTTCATATTCATTCAAAAGAATTCACTTGATTTATTATCATATCAGCATATATTTTTGTTGAATTTGATATGTATTATTGCTTATAATGATGAAGAGGGAAGAAAATAAGCAATATTTTCAGCATATTGTGATTTTTATTTTAAGAAAGGTAAAAATGCAACCCAGAATCAAAAAATATTCTGCAGTATATGGAGATGGTAGTGTGAATGATCAAAACATGTCATTAGTGGTTTGTAAAGTTTCATCATGGAGATTTTTCAATGATGCTCTATGGTTGAGAAGATCAGTTGAAGCTGATAGTGATCAAATATGATTAAAAAACATCAAAAATTTATACAGTTTATGGAGAAGGAAATGTGAATGATCAGATGTGTCAAAAGTGGTTTGCAAAATCTAAACTGGATCAATGCTAAATGATGAACACTGCAGTTAATATACTGAAAATATTCAAATCAAGTGTTGAAAATAATTTCTACTAAGTTTGTTATGCTAATGTCTTTGAAATGTGGCTTCCACATAAATGCAGAAAAATACTGAACCATATTTAAATGTTCTGTTTTTTAAACAACATGATAGTTGATGAAAAATGGATACCTTACAACAATGTAGAAAACTAAGGTCATGCTTTGTATACAGTTAAATAGAAAATATTCTAATATAAGCTTTTTTTAGAACCAAACAATTCAAATGAATGCAAACCTTACTTAGTCCAAGTGAAGGCAGCAATAAATGAAAAAAATTCCAGAATTATTTAAGCAAAATGGTTCAAATTCCATCATAATAACAGAAAATAGGATGCTTTTTTTGGTGGCAAAACAAATATTGTTTCATTTTTGATGGGAAGTTTAGCCAAGATACGGCATCATCAGATTATCATTTAGTCTCATTCTCTGGAAGACTGCAAGAAAAGGCATCTAAATCATATTTGGTCATGAATATAAAATTTTCTGAGAGAATGGAATTATGAAGTGACATAAAAAATAGCAGAAAAAAAACCGTAACAAAGCAATATGTTATTCAGTTAATAATGAAATTTTTTGTTGTTTTTTTTTACATAATACACAGAACATCTTATATAATACTAATCGATTAATGGTGTACACTTTTAGGTGCCTAATTTTTTCCATTATTATTAATGATCTTTTTACTTTTTATTTTCTTACAGAAAGGCATGAGATTTACCTTTAATTAGTTAATGTTTCATAAAATAAAATCCAACATTCACTCAACATCAGATAGACACAGAACATAAACACTGGCTTATATGAAATAAATAATGCTACTTCTATCTCATAATAGTTGTCACTATTGCATACATACACATTTCATTCACTAAACGTAACTATTCATCATCATCATCAGAGATCATCATCATCATCATTATCATCAGGCCCTTGACAGCTTTAATTGTCAGGGGGTCCCAAGGACAGAAGAAACAGACTTTAATTTTTCTTCCTTGTGATCCTTTCAGTGGGCTTTCAGATAGCTTGGCAATGTCAATCTCCTCTCCATGCTTTTGACTGACAGCCAAAGACCATGAAATATGGTGTGGCTCACCCTTGGTCCATACACTAGGCCTTTAGGTTTTGAATTCAGAGTTGTCCTTCTCCGAGACTGGTTGTCACCCAAGGCTGTATAGGACCAGTCTGTCCTGCTATTTACCCATAGCTGGGGGAAGAAGTGATGGCTTCATACCTTTCCCAACGGTATTAGCACATAAGTGAATGTAATGAACTCGACTGGAATTTGAACTTGGCTCTCTGAGTCCTCAATCTGAGCCATTATCCATTACTCCACCGTACTTCCAAGACAGTATAAAATAAAAAAATTATCAATGAATGTTGGAATGCTGTTGCTGTTAAGCATAAATGTTTCTTTATTTAACATTGCTTTTCTGGTTGAAGATTCCATTTCTTTTAAACCAAGAATTTTCATTGTACTGAAAAGATCTTTAATAAACAAACTATCTTCTAATTCACTGTTAAATTAATCAGGACTGACAAAAAAAACACAGAGAAAATGATGATTTTTAAAATAAAGAGGTAAATTTAGCACAAGGCTTTCAAAATACTTTATATTGACAACACACTTTTTAAAAATAAGATCTTTTGTAATGTATTACTTACAAGGCTGGCACATACTATGCCCAAACCTCTTGACTGGTGGAGCCCAAGCCTGATTGTGGCCCCAGGCAGTGCTTTGTGACTTTTGCTGTCTTAGCAATATTTTCCTATTTTTTTTTTGACCTACATTTATATACATTACAAATTAAACTAAGAACAACTAATTATTAAAGGATTAAAATTTTTGCTGATTTTGACGTCATTCTGGTGCCATTTTTCATCCAAATCCAAATCTAAGTCACAAAAAACACTATATAAAATTCACAATTTTTTATCCATAATGTTGAATGTGCTAAAATTATTCAACTTTCCAACAAAAAAAAACCCCAAGTTGATGTCAAAAACTGCCATAAAATATTGTTGATTTATTTAAGATGGAATTCTCTGTAATGATATTTCTTTCATTTGTATTTAGATACATTGTATTTATTTTCAATTTTTCTAGTTGACTTGCTCAATTGGGGATCTGTATGACAGATTTGGTAGAGTGTATGAGACCCTTGCACCAGCCCTGATTGCTTAAGTTTTCAAGTTAGTCAATCCAAATATTTAATTAAAAATATATATAGCAAGAAAGAAATCAATTACAAATTTAGTTGATAATAAAAGAAAGTATAGATAAACAAGAGAAAATGTTACAATAAATCAGTTTGAAATCCTCAGCTTTAGCAAATCTTTTCTTTATAATAAGATTGATCTAACCCCAATTCACCCTCCCCACAAAATGATGGGTTCAACACAAGGCTTCAATTAATACTGACATGTGATTAGGTCCAGACATTGTCCAATCTCTACTAATGATGTTGATGGCTAATATAGAAAGTGTGTTTCATGTAAATATTGAGACTTCATAAATATCAAAGACTTCTGACTAGTTGAACCAAATTTCAAATCAATATATTTTTGATGAGTTTATACAAATAAGAATTACAACACTTATCATTTTCTCTTCCCATTTTTTCATTTAATCTAAGCCAACTGTTTATATCTACAAATACCAAAAATGCTTAGAGAAACATTATTGAAAATGTAGCTTATTTGTATTTTTCAGATATAATCTATTATTTACTTTTTTATGAGGTAACAAAGATTCGGTTTCAAAGAAGGATTCTGAGAATACCATAGACAGAACATGTAACCAACAAGGAAGATATACTAATATTCACTGAATATAGGGCCCAAGAGCCACTCAGGATAAAGGGTTACCATATAATGTTATTGAGCATAAGAAAAGGCTAGAAATTAACTTCATGGGGTTATGCAGGAAAGATAACAGTTAACTCTAGACTTGAAGAGGTCAAGATTGTCGTGATTGGTAAAACATCCTACCGGGAGTCTGTTCCACAAAGCAGCAATTCTGAAGAAGAGGCTGTCTGAGTGGAACTTACTCTTTACTATTGGAATAACAAGAGAATGGGGATGATTCACACTTGTATATGTGGCATGGAAGAATCAAAAAGAGAGTTGAAATTTCTGGTACATGTAGAAAGGAAAGAGAGCTTGGAAAATTTGACACTTACAGGATATACTGAAGACAAGAGAGACGGAGGGAAACAGCAAGTAACCTCTAACATGGTTGGGTGCATGGATGGCAAAACAGAAAGTGGGAGGAATATTAAAAATACAAACATTACTTAGACCTACAAAAGATAGAAAGTCATGGAGAGCCATGATCAAAAGTACATGGTGCATAAGGGAAGATTTAATAGTTAAGGATGAGAAAGTCAGTAAGAAGGATGCTTTCTGACAGTCTTTTTGATAAAATAATAGAGAATATACTATGAGATGAACTGTTTAAAATACTAGAATTTATTCAAATTATTTAATAAATAAAAAAGCAACCTTGATTCTTTTATCTATGTAGAAAGAAATGTGTGCATATGCAGATATATCATCTTTTTTCATCAGTAATTTCAACTGGATTATATCAGATTTATACCAAACAAAAACTCCAAGAAAATTTATTACATTTTTTAAAATTTTGAATTTTTTTTCCATTCAATTTCTGAGATGAGAAGTTTACACTGTTGTCCTTATCTTTGTTGCTACTTTCACAACATTTCAGCTGTTATGCCCCCAGTCTTCATCAGGTACTTGTCAATCTGAATAAACTTAAAGAAACTGAACCCTTTATTTAATCTATAGGGACAGCTTATTTCATTCCACTTACCATGTCTAGGGCTATCTCATCCTGTTCTTATTTGTACTGCACAGTTAAGTAGTGAGTGTGGAATAATAATAATAATAATAACAATAACTCCCTCCACTCACTCCCTTCAAATTTGGAGGACTGAGGAAGAAGGAGAAAAGAAATTCCTGGGTCTATGTGAGATTTTTGCCTTCACAGAAATTAACTGGTGAGCTGAGAAGAAAATAAAAAGAAATTAGCAAGCCTATATGAAATTTTCTGGGACCAATGAAAACCTTGCCTTCACAGAAATTAGCTGTTATGCCAAGAAGAAGGAAGCTAACCCCTTCAAGGAATTTTGAACCGAACCTTTTATTTAATTCTCATTCCATTTACCATATCTAGGGACATCACATCCTGTTCTTATTTAGTACTGCTCAGTTAATGTTTGTGCCTTTTCCAATGAGTCTAAATCTATACTAACGAACACAGGGATCAAACACACAATTACTATGCCTGCCACCAAATTCATGAACCAACTCTTTTATCTACTAGCTTTTATCCATATAATATTTATATATGTATAGTTGACAATCCTGAGTGTAAAATTTGGACCCTTAAATAACATTTTTTTTCATTTATTTTTTTTGTATATTTGCTTGAGAAATTTATTCATCACCTGTTTAAAATAAATAATAAAAAAAAAATGTAAGAATTATAAAATAAAGAAAATCAGTTAGGGAAAAGAGAAAATTAAATTATGTGGAAAAACACATTTTTTTCTTATATTTAAATGAAAATGATAATATCTTGTATAAGCAAAGAAAGCTGTTTTCTTTACAAAAATATTCCTTGTTTTGTTCCAATTTTTTTCTCCTTACAAAAAAGAAATAGTTTATCTCTTTAAATTTTCCTTCCTTTTTTTTCTCTTAATAATCTTATGTTCATTATTCATTCATTACTCATGGATAGGATAACATCAAGAGGGAAATAAAAAACTTAAAACAAAAATGCCCGCAAAATAATTAATAAAAAAAAAAGATAATTATATTTTTGCCTAACAAAATTATATTTGTTGCTAATTCGATTTGTAACCATGGCTAGCAAAGACATTTTCTTGATAACGGCCACAATAGTAAAAAAAGAATAAAAAACTTGAGGAGTGAGAAGTTGAAACTGCATAAAGATTGAAGCTACAGGGCTTCATTAATGCATCAGGAGAATGAACAAATTTCAGGGTCACAGATAATTAGAGTCAAAATAATGAGAAGTTTTCTCATTTGTATTTAATTAATTATTTTCCTATTAGCAAAAGCAGTCAAACACTAATTTGAGGTACAAGCAAGAGTTAATCATCAAGTGTCATTTCTAGATTGCTTACCAATATTTCTAAAGTTTGCTTTCAAGACATTAAAATTCATTGAGAGATAAATTTCAGGTTGAATCACTTTGCCAACTAAATAGCACAGAGAAAGAATTGTTTTGTCTGTGTATCAATGTTTGTCTCTTGAGAAGCACTGAAACAGTCAAAGGACCTTGAATATTTACTAATAAATTCAAAGAATAAAACCAGTTAGATCAGGAATTCTCAAGCATTTTTAAAAATTGTTGATGTGTAAATATTCTTTTCTCATGAAACAAACAATGAAAATGAATAAAAAATTGATTTATTTCTTCTCAATCGACATTGTGTACTTCATGGGCACACAAAATAAAAGCATCTTAATAAATTGTAAACAAAATAAAAAGTAAAAGTAAATGAACCAAAAATAAATTTTCATCTCAATTTATTCTGAAAAGAGCCATGTTCTAAAAAGGATAATTTAGTGTCAAACTTTTTATTAAC
Organism: Acanthosepion esculentum; assembly: GCA_964036315.1. NCBI lineage: Eukaryota > Metazoa > Mollusca > Cephalopoda > Sepiida > Sepiidae > Acanthosepion > Acanthosepion esculentum. The sequence goes on along the minus strand of OZ038503.1, from coordinate 88,613,091 downwards.
AATTTGAGATGAACATGAATGTTCAATTGTCCATAGCAAAAATATTTCAGTTTCAGTTTTCAGGAAATTCAGGTAAAGGATAAAAACAAATACTTTTAATAAGACAACATATCTTGAAATATATGTAAAACTTGTGTAATATAGTAACAATAAGTAGAAGCTTATGAAGCTCAATTTGACTAATTCAGCATTAGTGCTGGTTATTTTATTAGAGTGGATGGTTATAAGCAAGAGGAGAGATGGGAATCGATTATTTTATGACTACAAATTGTGATAGTAAAAAAAAAAACACATTTTGGTAATGAAATTAAAGTTTATTTTAAAATTTTAGTTTTACACCAAAGGAATTATTTACTAAAGAGAAATTTTGTTTTCAAATTACTGACTCAATGTGCAGCTGTCATCATTCCAGTGAGGAGAAAAAATTTTGGCTCGGCACAATGATGGTGTGATCGTTTCTCAAAATGGAATGATGGTCAGTCAGTCTCCAAGTTGAGATTGACTCTCTGAATACAACTCACCAGTTTGTTCATGGACTTTCTCCAAAAAGCTGAATATATGCACCGACCCTATTTTCCATAATCATTATAAAATTGGTACATAGCCAAAGTTAAATGGAATTTTATCAAAATTATTATCACAGATTACAGAAAATAGACAGTTATTGAATTCTCTCAAAACAACTTTAAAAAAATATATAAAGTTACTTGATGGGTGTTTTAATTATATCAGAAGGGAAAATTAAGCATAATTATTATTAAAATTAACATTTCCTAGATTTAGTAATATTCTTTTTGTAGTTATTTCACCCCAAGAAAGGCAACAAAGCCACTAACACACAGGGCAGGTGGGGATACTAAGTATGAAAGAATATAAGAAAAACCTTATTAACTCACAAGAACAATAAACAAAGAGGAATTAGGAAGACAGAAGATGACCATTAACAATGCAAAATGGGGAAAATATTAAATACATAATAATTGAAAGAACTAATGAATATATGAAGTTATATTTAATTAGCTTATTTGCTGGACTATTGGACATACCCATGACTATAGGACACACACAGATTTTGGCATGGAATATTTATCAAAAAAAATGCCCACATCCCAACCTAAAAAAAAATCAAAACTATAACCATACCTTTATGTGATCTTCTCACTAAACATAAAGAAAGACAAATTATACAACCGGTACATTTTTGTAATAGAGTGAGGTAAGGTTTAATTACCAGGACATTTTTTGGAAAAGAAGAATTATAGTACATTACATGATGCATTTATAAAAAATTAGTTTACTTGTTTTTCAGGGAGCAACATTTACACATCCAATAAATTTATAATAACTACAAAGAGATCTATTGGTATCAGTGAACACTTGTACTTATGGTAATAGGCAACAAAACTGAAATATGGTAGTTGTTGGCAAATGAAGTGCCATACCATACATGCAGAAAAGCAAATTCTAAGACTCAAAGCAAGCTGCAATATACCAAGTCAAGGAAATATTTCTGTAAAATCTGGGATTTCTACAAATCAAGCAGCAAAATATTGTGCAATTCCATAAATTTCTTAATTCCTTTTTCCTGAGTGAATTTTTCAGGAATATCTTTATTGATATCATGTTTTTTTCTCTTCAGAGCTGAGGTCAATGTATGCACTGATTCCTGGTGAAACCCCACATTTTTTCGTGGTCTTCAGGTCCCTCTTATACATGATACTGCTGTAATAGACACAGTAATTTTTTGGTGCCTATTTTTGGAAAAGATTTCTGTCTGATAGACTGGCAAATACAGCATTTTGGCTGTTCCAATGTTAGTTTGTCCCTGTCTTACTTAGCAAAATATGCTGGAAGGGGAATTAAGTCTGATTAAACACATACAGATTTTTTAATCATTTCACCCCAAGTAAGGTGATAAAACTGCTAAGATGCAGGGTTTATTGAGTGTGATAGAATGTGAGAAAAACCTATTAAGGAGAGAGCATAATAAAAGAACAGTAATTAAGGAGCGAGAAGATAACAATTGACATTGCATTTAAATTTTTGAAGATCAAAGTTAACTGGGAAGCAAGAAGCCAAAAAAGTGTTCTACAGGTGAGAAGTGTGATAGAAGAAACTGTTAGCATAGAACTTATGGTTACATTAACCGTTTTGACTATAAAATGATGAGATCTTGCTGCCAATCTAGTAATACACTTAACTTCCTACAGTCTAGGTACTATAGAGAAGAGTTCACCAGAACATTTACCATGAATGTATGTATAGTAAAGGCACAGGGAAGGTACATTATGGTGGTGGGAAAGTAACAGAAGCTTATGCCAGGTCAGGACCAATAATTTTGCAGATTTTTCTTTGGATTTTATCAAGGATCTCTAAATTTATATCAGAAGCACCAGACTATATACAGCAGTAATATTCTAAGCATGGATAAATGGTAGATTTTAGATATGTAGGATAGATTCTAGTGAGAAAAATTGTCTAGCACAACACAGTGAACCAAATCGATTTGATATAATCTTCCTACTTCATGTCAGTGGAAAACGTTAAGCAGAGAAGGCACAATGAGTCACTGTCCTGGAGGCTAGCACCAGCCATGGTGATGGAAGTCAGAACTATTAAGCTGATTATGAAAAGATGAACAAATAGAAATGAAAAAAAATTGCAGTGTTTTCTGAGCAATAAACTATTGAATCATAACTTCATCTTTGATGTTTATATAAAAATGCTTTAACTTATGAGCTCTTGAATACACTGACTACAACTGTGATATCACCTTTTTTTGTTCACTCAATACAAGGCCCAAGAGTCATTCAAGGTAGAGGATTTGGGAATGAGGTTGTATGAGCATAAAAGGAGGAGGTAAGAAGTGCAGTTCATGAGATTATGTAGAATATATAATGGTTAGCCCTAAGCTTGAAGAGGTTAAAACTGTAGTGATCAGGAAAGCATCCTCTCAGGAGTCTTCTAGAAAGTAACAGTTCTAAGAAAGAAGATATCTGAATAGAACTTCTTATCTACTAATGGAATATAAAGGAAATGAGAATGATTTGTTCCCGTGTATATGGCATGACAGATCTTAGCTGAAGAAATGTAGTTTATCCAAATATTTTCCATGGAAATAGCAATAGAATAGCATGAGGCTTGCAATGTTTCATCTGTGGGAAGGTGTGTGTGGTTGGAGGAGAGAAATAATTCATCACCCACAAGGTAGTGTAGATGATTCTGAACTCTATCAAAACAGGCAAGTGAAGATTGGGCAACTCTAGCCAAGATATGGCTTGTAATAGTCCATTTTGGGGCTGATCTGGTTCTTGTGAAAATAGAGCATAATAGAAGGAGCTAGATACTGATTGGAGTGGTGCAAGGAACCGACCATTTTTACAGTATCTTTAGGGATGGATTAGATATACGAGTTCCACTTGATGTCTGAAGTGAGCTTGAATCCCAATAGGTATTCACGGTAAGGAGCCTCCTTGAGAAAATACTTATCCATTATGATAGGCGTAAATTCAAGGTATGCTCAGTGATGGTGGAACATTACTAGTTTGGTCTTGGGTGTATTGAATATTACAACCCAGTCATTCCCCCACTTGCTCAGTCAGAAGAGTGATGGGTTTCCAGATTCTGTTCATCCAGATTTTTAGAGGTTCTCCTATAAACTTGTATCATCTGCATAGATATTCACTAAAGATCGGAATATGTTCTTAAAAAGATCATTAGTATAAAGCAAAAAGAGATTAGGACTGAGAAGAGAACCTTGACAAATGCCAGCATTGATTTCATGGGCTTTTGATGACTGGCCATTAACAACAACCTTCAGGGATCTACATGTTAGGAAGGACTTAATAACCCTTTCAGATTTTCCATAGCTGAAGAGTTTGTGTAGCAGCCCCTGATACCATATCTTGTCAAAGACTTTTGATATCAATAAGGCAATTGCCCTTGCAATGAATTTCTTTCTTCATTCCTTACTGATTCTGTGAATGATAACAGGACATCAGCAGTGGAACTAGCACAGCAAAATCCATACTGTTTGTTGCTCAGGTGGTTGTTTCTGTTTAGGTGTTCAGCAACCTTCTTGTTAATTACAGTTTGCTGAGATGACACTAAAGTGGCTAATGGGTTGATATTGCAACAAGGATGAGTGCTTACCTGCTTTCTCAAAAAATGGGCACAGTTGGTACTTTCCATAGACTTTGGAAGCATCTCCCCTTCAGGCAGCAGTTAAACAGTTTTGCCTAGATTGGAGATAACTCTGGGCTGATGTGCTTAAGGACAACTAAGATTTTGTCCAGTAGAGTAACCTTCAAAGTTTTTACTAAGTTTGGAAACTTCCTGTGCCATGATAGTCATATTAAAAAGTTTGTGCACTGTAAGAAGGAGGAATTCAGGTATGGGGTTGGTCCATAACATAGAGTTAAAGGCAAAGTTCATTGAAAAAGCTATACCTTGTCTGATGAAGATAAAATAACTCTAGGAACATTTATGATAGCACTGACACTGCCGCTATTGAAAATTTTATTTGAGATATTCCAGAACGCAGAGGAACCAAGACATTTGTTTTCAAAATTTCCTATGTTATGATAGAGATAATACAACGTTTATGAGAAGAGGGAAGTCAAGTAAAGAATGGTCCTTATCACTTAATGTAGAATTAGAGTCAATGTTCATTGCAAAGAGCCTTGCATTGTCTGACACTTTACCTCTATTGAAATTTTAGAGGGATCAAGATTTTTGTTTTCAACCTTGTCGCTCTTTGCATTTTCTACAACTCTCTTGCAATGATTGCAGGTAGTTCTAAATGCATCAAGTGTTCAACTACATGATTCCCTGCGGTAGATATGGTAGTAGTGGTTACAGTGGGCTATGACTGCAGCACATTCTGACATGAAACAAGACTGGCTATTTGGTTTCTTTTGGTATTTTTTCTATGGCATAAAACTATCCATGCCTAAGGGGATTCATTCAGAAATGAGGGAGGCAATTCTGGATGATTTATTTTTGAAAAAAAGTTAAAAGGGGAGCTTCTGCAATGTAAGATCTGAAGCTGTCCCACTTAGCATTAGCATGCCGAAAGATCATCCTCTGATAGATACGTTTCATTTGGCATCAAATTTAACAGTAATCAACAAATGGTCGGAAGTGCCAAAGGGAGGTAACACTTCTGCAGAGCATTTTTCAGGGCAGGATGTGAGAAAGAGGTCTAGGAGGTTTTTGGCATATTGAAATATTCTTCTATGAAATGGGACATCAGGGGATACTTTTGGTTTGACATCAACTTTAACAGTGATCAGTGAATAGTCGGAAGTGCCCAAGAGAGGTAGCATTTTTCAGGGCAGGATGTGTGAAAGAGGTCTAGGAGGTTTGTATAATGATCTGCTGTTTCAAGAACACAAGTGGGCTTCTCAACAATCTGGGTCAGATCATAAGCGATAGAGAATTAATGACAATATTTGTCTTCTATATTGGTTTTGTTTGAGTGGACTAACCACTCCCTGTGGTGAATGTTGAAGTCACCACAAATATGAATCCTAAGATAATCAGAGAGAATGTCATCAATCTTCTCAGTTATTTTATCAAACATTACAATTTCATTATCCTATGGATGATAATTAAAATGAAAGACACACTATGAACGAAGGCCAGAAACATATGAACAGGAAATCAGTGTCTTCATTTTTTAGGGTCTCTGCGATATGCGAACACATCCTCAATATAGACACAGAGTCCATGCCCAATAGTGATTTCATGAGTTTTGTTTTACTATTAAAGACAAGAACCCTAGGTTTGTGAATTCCATAATTCACTTCCTGTCACTTTTTTTATTTGAGAGAGTAAAAATGGAGGAATGCAATTAAGAAAAATGAGAGAAGACAAATGTTTATACTTTATAGCAGTACTTCATTTTGGCAGCAGATGTAGCAGTCATTGTAAACAGGAGTATGACACAGAAGTCATTTAGTAACTAGAGATACAATTCAAGTAATCAAAAGTTCTTTGCTACTTGGTGTGACCCAAGAATAGATACAAGAAATAGCTAAATAAATAAAAAGTAGTACCAGATACAACTGTATTGTTCAGGGTATCTGAAATATGTGATTGAAATCTGGGCAGGATTCAGTACCTAACAAAATCAGAGAGAAGAAAAGTGAACCTTATCTATGTGCTGTGTTCCTTCAAGATATGGGTGATCATGGCTCTCCACAATTTTCTGCCTTTTGTAGCTCCTAGTAAATTTTGTCTTTTTGTTATCTCTACTAAACCCTGTTCTGTGATCCATTTATACAAGTTTATTTGGTAGTTTGTGCACTATTTATCTTTATTCCTATTGCTTTCTGTATTGCCTGTGAGTGTAAAATTTTCCAAGCCCTCCTTCCTCATTATGTGCCCTAGAAATTTTAATTTGATGTTAAGTATAAGTTTCCTTTTTGATTTCATTTTCTCTAAAACTTTGTCCTTGCTCACATGTTTGATTCATGGTATTCTCAGCATACTTCTGTAGAACCATGTTTTTGTTGCTTCAAGTCTCTTCATCTGTGAGAAGATTGCCTAGCATTCACTGCCATAGAGGAGGACTAATATTACAAAACAGTTCAGTACTTTACTTTATTTCTAATGAATTTTTCCTGTTTCTTAATACTTTGCTTAGCATTTGGAAGACATTTTCCCTATCCCACTGTATCTTATTGAAGAGAATATAGAACCCTATTGAAGATGTTTTCCTGTTTACCAGAAGAATCACACTTGCTGAAGGCTGAAAAGCAAACCAACTGAATCATTTTGATGAAAGATGAGGATAGTATTTTGAGCAAAAAATTAAATGGTAAATTTTTAATTCAGACATTTAATCAAAAACTATTTTAGGCAAAGGTAGATATTAAAGTGAATGGATAACCAAAAAGAACAAACAGGAGGTAATCAAGGAATAAGAAAAAACAAAAAGTTATAGAGAGTCATGTGCACCCATGTCCCAAAAGAACATCATCTATGAAAGAAGATATTGAAACAATCTAGAAATGCTGTGATAAACTGTGACAGATCTAGACTCTCATGTGGATGTCATGTATAGTGTCTAACTAATACAGAAATGTTTGAACATTAATGATTAAAAATGGCTTCAAGTGAATGAAGCCTTTACGTCTTAAAGAAGATAATCTTACATCAGACCCTGTTGACAAACACTACAATATCACAAAGAACTTTACCAAATAAAAAAAAACACATCATTTGAAGACTTCCAACAAAAGTAACAACAAAAACAAGTAGCAATATCACTAAAAAGGGAAAATAATGAATTAATCAAGATGTTAACTTTCTGCATTTCTTCTATGTGCTGTGTCCCTTCCAGATGTCGTTAATCATGGCTCTCCACCATTTCCTGTCCTTAGTAGCTCTTAATAACTTTTGTTTTTCTGCCTTTTCTTCTAGACCCTGCTTTCCAGGTAAGTTGCTTTCCTCTGGATCTCTTACCTTCAGTCTGTCCTCTTTCCTCATTATATCTCCTAGAAATTTCAACTTTCTCCTTCTGATGTTAAGTATAAGTATTTTGTAACCATTCCAAGTTGAGAGCTGATGCCATTAGGAAGGTCATTAATGAAAATCAAAAATGAAGTAGGACCAAGGATGGAGCATTAGTATGAAAAGAACTAGAAGAGTGGCCATTCAAGACAACTTTCATTTCACAATTCGATAGGAAACATTAGATCAGTTCAAAAATTGAATAATTTTTAGTTTTTTGTATGTTGCTTAAGCCACACTAATCTTAATTGTGGAGTCACTTAAGATTTAGTCAAGTTTGAGTACAATTGCATATAAATGAATGCATTGCATATCAAGTGATAAAATATATACAGAGTTAACAGATTTTATACTGAGATATTTTCTCAAAAGTTTATAATGAGATAAACTCTAGAATAAGCTAATATAAGTTGAATGAAAATTTAGAACTATCTTGGAAAAATTCTATTGACTTAGAAGTGTCTCTCCCTATATCAACATGTTCTGCATCAAATCCCACAGACAGATGTCATCTTTACTCATTTTTTTTGGCTTACGGACAAAAATACAGCCCTGCTGTCTATCAGGGGTTTCAAAAATATCACAGTGATCACTTCACCCACTTTTAACATGTTGCCAAAGTACAGCCTATCTGAATATAAAGGATACCAACATTTTTATACAGATATCTGACATACTGAGCTTCAGTTACCCTGCATATCAAAAGTTAAAAGACATGCTTTTCATATACTCTTCCTGACTTGATATCTTTGCTTCCCAAAAGTTGGCTCCCTTCTTTGGTAGCGTTTGATCCATCTTACCTAAATATGCCTCAACAGATACATATCATTAACCAGCTAGAAACAAGAAAGAGACATAACTGAAAAGAAATAAAAGTTATGGTAAAACACTAACCTGTGAAGTATAACATTAAGGCTACAGAGAAATATACCAGTCATATGAAGGGATGAAAGAAGAATGTCTAGTGGAGAGGTTGGTGTGAAGTGCTGGCTTCCTTCATTGCTAGCATCTGATCCATCTTACCTAAATATGCCGTAACACCAATCATTAAAGAGATAAAAACTAGAAAGAGACAAGTTCATATGCTCTTCCTGACGATATCTTTGCTTCCCAAAAAGTTTGCATTGTAGATGCAATCTTAGGGAAAATTGTAACAAAAATGAAACTTATACTTAACATCAGAAAGAGACATTTCAAATTTCTATGGCACATAATAGGGAAAGAGGGCTTGGAAAATCTGATACTCACAAGATAGATTGGAGGTAAGCGGGACAGAGGGAAATAGCACATGACATACTTCATGAGTGTGAATAAATGGATGGTGGAACAAGGTTTAGGAGAAATAACAAAAAGAGAGGAAATTGTGAAGAGCCATGATCGCCTACGTCCTGAAGGAACATGGCACATAAAGAAGCAGAAGATTGTGTATAAAATCTGATCAATTTTCTTATGATGCTTCAAAAAACAATTCTATACTCAATATAAGGTGTCTTTTCCTAACTTTTACCATGACTCATATGTCAAATTCTGTTTTGGTATTTGCCAAGATACAACTTAAATTTGGAAGACGTGCAAATAACATAGCAGTTATTAGTATGGAAAATGTAGTCCTTGAATTAAATCTATTGTGTTCACTTTTACATTAATCCATTAACTACCAAATCTTTTTAATGCACATTTTTGGCCCAGGCAGGTGTCTTAAGAGTTTATTCCTTATGTTTAATTTCAGCAGTTACCATTGCCATATTTATTGAAACTAGAACATCAAATATATATATATATATATGTGTGTGTGTGTGTGTATAAAACATCATATATATATGTGTGTGTATAAAACATCAAATATATATGTGTACAAAACATCAAAAAATAATATTGATTAGAAATAATAAAAAAATACTTTTCAAAATAGTCATTATTTTTCTACTCATGAAATGTAAAATTATGACAGAAAGTGTCTTAATAATAAAAACTTTGAAGGCTAAATGTTGTAAAATATACCTCTGTAAATGCAATGTATGTAAGCAATTCAATGTAAATACAAGGAATAACATGTAGTGAGTTTAATTTGAACAGATCCCCAAATGGGGCTCATGGCAGGTAATGGATTAATGCCCTTTGGAAAGGCAGGAAGATACCTCTTCTCCTAAAATAGTTCTGATGAGCTTTCCTCCTTGGTGTCTTGACTGCATGAATTTAAGCATGCTACTAGATTGGTAACTAGGTTTCACTGTTGAAATACCTAGATACAACCGTATGTTCTATTCTAATAGTTTCTTTTCTCGCACTTCTCACCTGTGGAACTCTCTTCTGATTTCTTGCTTCCCTGTCAACTACATTCTTCAGACATTTAAATGCAATGCCAGTTGCCATCATCTGGATTCCCTGATCCTGTTCCTTTATTGTCCTTTCTCCTCACTAAAGTCGTCTCATTCTTTATCACTCCCAGTAATCTTTTGCATCCTAGTGACATTATCACCTTGAAATGATTAAAAGAAACCATCATCTATGGATTAAACAGTAGGAGAGTCTTGGTTGGCAGCCACTCTAGGAGAAGGATTGCTATGAATTCAAAACTATATTTTACTTTTACATCAAGAAATGTTATTTTTGTACATTTTTGGCAGTCATTTATAAATATTAACTTACTGAAATTCAACATTTCTTTATAGATTATTTCTTTAAGTCTTAGCATTTTTTCTTTTATTCTTCAAATGTCAGCTCATCAATTCATTCTTATCTGCTTTTCTTTTTCGCAAAGAAGAAAGAAACATGAAGAAAATATGAAAAATAAATTTAGTATTTTGTTCTCATTAATTTTTTTCCATTTGCAGATAATTTATTTTGCTTAAGTTACATCATTTATTTATTTTTTTTTTTCATCTTAAACCATAAAATCCATTAAATTTCTGCAGCCTTAATTCTTAGGATTTTTATTAATGGAAGCATCATCAGTTACTCTATTTGATGGTATGATATATGTTTATTTTTTCTTCCAAAAGAATGGCTAAAAAAACCATTCTATGTCTTATATAGAAATACCAAACCTCTGATAAGGCTAATTTTATCCCCAACATCATTACCATTGGTTATTTTACTTCAGCCTAGTCTAATGCCATAATGATATTATTTACTCAAACAGCATTATTACTTTTATTTTATATTATTAATGTTGTCAATGATACTGTAAAAGGAACTATTATAACAAACTACAGGCTTTCTTCATTGGTAAAAGCTGATCTATTTTACTTAAATATGCTTCAACACGTGTCTCTGATTAACCAGTTAAAAATTAGAAAGAGACTGTAATGAAAACTTGGACTCTTGTTCAGCTTAATGTGCCTTCATTGAACATAACTGAAGAGTCTTGCCGTTTTGGCCACAACGGTGTGACTTATTTATACAAATCATGAGACAAGGGAGGTAATCAGGTTGTCTTACCACATTATCCCTGGCTTTGTTTTCTGACACAAAACCATCCAGGTGACTGGGTCTCTTGACAATTCTCTGGTAGCTGATCTGGGCTTTCAGGTTTTATGGGAACAGTCGACCAGAAGTATTTCATCTCATGTTGTTTTTGTCTCCTTCTTGGAGTGGGACACTCTGATTCTGAAAGCTGATTATCAGTCTGTGGTAGTATACTTTCATTTTGAGGGAGCTATTCTGGTGTTGATCTCTGAATCATCACTATCGTGGCCTTGTTCCTCAGGAGAGCCCAATGGCATTGTGTTGTCATTACTATCAAGAGGGAGAGATATTGCTTCAGGAGAGAGCTGCTCCTCCCTCTGGTTTGATAATTTGCTGGCAGGGGCCAGATATCTGAGGGAAACATTCGATTGTCTCCCATTGGCGATGGTGGATGCACATATAGAGTGGGTTCACCATGAGCAGTTACACCTTACTGACAGGAGAATTATACTTGCTTTGTCAAACATGGTTTCTTAGTAAAACAGTACCTATGAGAACCATGATGGGAGAGAGATCCCAGCTGAAATTTGCCTTGGAAATTTTAAAAAACTTTTGTGAGGTGTCGCATTAGTTCTTGTACATGATAGTGTTCCTATAGCATACAGAGCCTTGGTTGTTACATCTTCTCAATGTATAATTGGAAGGTTTTGGTTTTCAATTGCTAACTGTATGGTCTTCCATCTTATACCATGGTATCTCTTGCACTGTCCATTCCCTTGAGGATTGTATGGGGTAGTCTGGCTTACAGCCATTCACTATACCAATAAGAATCTTCTTAGTTGGTTAGACATAAAAGAGTTCCTGCAATCTGAAAAAGGCAAATTCTGGTTTCAAACCATATGCATCATCCTTGCGATACCTGGATGATAGAGTTCGTGCTTTTTATTGATCCACACTCTTGACAGTGCATCCACTGTTCCATTTCCCTTTCCCTTTTCCCAACCAATAGAAAATATCAAGTGAAAAACCAGAAAACTCTACCCTCCATCTTGCTATCTTCTCATTTTTTATTTTGCTTGATATCTTGGGATTAAACATAAAAGAGACTGACTTTTGGTCAGTGATTAATTTAAAGCAGTGACCAATTAAGAAATGTCACCATTATTTTAGCACCTAAACTATGGCATAAGCCTTATTTTCGACAGCTGAATATCTGCACTCAAATTTTGACAATGTTCTGAAGAAGAACACTACAGGGTGCCTTGATTGCCTTAATGAAGCAGCTATGGCATAGTCAGAAGTGTGAATCTCTACTTCTAGGGGAATGTCAGGATTCACCGAAGTGATGGCTGAGTTGACAAAATCTCTCAAAGGCTTTAATGGCAGAATTTAAAGAAAATTTGGTAATTTTCATAAGTCGGTGTATTTCTTCAGAAAAGGAGGGATCCCTTGAGTATAATGAGTGAACATGCCCATGGTTCATTGCAAGGCAGCTATGGTGTTGGGAATAGGTAGTTTTAGCAGTGGTTTTAGCCATTCAGTGTTCGGCTTCATGATTCATTTATCCACAATATATCCAAGTAGTCTGATAGTTGTCAATCCATAAGAACTCTTGAAATGGTTGAGTGTGAGATTATATTTCTTGACAGCTTCCAAAAACTGTTTAGGTTGCAACTGTGGTTGGCCCAGACATGGCCACACACTCTCACATTATCTATGTAGGCAAAGGTGCCTTGTAGTTTTTCTTCAAGAATTATTTTATCAAGTGCCCCCTGAAAACTGGAAACCTCATTGGTGACTCTAAGTGGAATCAGTCAGAACTGATAAAGTCATCCACAGGCTTAAAAAGCCATATAAGGCTTATCATTAGGGTCTGTAGCTACTTGGTGGTAAGCACTCTTTAGGTCTAACATGCTAAATATTCTGTATTTGGTGATCTTGTTTATCATCTCAGCAATACAGGGTATAGGTTATGCATACAAGAAGGTGTACCTGTTTATAGTTTGGGGGTATTCTATGACTATCCTTTTTTATTATTATCAGAGGACATTATTAATACTTGTGCCCTCCATGTTGATCTGCTTTCTTCGATTATTCCTTCTTTTAACATTCTTGTTATTTCTGCTTGAATAAACGTTTTGTCTTTAAGAGAATCTTTTCGAGATTTGGTGGCCACTGGTTTACAGTTTTTGGTTAAGTTTTCAAAAAGAGAGAGGTATTGTACATTTATAGCGGCCAAGCCACAGATGTTCAATGCCAGTTTAGGGCCCCCAAAAGGGAAATTAATACTAGAATGCTGTTTGAGGGAATCATGGGTCAGTATGACATCACAGCACAGATTTGATGACAAAAAATTTGGTGTTAGTGTAGTTAGTTTGATTAAACTCTAAGCCAGCCAAAATATATTCTCTAACCTGTGAAGATAGTGAAGTGTTCACCATAGCCATCTGACTATTACAATGCATGATTTTAATCTGTTTCTTTTTGCAATATCACTGCTAATAAAACTCTCTGAGCTTCTTGTGTCAACTAGAGCATTCATTTCTACCCCATTTATTTTTACTATTAATATAGCATTTGAAAGACATTTAGGGTTTGCAGTTGAGACAATACTAATCACAATAGGAGCATTTGAACCAGGTGAAAAAAAAGCTTGATTGACAAACCTTAGAGAAATGTCCCTCCTTCCTGCACTTACAGCATTTGCTGGGCAACAGAACGTGGGGTGTAGTTTGAGACCATTTTTATTTGGCTGCAGCACTAGCATTGTATGCAGTGTCTTCTGCAGAGGGAAGATTTTGAACTGGTGAAGGCAGGGAGCAGAAATGAGAAAGTCTGTTGTAGAGGACTGTCTTTTTTCCCTATTTGATTCGTTTGAACTGGTGGGCTAGTAAGAGTATAAATACTTAGTGCAGCCTCTGCAACACTTGTTTGCAGGTATGAAGAAGATTGCTTTTCTGGCATCTTCAAGGTAAGTGCCTGTTTGTGAGAAGTAGCTAAATCTACTTGTTTATTTTCCAGCAATTTTTGACGGATATAGTTTGATTCTAACCCATTTATAAAGGAATCTCTGATAAATTCATCCTTTGCCTGATCTGCTGTCATCGCTTGAAAGTCACACTGTTGACTTAAGATGTTTAATCACTGAAGATGCTGATCCAACCCCTCTTCAGGGGATTGGCAGGTAGTTGCTAATACATGCCGAGCAAAGATTATGTTTCGTCTCTTCACAAAAATTCCATCCAAAACGTCCAAAAACGTAAGTTTTTCACTGAGAAATATTCGTATATACAAATATAGAAACATGGTGTATTAGCAGGTTAAGTCTATATGTATCAGTAATAAGAGTGGATGAAATTTTTTCCAGTGCAAGCAATCCTTCAAATATTTCCCAGTGTCAGTAGAAGACAGGTCTGCAGATTACAAGTTGAGACGTTCTGGTTTAAAGTATTTGTCCATAACTACATTCAATAAAATTATAATGAAAACTCAGAGTCTAGTTCAGCTTAATATGCCATTATTGAACATAATTGAAGAGTCTTACCATTTTGGATAAGACAGGGGAGGTAATCAGGTTGTCTTACCACAGAGACCATGGACATACTGGTAATGGTAAAACACTATCCTAGGAAACATAACATTATGGCTACAGAGAAATATGAAGTGATCAAAGAATGATTGGTGAAGGGGTAGGTGACTTTTCATTGTGATTTCTTGCCTTGTGTTCAGCTGTACTGTTAGCTTGCTTTTTATATACAGTAATGTTTTCTGGTATAGCTAATGTGCTTTTCTAATGTTTTGTAATGTACAAATAGCTTGGTTCTTTCTGCAGCTATTCAGTTAAAAGGTTAGAATTTTTATAACTTGTTCAAGAAAAATTATTTGAACAAGTCAAAATATCAAAGAAGAAACAAGATAAATTTATCCCGAACATTTTTCGTGTAAGTGATTAATATGCAGCTTATTTGAAGACTTTGAGCAGTAAAGGGCAAACATTCTCTTAGAAAAGAAATAACATGGATGTAAAAGACAAGGAATCCAAACAGTGCAAAAACAACAAAAGAAAATTTAGATTGCAAGTAATGCTGACAAAAAAAACAAATACCGTTTTCTGATACCAAAAATCTCTTTGTGGTCAAAAAGATCAAAATATGTTCTGTAAGTTTTGAATTCAATCTAAATAAAAATCCTTGTCTTATGTCTACAGCCTTCAGTTTTAAGGTTGATATGGTCAGGGTGCGATGGATAAATTGCCGTCTTAATTATGCAAAAATGAAAATAACACTGACATCTCGTTTTACCAGATATATTTACCAAAATCACACAAAAATATCTAGAAATTTATTCAATAAAATCATCATTGGCTTCAACTACAGCCTCCATAAAACTTCAGAATCTCCTGCAACTTGTCTGGACGGTCTCCTTGTTTAAGTTGGCAAATGCTGCCATATTCCTTGCCTTCAGTTCATCTTTGGTAGTTTTGTTGGCCTCTCATTCAACTGTGCCCCACACATAATAATCAAGGGGGTGAATTCTGGGAAGTTAGGTGGCCAGATGTAAGGAGTGTTGTGGTCACAGAAATTGTCTCAACCATGACTGTGTTCACCAGCCTACATTTGTGGCATGGTGCAGAGTCCTGTTTCCAGATATAGGGTCTTCCAGAAGCTACCCTCTTGACCCAGGGCAGCACTACCATCTCAAGGTACTTGATGCAGGCTTCTGTGTTGAGTCTGAGGCCCTGTGGGAAGATGAATGGAGGTATAACATCGCCATCACTAGTGATCAATCCAAACACCATTGTAATCCCCATTAGACTCATTCAACTCTTTCTGAATCCTCTACACTGTCCTCAAATTGATACCCAAAACACTGAAATGTTCATATTGCAGCTTTCGGCACAGTATAGCATGCTGTTTCCAAATTTCTGATGAAGTGGATTGCATCATGGTGCTCTTTTTCTCACAGGTGATGCCCAACTGACTCTACTATACTGTGCAGAACACAAAATCAAAAACAAACAAGACACATGTGCAAAATTAAAAATATAAAATGGCAACAATTTACCCATCGCACCCTGTATGCATGTGTGTATGTAAGTTGTCATAGAAGTAAAAAAAGAGTGAAAAGGAGATAGAGCTACCAACTACTACTAATCAGGTGTGATAATGACAATTAGACAACTTATAGTCACCAAACTCAAAAGGAATGTGCTGGATGAACAGTAGGAATAAAGGAGTCATAACTTGATCTCTGATGTGTCCACTTGGTGAAACCTTTTCTTGTCTAATTTGTTTGGCTCATTTTGTTATTAGGTGGTCACTTCCAAAAATTAGGAAGTTACATGTGTTCTCATTGGTAAAAAAA
Source organism: Acanthosepion esculentum (assembly GCA_964036315.1). Lineage (NCBI taxonomy): Eukaryota > Metazoa > Mollusca > Cephalopoda > Sepiida > Sepiidae > Acanthosepion > Acanthosepion esculentum. The sequence continues at coordinate 88,596,801 of OZ038503.1, read as the reverse complement.
AAACTGTGTGCTTTTGTCACATTGTATGTTCACAATATATCAAGTCATTTAGGTGAGGTTTAGTGAAGGCTCCAAAAAATGTGAGATAAGGGCTTGATTCAAATTTGTTAGGAGTTTAATTGGATAATAAATATGAATGCTTACACATTTTCCTAGCTCTATTTTTAGAAGTGATTAAATTGGAGGTATGATAGATTCTTTTTATTTTATGTGCCGTGTCCCTCAAGGAAGGGCGATTATGAGCCTCCACAACATCCTATCCTTTTAAACAATGTTTATCTCCTATTTTCTTGCATTGAGAATTTGACAATCGCAAGGTATGTGAGTGTTAAATTCTCTATGCACTCTTTCTTCATTATGTACCATAAATTTCAACAGTCTCTTTCTGATTCTAGGTAAGTGTCCTTTTCATTCTCATTTTCCCTAGAATTTCTTCATTGTTCACATGTTCTGTTCATATTATTCTCAGCATCCTTCTGTAGACCACATTTCTATTGCTTCCAGTCTCCTCTTCAACTGTGAGAAAAATTGTCCAGCATTGACTGCTATATAGAATTCTATATGAAATAATTTCTTCTCTTGATGCATGAGTGAGTTAAATTCATGGTAACTAAGATACTCTTTGAATTGTGGAATTGAGATTGCAAAATCCAAACTATCTGAAGGCATTAGTTTCTGAATATAGTTCACATTGTCAAAATGTTGCTCTGTTGTAGTTAAAGAAATCATGTTGCTCTGAACACCATTTTGAGGTTTATTATCAGTAATCATTTAAAAACGTGTAAAAACCAATGGCACCTTGGAAATTGATTCTTTAAGGGGATTTATGCCACATTTGTGGTAAAGTTATATTTTGGAAAAATCCTACAACTCGATTTTTAATGAAAGTTTCACCAGATTTGAACTGAATTTTTCTCTTCTTCATATTTAAAAAATGTCTTCATTGGTATTTTTTTGCTCTTCCTAAAATCTGAATTGAATTTGCAGGGGATTTAATTAAAATGTAACCCCATGACATTTGAACCTATCAATATTTAATTATCAAAACAACTTTCTTTAGCAGTGAAAAAAATAATTGTAAAGGAATGTAAGTTTTTTGTTACTTGAGCTCCACAGCCACACTTCTCTTAGCAAACAAGAATGTGATTAATTGCACTGGATAAGTAAAGCTAATGCAAAGTTTTAGCAGGGCTTGGTGAATAACCTTGTTTCATATTGTCTGATAAAGAACAGCAGCTTGGGATGAGAAATTGGAGAGTCGAGTTTAAATTCAAGTTGGATTTATTATATTCACTTATGCACTTATGAATTCCTCTCCTCCAGCTATGGGTTAAATAATAGGACTTATATCTGGAAAAAAATCGTTGTTATTCCCAAGTATTCTTAATGCAATAGTCATTTGCAAAAAAAAACACAAACAAATTATTCTTACAATTTAAAATATGTTTCAGTTTTAAATAAACCAAAAAGGTTTGATAAACCATAAAAAAAAAAAATCACTATCTAATAAAGGATAATCTACATCAGTCCCATCACTGGGCATGGTCATAGGGTTGCTGTGCAGGTGCACACTGACCAGTCACCACCTGATATCTAGGTTGAAATCCAGAGATGTTCCTTTATGTACAGCATGTCTTGGGCAAAGAGTTGATGAAGTCTGTCTTTCTGCAGGTCAAATCACAACTGATGTCCTTCAACTTGAAAGTTAACTTTGGTCACAGAGATGTAGACATTGATTCAATCAGGGGGAACATCATCACTGGCCATTAACTTCAGTCTAAGAAACCCTCTACTCAACAATGTTGTGCTGCATTTCTAACTATGGAGCCCAATCTACCCACTTGTACTAGATGGCTGTTGATCCCACAAGATGATTCAACTACACTTTGAGGGCTCAATTATGCTTGTTGTCTAGTCACCCTCTTCCCCAGAAAAACCTGGTGAGGGAACCAGTTTAATTGCTGATAATATAACCATGTGACAAGTAGTACTGGGTTACATGTCACCAGTAGAACTTGTAGAATGACCTGATGTATACGTTTGAGGTGTTGTCATCCTCTGCTAATAAAGCTGAATGCTTTTCCCATAACAAAATGGCCCTACACAAGAAAGCAGCACCATAAGCATTGTTCTCTATACAATATAATGCAATTCAGTTATTTATAATTTAATGAAATGGAATTAATTAGACATTCAAATTTTCTTCTTCTATGTGCCATATCCCTTCAAGACATGGATGATCATGGCTCTCCACAACATCCTCTCCTTTGTAGCTCTTAGTAAACCCTGTTCCCTCTTTTGTTAGGTAGGTTACTGGCTTCATTCCTCTATCACTCTTGCCTTCAATATGTCCTATAAGTATTAAATTTTCCAAGCCTTCTTTCCACATAATGTGCCCCAAAAATTTCAACTCTGATTCCATATGTAAGTGCCATTTTTGTTTCCATTTTTCACTCCATGCTATTCTCAGCATTCTTTTGCAGAATGACATGTCTGTTGCCTCAAATTTCTTATGCATCTGTAATGAGCATTCACTGCCAATATTACGCAATAGTTCAGTATTCTATTTTTTGTTTCTAATGAAATTTTCCAATTTCTTATTACTTTGCTTATCTTTTGGAAGGTACCATTCACTATCTCAATGTGCCTTTGAATTTTGGTGTTGCACTTCCGAGATATTTTAATTTTTGTACTTACTTGATTTTTGTGTCTCTAATTCATAGTTCACATTTTGGTTTCTTCCTTTTGCTGACAACCATATATTCTGTCTTCTTGGAAAATAAGACTTATCAAAGAGTAGAACTCTTGATGAGTCAATGGCCTGCTATCTAGAGGTGGTGTATTAATAAAATCAGAAGAAAAGGCAACAGGAAACCACTCCACTACCAATCCCAAAAACATTCATGACTCATTGCAAGTTTATGAAATTTAAAATGCAGAGCACTAGAAAAAAGATACTTAAATATAATTTTAGAGTTTATCATAAATCCACTAACAAAAACTACTTAAATAATTTCTATTCTCACAATAATCAAAAATAAAATCAGGATTAGTCATAGGATTCTAACTCAGAACTCTTAAGATATGTAGCCTAGAATACCTAGGTGAGAAAGAGAAATACATTACCCACATGATTTCATCCTCAATGCTAGAAAACAAGATTACAAAATCCACAAATCAAAAAACAAGACATTGCCAATAGCACTTGTAACAACAACACAAAATTCATAATCTTACCTTCTAAAACTCTTTCTACAAAACATGTAAATAAATTCGTAAATATTGCTTTATGTATATAAGTTTATAATAATATAAAAACTAGACACCACCAATAGTACTTCTAACGACAACACAAAATTAATAATCTTACACTCTAACACTCTTTCTGCTAAACTTGTAAATAAATTCGTAATCATTAATACTAGGATCTTTACCACCACATCAATGACAATCGGAAATATCATTAGGAAGAAAAATAAATCCAACACCAATTCAGATTCCAGTACTTATCATATAAATTGCTTACAATGTAAAAGCATTTATGTTGGAGAGACATCACAAAGTCTGAAAGCCTGTATCTACAAACATAAAATAGATTTACATTTAGATAACCCTTTAAATTCACTCATAATATGCAGGAACAAAACTGGTCATATGAAACAATGTAATAATATATAAGTATATTTAAGTAAAAAGCACAGCTAAATCTAAAATAAGTATAAATAACTACAAATGGTAACTTGACTTTATGAATTTAAGCACAGTACTAGATTGGCGGCAAGATCCCATCATTTTACAATTGAAAATGGTTAGATGTAACCATAAGTTCAATGCTAACAATTTCTTTCCTTGCACTTCTCACTTGTGAAACAAACTTCTGTCTTGCTTTCCAATTTGATTTTGAAAAATTTAAATGCAATGTCAATTGTTATCTTTTGTCTTCTTAATGCTCCTTTTATTGTTCTTGCACCCTAATAATGTTTTTCCTGATATTCTTTCACACTTGGTAACCCCGTGTTAGTGGCTTTGTTGCATTGCTTGGGTTGGAATCATTAATAAAATTTAGTACACTAAAACATTATGCATTTCTATAAATAGAAATACTTTAAATTCCAATTCACAGAAATCCTTTAAAATCTTAGAGCAGCCAAATTGTGGTATGGGGGAAAGTACAATGGTAAAAACATTCCTTTACAGGATATAAAAATGGTTCCTCCAGAATTTTAGGATAATTCTTTACATTCTTCTCTTCAAACTGATAAAGCTTTAACCTTTCCTTTGATTGGTTCTGTATTCTAGAGAGAAGCTAGAATTCTTCATTACCCAACACTATAAACTGCTTGATGTCTTTTCACTGCTTCTTTCTTTTTCTTCTCCAAAGCAGAGGAATGCTGAAATGCATTCATTAATTGGGAACCTGTGGATTTTCCTTATATTCAGGATTGAATTAAAAGAAATATTTTTTTCATTCATTCTTTCACTTCATTCATCTATTCAAGTCTTCATTTATTTTTTCTTTGAATAATTCAATTATTCAAAAGTTTTTTTTTCTATTCTTCCTCTTTGTTACACACACCCAATCTCCTAATACCTGTTTACAAAGCTAAATAATGTCCATAGTATTCTTTCATGTCACAAATCTATACAGAAAATAATAGTTACAGTTCCCTATACTAATCCTATTAAGTTTACAACACTATGCTATTTTCTACAGGTTTCCCAACATCCAGAATGCAATTTTTCTTTAAATTTAAATAAAAGCACACAAATTTAGGTAGACCTTTGCAAACTGTATTCTTCTTTTTCAGAAATAAGGCCAGTTAAGAAATGATACTTGTTGAGATATGCTTTCTGCAATATTCATTTTGACAACAGAATCTTATAACCGCATTTATTTTTCTCAGATTCTTCATTTACTTCATACTTTCATTCTGGCTTTAAAAAATTATTACAACAGCCATAAATTAGTGAAAAGATGATTGAATATCCCTGAGAAAGTGATAAGCTTTGTATTTACTGATTAAGTGTGTGTGTGCTTACCTGCACATAATGTAATGACTTCTGATTCCATTTCATAACAGGTAGAATTGTTTATTTCTATAATAACTATCCTGGGTTCTTTTCACTTGCAAGGATTCTGAGTGAGGTAATATTTTTCCCTTGTTTGTTTAAAAAAATTTATTTCCTTTTGCAAAATGAAATGACGGACTCAGCTCATATCATAGTATAATGTTGATAAGCCATTTTTCCAAGATATTTGACAGTAGGACAAACTACTAAGGAAAACTGATTCCTATTCCTATAATGTTTTGTGATGAATGTGCATCAGTACAGACACAAAAGAGTCCTTGAATTGCATGCAGGCATGTTTGTCAACACCAGTTACATCTGGGTTTTTTCCTTTAGGAACTACCATTTAATAACTCATTCTCAGAGCTTAGAGATTTTTCAAGACAAAGGGAAAATACTGAGGAGACATTGACGAGTCAAGTGGTCATGTTTTTGTTTTCCAAGATATTTGACAGTAGGACAAACTACTAAGGAAAACTGATTCCTATTCCTATAATGTTTTGTGATGAATGTGCATCAGTACAGACACAAAAGAGTCCTTGAATTGCATGCAGGCATGTTTGTCAACACCAGTTACATCTGGGTTTTTTCCTTTAGGAACTACCATTTAATAACTCATTCTCAGAGCTTAGAGATTTTTCAAGACAAAGGGAAAATACTGAGGAGACATTGACGAGTCAAGTGGTCATGTTTTTGTGTGCAAAATTTCACATTAGTCTCACCAATTGTGATTTGTAAACAAATGGTTTGTCAAGAGAATCTTTGTCACTTAGATTTAACTCACAGTAAGGATTTTTGCCAGTTTAAATTTAATCTACATGTTTGTTATTGATGCTTGTTAAATATTTCTATCAGTAAAACAAATTTTGATATCATAATATTTTTATACAAATACTGTTGCAACTGTTACATTATCATTTAATGTATGCTCCCTTGCAGTATCATTTAATACATGCTCCCTACATAGCGTTTAGAAACATAACTCCTGACTACTTATGTATCCCAACTCTCCCTCTCTCTGCTCTTGTACATGAGTAAAATCAGTCATACACAAGTTTTATCTCTTCTTAAACATGTGTTTGTTATGTTCTTTCAAGGAGTTAACAGCAACAATCCAAAGTTATAAAATAAACTCTATGAAATCAGGTAAAAAGTTATGTGTATACAGTGTAACTCGGATATAAGAGAGTTGTCTGGACCGGAGAAGAAGTATCTTATATCCGGGTTTCTCTTATATCCGGGTTTGGTCTATTATATATACATTAACACAGGCTCTAATTTGGGACCAGATAAACTCTCTCTTATATCCGGGTTTCTCTTATATCCGGGTTACACTGTATTTAGAATAAAAACATTTTGAAACAATCAAAAAGACAAAGTTTTAATTTTCCCAAATGACTACAAAGCAGTTTGGAAAAGTTACAAAAATATCTTAATATTTATTATTCTTGGAAAGTTCAATATTGAAGAATTTAATGAACGTAATAGCTCTTATATAAGGTAGTAAAGGAAAGCAAGAACAATGGACAAACTATTAATACTATGAAGAGAGAATGCAAAAGAGACAATCCGAATTGTGGGATACATATTGCAGATGTCAAGCAGGTGGGAAAATTTAATCTATCTGAATAATGTAGTAATAGATTATGGGAAATGTAACAGTGTATAAAAATGGCAAATAATGCTTTTAAAAAATTAGGCAAAAAAAAGTAACAAAGGAAAGAGTGCTGAAATGCTATGTAATATCTAATCTATATTGCAATGAATGCTTGACAATCTCTTCACAGATGAAGAATAAATACAAAGTGACAGAGATGTGGTTCTATTGATGAATGCTGAGAATATTATAGGCAGTGCATGTGTAAAATGGGACATTTTTAAGGAGAATAGAAACAAGAAAGAAACTAATATTTACAATTCAAAAGAGACAGATGAAATTTTTGGGACAGATGATGAGGAAAGAAAGCTTGGAGAATTTGACCTTCACAGAGCATATACTGAAAGCACAAGAGATGGACTAACTTATTTAACTATTTTATGTGAATGGATGGCAGACCAAGAACAAAGAAGAATGGCAAAAGCAGTAAATGTTACAAGGAACAAAAAAAAAACAGAAACTTGTTTTTATGTTTTTATTTGCTTTCTATGGCCTGCCAGGCCTTTGCAGGTTATTTAAAGCCAAAAAATATTTTTAGATTGTAAGAATCCTTTTTGTAGGAGTATAATAATGATTTAGGAATACAAGTCTTATTAATTAACCCATAGCTGGAGGAGAAGAAGTGGATTCATATCTTTCCCAAGCATATTTGCACATCAGTGAATATAACAAACCCAATATGGAATTGAAACTCAGCTCTCTGATTACCAATTCCAAGTCATTATCCATTACACTACATGTACATCCAAACTTACAGCAACTGGTATTCTTTTGAAGTCACCCATCTGGGTACTAACCCAACTTGATGCTACTTAACTTTGGTGATCATACAGGGACCAGTGTTTCAACGTAATATGGCTGTAAGCCCTAGGAAGTTGTGGAGAGACATGACCTCCCATTTATTGAAAGGGTATGCACATAAAAGAAGAAGAAAAAGAATAGTTCTAATTGTATGCAATATTGATATCAAATAGATCATGGTTAGTCTTCTAATTCATCGGTGGATCTGCAGGTGACTACATAAACCAAGTCTGGACACACAGTCTAGAGTAGTAGGGGCACTGAAAGTCGGTAATTGTGACCAATGACACTGTTTCATGGCAGTACTGTTCCATTTGAATATTGATTTTTTGATGCAAAGCTTCTTCAACGTTTCTAGAGGGGTGTGGTGGACAATGGCATAACAACACAGACAATCGAAAACACACTACTCTAGCTCCTTTGGTCTGATCTTGAACTTGTGGAGGTTAGTTTTGATTGCATCTTTGTATCATTTTTTGGTCAGTCTTGATGTCTTCTGCCACATAGGAGCTTTCCATACAACATGCATCTGGGAATGCAAAGTTGCTCCATCCAGATGACATTGCCAGTTCATCAGATTTGGTCCATGATTTAATACTGGTCAAATTTGCACACTTCAAAATTTCAAGGTTGGTGCTGCAAACTTGTAATGTGGATTCAGACATTGACTGAACAGATTGCATGTGAAACTTCTAATTCGTTCCATTTCCTTTATACCAAATAGATAGAGAATAGAAATTATTGATGTTGCAAACATCATTTTCTACCCATTGGTAAATTGCAATATGTTTGAATTCAATATTGTTCTATTCACTGTTGAAATAAAATATATTATTAAAAGATTGAGGCACATGATATTTGCTAGGAATAAACAAACAAGGGATATTGCTTAATGAAAATTCATCAACAAAAATCATATTGCTTTAGAAAAAATGAAAATGAGCATAACTAATAAATCAGAAATTAAAATGCCAGATTTTTATGGAAAAGCATCTTGATAAGTGTTATGTTTTGTATATCTCTCTGTGTAGTAGTAGTCATAGTATAGTTTTCTGTGTCCTGAATGGCCACTGGGTTTGTTAGCCATAGCCATCCTATGTTTGCCAGTTGTTCTCTATTTATACTTGTCTATCTAATTTGTATATGATAAGGAAAGGCAAAACCTTCACATTGCATTACTTTGACTTTTGTTTAATATTTTCATTTTTTTTTTTAAATTATAAATGAAATGTATGACAGTGTCAACATACTGAAAGACTTTAATAGATCCATCTTCATTGTGCTGTCAAGTGTAAATGAATGCAAGCTCCATTACGCAAACAGTTTAAGAGCCACATAACTAAGCTTATCATCCAAATTCTAGTAGTTCTAATAGTAGACTGGAAATAGAGTAAGAACAGTGTGGTTTCATAAAAGACACTGGAAGAAAAAATACAATATTTATAATCCTAATGATATCCAAGTGAGCAATACAAATACAGACAGATGTATACTTGTGCTTCAGAGATATGATACAAAGACCTATTTGAACTGCTAGGAAAACTTACTTTATTTGAGCAAGATAATAGAATAATCTAAAGCTTTTACCTTTGAACAGACAGAAAACAAAGTACGTTTAGAAATGCATCTGTAAAATGACTGCAGCTACATCATCAATAATGTTTCCCTGGGATCCTTAAGAGTTTCGGGCTTATTCAACATCAGATTCCTTCATTCAGGCTACCCTGTTGGTGGTGATCAAATACCAATATGTGACCACACAACAAGCCATACGAAAATATCAATCACAGATTTTGGAACCCTAAAAAATTGCAAATCAGTTTTCTTCCAATCAAATTCATCCACGGGCACTCCACCTCAATCAGAATGGGAGAAGCCAAAATTCAGACTTCCCCCATCCATAAATGAAGTGGATGAGCCCACAGGCGATTGATCAGCACTGGGTAAGTTTCTTCATAAAAAAAAATATGGTATACTCCTCTATACATACACACTGATGCCCACCTGTAAACACAAACACTCACATGCTCACTTACAAATATTCTCTTTTTTAGTAAGAAAAACACCTTCATACTTAATATCAAAATGTTATCAGTTAATCTGTGAATATTCCAAGAGAAAAAAATATTACTCCAGGTTAGACTGCCTTTGAAACACCTAGCAATCTAATTAAGAAAATCTTATTACAGTATAATGCTTACTCTATCTAAATAAATAATTAGCCAACTTAGATACAGTCTTGAATAAGTTAATAAATAACTAGCATAAAACAAAGAGCTAAGAAAATAACGCATTTAAAAGAAAATGAGGAAAAGGCAAGGATGCATCTTCTCACTGGATTTATTTACCTTTACAGCAAGGTGATCCTAAGAGAACTAGAAGTCCTACTAGAATTTATTATTGACTGACACTGTCTTAACAAGATATGATATATAGTTATAGTGTTGATGGCAGACATAACAAAATCTTCAGGAATGCCGAGACAAGATAGTAAAGGAAAACAAGAACAAAAGACTAACCATCAATTATAAGATGACAGAATATATGGTTGTTGGCAAGATGCAAACTTTGAATTGGAGATATCAAAATCCAGCAAATATCTGGGGAGTGTTTTAACAGAGAAAGGAAAATGTGACACTGAAATCAGAGACTAAACAATGTGTCAAGAAACAGGAAAATTTTGTTGGAAACAAAGAAAAGAGTACTGTTCACTTTAGCTTTTCATCAGGTGCCTGTGAAGCAGATGATACTGCATTGATGACAGATACAGAAAGAAAACTACAGGACCTCCTAGACAAAATCGTTAACAAAGGCAAGAAGCAAAATCTAACCAATAATTGTAAGATGACAGAATGTCTGGTTATCAGCAATCTACCAATTGTAGAGGTTAAAGTCAAAGCAAGTACAGAAGTTTAAATATCTTAGAAGTGTTTTAACAGATGATAGAAAATGTGACACAAACCCAAAGTTATATTGGAATAGTGAAAGATGCCTTCCAAAAGCTAAACAATATATTAAGGAACAAGAAAATTCCAATAAAGCCAAAGAAAAGAATGCTGAACTATTATATATTATGAATAATATGATAATTTCCTCACAGATGAAGGAGAGACTTGAGGCAAGAAAGATGTCACTTACCTAGCTCCAGATGAACTGATCTGTGACTAAAAAACCCAGTTTATCAGACCCAACAGACTTCTTATCATTTTCATCAAGGCTGTATTCAAGACTTTTCTCCCCAAATGACATCAGTTTTGAAGCATTCACTGAACCTTTCCTTGTCCTGATTATGATGACACAAATGAGAATCAAACTATAGAACCGGACAAAAATTGATATCAGCGACAAACTGCACGAGGGAATTGGCAGTACATTCAGAAATCAAAACATACTAAACAGATGCATTTATGCAGTTTAGTAAGAAAAGAAAATAATGATCAAGATTTGATTAAGAAAATTTAAGTTAAAAAAATTATGCATTTTTTTTCTCTGTATCTTGAACTGCTTTGACTGAATCTAGCCATCATTTCACTTTCTCACTTTCATAATGCAAGCAAGTCAGTGATTGATTTATAATATAAGGATCTCGTTTAGCAGATATTTCTATTATAAATTAAACATTAAGTGACACAAAGTGAGGCACAAAGTAAGAGTCCAGTTTTACATTATACTTATTAAGGTAAATCAGTCAACGTCTTCAATACCAATTGACATGCTTCCCTTTATAAAAGTTGTATAATTATTAAAATTTTCAAGCATCTTGTAGAACCCTTGGGAGTTAGCTGAGGCCCCTTGGGGTACCACAGCGCATACTTAGGAAACTTTGTCAGATTGGTCCACTATTCTATTTTGAAATATTTTACAAGCCTTTTGTTTCTAGAATAGTGATTGTTATTTTATTTATTTTGTTTTCTTGAATGTGTGGCATTCAAAGCAAGAATTTCATTTCTGTTCTGCTTCCTAGTTTAAAGTCAGTTTTCTCAACTACAAGCCAGTTATTCTTTTCTTCTTTATTTTTGCTTATTTTTTACCTTTTTCCTCATTTAATGTCAAGCCTAAAAGAACCGGAAGAAAAATCTCCTTTGGGAACTTCACTCTATGCTCATTTAAACATAATCTGTTTTGATTAGACATGAAATAGAACTGGACCAGATTCCTACGACACGACAACGGCTGGAAAAAAAAAAGAAGAAAAATCAATAAAACAACACTGAGAATAAATTTCTTGACTGTGTATCAAAGTGACTATGATTACAACCATGATTTTACATCTCTGCACACACTCGCACGCACGCAGCAGTTGAATCTGGAGAGGTCAGGAAATCATAGAAATTGTGGCCAAGGCAGATGTTAAAAGATTTATGCAAAGTGATAAAACATGAAACATTTAAGAAGAACAGGAAATACTGACAGCAAACTCCTTTAAGGACATTCATCAAGTTAAAATACAAATGCCAACTGAGTTTGAAATTTGATGAAGCACAGGATAACAGAGGAAATAGCTACAGACTAAATTCAATTATTACAAAACCTACAATATTTTTTAATGGAAATATACAGTAAATCTCTTGTATATTGATATGGTTACTGTAACATATATATCATTTTTATATGGTTACTGAGACATATATATTGTTTTATATGGCCACTGTAATATATAACTCATTTCATATGATTACTGAGACATAAATCATTTTTATATGGTTATAGATATATATAATTTTTAGATGGTTACTGATACATATAAAACATTTTATATCGTTACTGATACATATAAAAAATTTTGGAATGGAATGTCAAAAGGACAGATTTTTCCCTTGTCTTAGGTATTGTTTTAATTACCCTCACTCCTTATTACAAACATTGCATTTTAAAACAATAAACATTGCCAAGGAGTAAAAGGAAGTTAAAATAATAGAGGTGTCAAGGGAAAAAAACATCCCTTTCACAATCCATCTTTTTGTGGGTAGGAAGGTGCAACATTGCCAAAATTTCTATATGGTTACTGATATATACAAATAATTTTTATATGGCTATTAATATATATAAACATTTTTATATTGTTACTAATACATATAAATAATTTATATGCTTAGTAATTTAGATAAATAATATTCATATGGTTAATGATATATCTGTCTATATTTCTGAGATGAGGTATTGTAACTATTTACATTGTTCAGACTGTTTTATTGTCATATTCACAAAGTTTTGGGTGTTATACACCCCAGCCTTCTTCAGGTGATATACGTTGTAATTTCAAACCAAAATGATACATATAAATAATTTTATACGATTACTGATACATTCACTTTTATATAGTTATTGATACATATAAATATTTTTTGTATGGTGTTGGTGACAAACTGTATGATACTATAATATTTATATGATTATTGATACATATAATTTCTATGGCTGTTGATACATAAATAATTTAGATAAACAAATAGCTAAGAGGAGACTAAATTCAATAAATAATCACTGAAAAATGATAACCTGCGAACTTCCAGTTTTCATTGCTCTAAGTAATTCTTGGCCTTTTACCATCTCCTTTGCCCCTGTTCTTGTTTGTTTGTTTGGGGTTTTATGTCATATCAACCACTATGGGTTATTTAATGCCAGATCCAGTATTTACTAGATATATCAAAAACGTATAGTTGGCAACATCATTGTTTGAAAAACGTATAACTGGCAACTGTTTGAAAAACGTATAGCTGGCAACTGTTTCAAAAACGTATAGCTGGGAACATCATTGTTTCAAAAAAATCTATCCCTGGCAACATCATCGTTTCAAAAACGTATAGCTGGCAACATCATTGTTTCAAAAACGTATAGCTGGCAACTGTTTCAAAAACGTATAGCTGGGAACATCATTGTTTCAAAAAAATCTATCCCTGGCAACATCATCGTTTCAAAAACGTATAGCTGGCAACATCATTGTTTCAAAAACATATAGCTGGCAACTGTTTCAAAAACGTATAGCTGGGAACATCATTGTTTCAAAAAAATCTATCCCTGGCAACATCATCGTTTCAAAAACGTATAGCTGGCAACATCATTGTTTCAAAAACGTATAGCTGGCAACTGTTTCAAAAACGTATAGCTGGCAACATCATTGTCTCAAAAAAATGTATCCCTGGCAACATCATTGTTTCAAAAACGTATAGCTGGCAACTGTTTCAAAAACATATAGCTGGCAACATCATTGTTTCCCATCATATTTTAGGGGTAAGGTGTTAGTATATTTAGTGTAGGGTTTGGGAGGGAAAGTTAATTGTAAGTTGTAGTTGTTTTGGGAAGGGTTAGATGTGATGGGGCATGACATGACCAGCCGATTGATCGGATCGACGGCCTTTTGGTTGGACGTAGTTTATCGTCATACCCAGGACGTGGATGTAGTTTATCGTCATACCCAGTTGCCCCTGTTCTGATATCCATCCATATAAACTAGTTAAATAGGTTACTCACTGTTTTCCTTTGCTTTTCTTGCCTTCAATATGTTCTTATGGCCACCTCACATTGAAACACTGTTAACACAAAGTTAAACAACATCAAGCCTGATCAGTACCTAGATGGGTGACCACTTGGTAATACCAGGTGCTTCAAAATTGGATGTGTGAGCCGGGTAATGGATAACGATTTTGTATTGTTAATCAGAGAGACGAGTTTCAATTTCATTTGAGTCCATTATATTCACTTACATGCAAATACCCTTGGGAAAGGTATGTATGCACCTCTTTTCCCCCAGCTATGTGTTAATCAGTAAGACTTAATCACTAAATTATTATTTGCTTTGGCATCTCAACTATAGTCATTTTATCACTGATGTAACATGGCTTCCCTCTGTCTTTTCTACAAATATTTTCATGGCAACTGCTCTGATGAGCTTTTTTACCTGGTGTCTCGACTGCATGAATTTCATCGTGCTACTAGATTGGCATCTAAGTCTCCTCCATTTACTGTTGAAATAGCTAAATGTAACCACCACTTCTATTCTATGAGTTTCTTTTCTCGTACTTCTCACCTGTGGAACTCCCTGCCATTTACTTGCTTCCCTGATAAATACAATCTTCAAAAATATAAATGCAACATTAATTGCCATCTTCTATCTCCTTGAATCCTGTTAATCTTTTGTCCTTTCCTCAATCTTCCCTATACTCAGTCTTTTCTCACACTTTCACTCCCTATAACCCCCTGTGTGCTAGTAGCATTCCTGCCTTACCTGCAGTGAAATGATTAAAATAAAAAATTCTTACAATCTAAAAGTATTTTCTGGCTTTAAATAACTTGCAAATGGTTAGTAAACCATAGAAAATGAATTAATCAAAAAACTTTAATCAAAATGCCCTGTGACTGTTAAATTATCCAGGCTCCTTTTCCTCATTATGTATCCCAGAAATTTCACCTCTCTTTCTGATTGTAAGTATAAGAATCCTCTTTTTTTTTCTAATTTCCTTAAAGATTCCTCATTGTTCATGAATTATGTCCATGGAATTTTTAGCATTCCTTCATATTCAGTCACTTCAAGTCTCTTCCTCATATGTGAAGAAATTGTTCGGTATTTATGACTACAATGAAAAAGATTCTCAGTAGAAACAGCATTAAATGTAGATTGGTCACTATAATATCATTTTTGCAATTTATCTTGAATTTTTAGGCCATAACAGATAATCAGCATCAATCATTATTCCACTTTACCAAATCTGTAAGAATTCTTCATCTTACTTTTGCCATCATAATCATTACTGCATTGCTTGATGCAAAAATTTCACAAACTCATTAAAGCCAACTCAAAAACATGCACAATATTGTTTTACAACATGCATATATACATATTATACGAGTTTACATTTCAATTATTGAATGCTAATACATAATGGTGTTATTGGCATCAGTAGCATACAGAAGGGGAGGGGGAAGAGGGTGTGACGGCCCCCAGGGGCATTCATATCAGGAGGGCATCCAATCAAAGAGTGAAATAAAAATTCAGTTTATATTTAATTTTAATAAAGTGTTTATTTCATGATTCATCTGTTTTTACATTCTCACATTTCTCAGTACTAGGCCTTATAGGCCCCTGCCACTTGAGTCTTAGGGGCATACAATCAAGGAGTTGGCCATGAGTATCACCAAACATCACCACATGACTGATTGGCATGGAAAGGGGAATCAGTGAACCAAGGTCAAATTCCAGTATAGTCTGTTGCATTTACTTTGTACTAATGCCTTTAGGAAAGGCATGAATCCATTTCTTTACCCCCAGTTATGTGTTAAATAGCAGAGTAAATTAGCCTTGAGTCTAAGTGGACAACTATAAATTCAACACTGTGGAGAAAGTAACAGGAACCAGGAGCTGTTTTTTTTTTTCTAATAAATCATGACAATTCACAGATAACAAAAAAGAATCTTTGGTGAGCTATGATCATATGTCTTGAAGAGTGTAATATTGGATAATATTGGGACAATACATAATAAACCTTATCTACATACCTAGTTAAGTTCTCCCATCTACAAGTTTCTAGACACATGTAATTTCTTTTCCTATAAAAGCTATTCTTGAGTCTGAGATTTGGTTCAATACAAAAGTTTCAATGGTGAATCTGTCGTAACGAATCAAATAACACATTCTACTTAATGAACCGCATTCAGTAAAATGCTAAAATACAACGTTCTCTTTATATCAGTTACCATTGGGGCATGACTTCCTATTTGGATAGTGAGGAGGAGGTGTGTACAAAATGTAATCAGTACGCTATACCCTTATATAAATTTCCCAGGTTCTTTGACTAGAAAGGAAAAAACATAACAGAAGAAAATAAACAAAGTGAAATTTCCACCTCAAATTGGTGTAATGATTTGCAAGCTTGTCTAGTTGGCTATTGATTCTTTTCTGGTGCCC
>OZ038503.1:88542871-88577871 GCA_964036315.1 Acanthosepion esculentum | reverse complement strand
AATTTCCAAGAGGATAGAATCCAGGTAGAACTCAATGTCCAAGACAGAGTAATAATATAATAAAAAAAGGCTCAAACACTAATATTCCATGGATCTAATTTATTACATTGGAATCGTAATCACGATCCAATTCATCAGACCTACAAAATCAAATTTTGAATTTGTAGGTCTGATGAATTGGATCGTGATTACAATTCCAATTTAATAAATTATAACCATGGAATATTTGAGCCTTTTTTATTTTATTTATTTATTTATTTATATATATAAATATATATATATATATATAACATTTTTTTTCACTGGCAAGATGGATATTTATGGCAACATGTATATTTATTAATATATAGTATATAGCTCTGTTATATTGCATCAAGCACTGTTTTATTAACACCAGTACTCAATGTGTGATATTATCTAAATTAACAAATGGCAAATTCTGTCTGTTTGTCCGTGTGTCTGAAACTCCTTTAACTCAGGCCACACTTGCTCAACATAGACATACCTTTCTGAAATCAGGATGATCCTGGGATTGAAAATCTGCCTTTTGTCCTCTACTTAAACATCCAGCATTGGAAGTTGTGCCTGGATAAAAAGGGAACAGTTAAAAATTCAAATTTTAAAATAACAGGAAAAAAAATTAGTGATTTTAAAATTTGTTTATTTACCCCAAGCAAGGCAATAATGCCACTAAGATGCAAGGGATTACTGGGAGTGAAAGATAATGAGAAGAGTTTAGTGAGAAGAAAGGACAATAAAAGAATGGGTTTCAGGAGATAGAAAATGATGACTGACATTGCATTTAAACTTTTGAAGATTGTAGGTTTCAGGGAAGCAAAGAACTGAAAGCAACTTGACTACAGGTGAGAAGTTCAAAAAAAGAAACTATTTGAATAGAACTTACAGTTATATCTAGCCATTCCAACAGTAAAACAATGAGACCAAGTTGCCAATCCAGTAATACACTTGAATTCATGTGGTCAAGGAATCAACAAAAAAAGTTTATTAGAACAATTGCCATGAAAATATTTATAGAAAGGACAGAGGGAAGCTATATTACATCATTGGGAAAATGACTGATTTCGAGATACCAGATCAGGACCAATAACATTACAAACACTTCAGAGGCAAATTTTTGTTTAATATACTCAAAATCCATTCTACCTCTTCTCAAATGTATGAAATTTTCACTGAGGTGCATAAAATATTCTAGAAGGACCTTAAAAGAAGTTATTGAACAAACAAGTTTGCAAGAAATCATTATCATTTCTGTAAATGAGAAGCTCTGCATTTTTTCTTTGGCACTTTATTCTGTTGAAAGTAAATGTTTTCTTCAATCGGGACAACATTCACCTGAAGATTTGAAGAATGTACACTTATTTCTTTCACGTGTGATTTTCCTTTAGGTCTTTTAAGGAATTCTTTTACAGTTCTTTTGAATTGATTCTCATAGCATAAATTTAATGATTTCATAATAAATTTTGTTTTTTGTTAATCAGATATAGATCTCTTTATATTTATCCTTAAAATATTAACCAAAAATCAGTTGCAAGAAGACAGAACATATGGTCATCAGCAAGAGCAAAGGCCTAAGATGTGAGTTACGAATTGAACATGCCAACATCAGGCATTTGCAGAAGTTTAAATATCTGCAAAGTGTTTTAACAGAGGATAGAAAATGCAACACTGAAATATGAACATGCATTGGAATAGCAAAAGATGCCTTTCTTTTTAGCAACGTTCTAGAGGCTCTAATGAAAAGGGTGCTGGACTGCTATGTAATATCAATCCTCCTATATGGCATTGAATGCTGAACAATTTCTTCACAGATGAAGAGAAAACTGAAGACAACATTAATGTGGTTCTACAAAAGGATGCTGATGAAAACTATGGACAGAAAATGTAAGCAACAAAGAAGTCTTAAGGAAAATGGAAACAAAAAGGACACTTAGACTTAGAATCAGAAAGAAACATATTTCTTGGAGGATGGAGGGCTTGGACAGGTCATAGTGAAGGCAAAAGAGACAGAGGAATGCAACATGCAACCTACCAGACCAGCTTGTGTGAATGGATTTCAGAATGTGGGTGAGAGGAATGGCAAAAAGATAAATGTTATTAACAGCTACAATGAATAGAAAGTTGTGGAGAATCCTGATCACCTATTTCCTGGAGGCATATGGCACATAGAAAAAGAATAAAGTTAGAAGATATAGATTTCAAAATGTCCCACTGAGAGATGTGCATTTCTTACATAGGGTAATTGAACGTTGCTTTAATATAATGGCTTCCTGTAATTTTATGGTGAAACATGCTTGGTTTGAAAGTGATTTTCTTGGTTAAAAAGTGAATGCAGATAACATTTTAATGAAATAAAGTGAGCAGATATAGACGTTGAAATGTCCCAATGAGCAATGTGTATTTCTTAGTGTCATTGAGTCTTGCTTTACTGTAATGGCTTCCAGTAGCTTAATAGTAATATATACTTGGTGTGAAAGTGATTTCTCAGGTTTTATATAGAAACCAACAATGAAAAACTTTACCATATATATATATATATATATATATATATATATATATATATATATATATTTAAACATTATTAAAAACGTCATTATTTAACCTTAAGGACCCTTTCAGTCAACGCTTTTTCAAAAGGTATTTATTGGCAAAACAAAAAACGCAATCAAGACACATTAATAATAAATAACAAATGAGGAGGGAAAGTTGGAATGCAATTAAAATAAATTTTAATTATAAATAAATTAACGACTAAAAATTGGGAAGTTCCAAAAGAGTATAAAATAGAAAAATAGTCACTCACAAAAAAAGCTTTAGCCAAAAGGGTCCTAAGGGTTAAATAATGATGTCCATTTTGTTTAAATCTATTTTGTATTTCTGTGGGTACAAGTCTTTGTTTTATTTATATATATATATATATATATATATATATATATATATATATATATATATATATATATATATACACACGTTTGGACACACAATTAAGAAATTCTAAGAAAGAATCCAAATGTTTTTAGAAAGATGATTTTCATATACAAAAATACTCCATCACATTCTGTAAGGAATTTTAATGAATAGCTGGATAAATTTGGTTTCAAAGACATGATCACAAGTTCTGTAATCCATTAGGATCATAGGGGAATCATATCTACTTTGGCCACATATATATATATATATATATATATATATATATATATATATATATCAATAAGTCTGTAGCTTTATCATGACAAAAAATTTATTTTACACAACAAATATTTATTTTTCAACATAATTTCTTTCCTTCTTACTGCAATCAAGTCAATGTTTCTTCACTAATCATAACTATCAGGCTATGGACTTATTGAGGCAACCTCATACATATTCCCTCATGTGAATTTAATTAAATATGGGGAAATATTTTTCCATAGAAAAACAGGAATGGAGAAACATATGGGTGACAGATATTTTTTTTCTTTGGATCAGTTTCACACTTTACAAGATTATAAGAACAAATATTGCAAAAAAAGCACATTTACAAATTTTAATCAAGGGAAGTTGTTGTTTCTAGTGATTTTGAAAAGAAAAATAACAATCTAAATATTACAAATATGTCATCTATAGTATGACTGCCCCTTATTTTTGCTTTCTCAATTATATGACCAATAGGTTTTCAAGAAAATGATTAATGCTGTCAAAAGTTTTAAATAAGGCTTGTTAGTCAGCAATGTTGAATATAGAATATCCCTATGTCTATTGTTCTACTGTGTGTGTGTGTGTGTGTGTGTGTGTGTGTGTGAAGCAAAAATGTCACTTCCACCTTTGACTGACGGAGAGGCGTGCATGTCTGTCAGGGAAAAACCATCTTTCTCCTCCTTTGTCCTGACTTCTTTGTTCTACAGAGATGGGATGGTAGGGAGGCTTAATTCCTCTCCTGCTTCATGTCAGGCATGTGTGTGTGTGTGTGAATACATTGTAAAAGAAAGCAACAATGATCAGTATCAAAATGGCCAGAATTTTGGCAGATCATAAGTTTTTCTTTTCACTTTTCTTGGATCACTGGGTCGGACAGTCAATGCCATTCCTTCTTTTCTTTTTCTTTCTTTATCCTCTTCATCTTACTATTATCATCTTACTATTCAGTCAGCATCTTTCTGGCAGCAGCCCTTATATACAGGACAGTAAAGGATACAGAGCAATGGTGACTGATTGGTAACCTTTTGTTATTGCAAGAGAAGAAGATGAAAATCTTTTTTAATCCCAACTTTCATTATTATTTCTGCAATGTTGCTGTTAGAATGGTTCTATCATTAAGCATTCTACAGGCTGATATTGGCTGATATATTTCACTGGAAACAATTTGGACTCTGATTAAATTTACACAAAATTTGTGTTTCTTGTTAGTTTTGTTGGCTTTTGTTTTTTAACAAATATATGTTCCAAGTTAAACTAGACTTATTAAAGGTTGTGGCAATAAAAAGCACATCTCACCTCCCCCTCTTATCTCCTCCAACCAACATAATAAAATAAGCATTTTCAGCACTAAAGCTGAATTAGTCAAATAAAGATGCATAAACTTCTATGTAGCTATATTACAAAGGTACTTTTTTATTAATATTAAAATGTGAAAATTTATTGACTTTTCTTCTGTTTTAGCTCATCATTATTATTAGTAGTAGTAGTAGATGTAATGGTAGGGTGGTAGTAGTGATCATAGTACCCAACCAGTCATTGCTGAGGACTGAGTGACAGCAAGTTCCAGGAAATCTCCCTCACCTTTCTAAGTATCCTCACAGACCATGTTTTATACTGTCTGAACTTATCCAACCACAATTCCTTCATATGCATTATTATTATTATGAATATATAGTTTGAATTTATATATATATAGAGAGAGAGGGGGGGGAATAGTACTCAATGTTGGAAATAGACTGTTCATAGATCTTGCTCTGAAGATCGCATTGAAGTGGGAAACTGACAGTCACCATGCAGTGTTAATTCCTATGTCCACACTGTCTATATCAACTTACTGTTAGTATTATTATCATCACTTATTATCATATAAATCATTATGATATATCTCAGATAATTTGTTAATGTTAAGAGTTCGACCTTCCTTGGTTTTTGCACAAAAGTGCTTATGTGCCAAAGCTATATCCACTACATCTGATAGAATTAGCCTCTTTTAATTCTTCCTAATCTTTAGAAAACAAAGGAAAAGATTCATGGAAATATTTGCACTGTTAATGTGCAGGATACTTAAAATAATATCTGTAAATAATAGTAGACAAAAAGTCACTTCTATGATGCAGAAACAATTTTTTTAATTTTATCAGATCTTCCAAATGTCATCTCATTAGCCAGATAATGGAAATTCCAAGAAATGTTGTGTTGTAATTAAAATTTCTAATTACAAAATATGTGCAAAGTTTACAAGGATAAATATAAAATTTGAAAATTGTGTCATTATAATGAAAACCATATTATAAAGACACCATTAATATGAATACATGCTCTATGTTCTGGAACTACTTTTAAAAAATCATTCATCCATTGATTTTGTGAGCAGTTATATTTCTTCATCTGAAACAGCATCCAGAGTAGCATTCCAAAGTTCATCTGTACTTTGTCATCGGTCAATGTAAATCTTGAAGCTATTTTGAATCATTAATCATTGACATAATCCTAAGGTCATTTACACACTGCATTTCACATGATTAGCCTCTTTTAATTCTTCCTAATTTTTAGAAAACAAAGGAAGAGATTCATGAAAATATTTGCATTGTTAAATTGCATATTTCAAATAATATCTATAAATAATAGTAGACTACCTGTCACTTTTGCAGAAACAATTTTAAAATTTTACCAGATTTTCCAAGTTTCACCTCATTTAGCCAGGTTACCGAAACTCCAAGAAACATTATTTTGTTGTTGTTAAAAAATCTAATTACACAACATGTACAAAGTTTACAAAGATAAATTTTTTGAACAAATAACTGAAAACAGTGTCAGTGTAATTAAGACAATGCTATAAAGATAACATTAATGTGAAATGTATGCATCATATCGTAAATCAAGTTTCAGAAGTCATTCATCCATTGATTTTGTGATCTGTTGTATTTGTTTATTCAAAACAGATTGTATAGCATTCAGAATGGCCTTCCAAAGTTCGTCTTTACTTTTAAATTGCTGTCTGCTAATGTTAATATTCCTCTTTAGACTGTTCCAAAAGTTTTTAATCACATTAAGGTCAACCAAGCAAACCACTCTATCAACCAAGTGTCTTTATGGAGGCATGTTGGAGTAATGGATAGTGACTCACAATGAGGAATTGAAGAGCCAAGTTCAAATTCTAATCAAGTTCATTACATTCACTTACATGCTAATAACCTTGGGAAAAGGTATGAATTTGCTTTTACCCCAGCTATGGGTAAATAGCAAAACAGATTCAGCCTGTATAATCTTGGTTGGCAACCAGTTTAGGAGAAGGAAAAATTTTGAATTCAAAACAGTCTAGAGAGTGCTGGGCTCTGGGAGGCTGTCTTGCCCATGAAACACCACTTTTGTTGTGGCTGCAGTAGATATGGTGCCCCTACATCCCTTGGGTTACAGGAATTTTGATCATGTCTTTGAAACTAATTTTATTCAACTATTCATTAAAATCCCTTGCTAAATTTGATGGCACATTTTTGTGCATGAAAATCATCTTCTTTCTGAAAACATTTGGATTCTTTCTTGGTCGTGACTTTACATGTACATTCAAATAACCCAGTATATATTTGTGCTGTCATCTTAACCCAAATCCTAACACTACAACTCACCATGAGCCCCTCACTTTCACCACCTATATATTTAACTTAAAACATTATATTAACTCCACTTTGCTGATGGTTCAACATAGGAGGGTGTTTCCTGCCAGTAGCCACCCAGGTTTCAATCTATTTGATTGGCACATTGAGGATAGAATGCTATTCATAAGTGAAAAGAATGGTTGAATAATTGGTCTTCATGAATTCTATTGCCTATTTCATTTCCTCTTCCTTATTGATAGTCCTGGGTATGATGATAAGTACATCTGGCAGCAAGGCCTCTCTGATCAGGAGATTGGCAGTTTTGAGGAGCATGGAACCACCTCTCTATTGCTGTTGTTCCCAGGTATACCCTGACCCAAGATGGTAGCACCTGTTAGGGTCCCAGCTATGGGCAAATAGCGAACTGCCAAACAAAAATAAAACACTATGAAAATATAAGAATACATTTTTATAGTAAAAATACCAGCAATACATTTTATATAAAATTGCCAACAATACATTTTATCTGTTGTTGAAGGCATACAATTGCATTCAAAATATTTAGATTTCAGCATCAAATAACCCATAGAGATTGATATGCCGCTAAACAAAATCAAACAACAAAAATTCTTATTGATGTTTTTGAAGGAGGTTTCATGATCAGTTTTCTCATATTTTACCACTTGCTTTCAGAGCCCAACATCTTGCGTTTTTCAATGCTTCTTTGCTGTCACCAAACTTTAAAATCTTTTACAATATTTAATATATATTCAAAGTAATTAATCTTTTTAAGCTGTAGCAATTTGAAAAAAAATAATCTTTAATCATTAAAACATTGTATCTGATATTCTTTCTTCAACATCTTAAATAAACAAGGAGTTAAGCTTTGTCCTTAGTGTAACCTTTCAGCAACCTTCCTTAAACCTTGATAACTCCCACTATTTTGATTCCAACATTTCTATTGTCAGGAAGCATTAGAACCATTAACGGGGTTGTTAACGACCACAAATATTAGTTAATTTATTTTCATCACTTAAAATAGAAATATAGTCAGAAAACAGATTACAAATATTTGCAGTTTTTTCATCTCTGTGCTTGAGATATAATTTTAATACTGTAGAGTGAAGAAAAAGCAAAATTTACAACATACCTTGCTTTTTATTTTAATAAAGAAAAAATATCCCAAAGCAAAGCATGATTTGTGCAACTTATGGAGAAAGTAATGGAAATGATTTAAGGTGTCAAAAATGGCTTGCAAAGTTTCATGCTAGGGATTTGTTGTTAAGGTTATTCCATAGTCAGATTGTTCAATTGAAATTTTCAAATTAAGCTATTCTATGAGAATACTCAGTGATATACAAGCAACTACCAAAGTAGTCAAAATATGCGAGTCAGGTGTTGAAAAAGTAGTTGCTTCTGATAGTCAATCAATTGTGTATGTTAGTCTCTTTGATGTATGACCGCCACATAAGTGAAAAAAATACTGTAACATATTTAAATATTATGTTATTTTTTAGTAATTTATGACAGATGAATAAAAGTGGATACTTTAATATAACAATATAAAATGCAAAAAATCACAAGATAAGGAAAATGAACAATCACTAAAAGTGCCAAAGAAGACAATAATGTGTTTAGGACAGGATTAGAAGAGAAGACACTCTACTATGTACCCCATTTAGAGAAACAAATGATTGATTCAAACAAGTTTTGTTCCCAAATGAAGGCAGCAATCAGAAGAAAATTTCTAAATTTAAATTATATAAAAATCATAATATTCCATTAGCATTATACAAAAGCCCACATTTATGGTAAAAATTCTTAACAGCTGTATTCACCACATATTGTACTACAACAATGTATTACAATTTATTCCTGTCTTTTGAAAACTGTCTTCATGACTGCAAATATATATATATATATATATATATATATAAAGAGAGAGAGAGAGAACGGTATGTAGAGGGAGATTTGATTACTGACACATCCATTTGCATTATTTTCAAGTTCCTTCAGCTTAACCAAGTGCCAGTTTTAATCAGCTTGGTATAATCATATTTAGTTACTGACAGACTACAAGGTGATCTGTAAAGAAAAAGAATAAATGAAAACATTTAGCATAGTTTAATTACAGATACAAACACAGATCTTCCAAGATTATTAAAGTCATACTTTGTATGTATGTGCATGCGTGTGTGTGTAATCCTTTCTCTCTGTTTATCAATTTATTTTGGGGACAAAAAGGATGAGGGAGTAGAAATGAAGAATAGTTTCTGATATTTGAATTATTTTTTTTTTGTTCAGAAAGCCATCGAAAAGGCCAAGAACATTTTTTTTCAAATTAGTAACAATGACAAACCTTTTTTTTTTTCTCATTCCCATTAACCTTATCCTACAAATATTTAATGTATATCCATTGTGTCCTCCAGAGCAATTATAGTTGTCCTTTTCAATACCTATTTTATTTGTATTTGCCATTTCTTTTTTGCATGTGTCTGTGTTTGAGAGAATGCTATTTTGCATTATATTTCTCCCTTTCTTATCAATGTTTTTACTTACATAATAAACTAACACACATATGTGGGTTGGCTGAAAAGTTCATAGGCTGACTATGAAGGAGTGATGCTAGAGCTGTGAAATCTTGCATGCATTCATTTCCACTCTTGTTATTAATAATGACATTGTTTCTTTTCAGGTAAACTAACATCTGACTGTTCAAAGATTTCAAAAGTAATTAGCAGTGACTTCTCTTGGTATTGTGGTGTGATCAAGTACCTGCAGAAAAAGGGTTTAGCTCCCAAGGACATTCATACTGATATGATTTCTACATTAGGGGATGATTCCCCAGGTTTATCAACAGTGCAAAAGTGGGCAGCTGAATTTAGGAAGGAAAGGAAGAGCCTTGAAGATGACCCAAGATCTGGACATCCTGTAACTGCTATCACTGAGGAAAACATTGATTATGTTCATCACATTGTGATGGATGACAAACCATTGACTGTAAATCTAATATCTGCCAATACTATTATCAGATCCCGTAAAAGAGTTGAGAATATTCTTCACAATGAAATGACAAAGGTTTCTGCTTGGCAGTACCACATCTTCTGACACTTGACCAAAAGCACACCAAACTAATCACATCATAGGAAAATCTGATTATTTAAGGTAGATCCAGCTGATTTCCTTGAATTTTTCCTAACTCAGTGTTGAGTTCATCACTTTGAGCCAGAAACAATCTATTCATTGGGAACATCTATCCTCTCCTACTCCATAGATGGTCATGGGTGTTTCATCTGCAGGGAAGATAGTGGACTCAGATTTTTGGGGATGTGAAAGGTATTGTGTTTATTGACTATATTCAAAAGGGCCACACCATCAATGGGGAGTACTATGGCAACTTGTTGAGGCAGTTACAAAAGGCTATCAAGACCACACACCCAGGAAAAATGATGAAAGGTGTCCTGTTTTGTCAAGGCAATGCTCCAACACACAATTCCTTGGTTTCAATGGCTGCTGTGCATGAATGTAGCTTTGAACTGGTTGATGACCATTTCTATTCTCCTGATTTGACTATCATCTGTAAAAACATTTGGCTGGAAATCACTATCAAAGTTATCATAACATCACATCTGTTGTTGATACCTTTTTTGACCAACAGGATAAACAGTCTTCTTTGAACAGTTAGGTATCAGTTTACCTGGAACAAAAGCAATACTATTATTAATAAGAAGAGTTGAAGTTATTGCATGCAAGGTTTCACAGCTCTAGCATCATTCCTTCATAGTCAGCCTATGAACTTTTCACACCACCCTTGTAGAATACTGCATCACATGCTTGGCAAAGCTGATGATCATGAAAACAAATATAGCCAAAACTAAAAATAAATAAATACTAATAACACAGGTGACTATTGCGATAAGGAGGAGGATGAGAAAAAGAATTAAATTTATTATTGCTACTTCAGAAATCATTGTCAAGGGGATAAATAATCATAGTAATGGTGGTGGTGGCGGTGGTGGTGGTGGTATCATTAATATTAGTAGTAAAAAGTAGAAGAGAAGAAAGAAAAGAACTTGTCTCACTACTTGTCTTAAGAGTAACAGTAAAAGAGAAAATGGTAATAAGATTAATTGAAATTAATTAAGTGTAATTAAGGTATTAAAAGAGAAAAAAACAAAAAGGTTGATATAAATGAATAAATATGAAACTATTATTATTAAGAGAAGGATGACACATGATGATGATGATGATGATGAGAGAAAAGGAGAAAAGTGGAAAAGATGATTATGGTGATGATGATGATGAGTGAGAGGCAGAAAAAGTGGTGTAAAAGATGATTATAATGATGATGATGAGAAGCAGAAAAAGAAGTGGAAAAGATGATTATGATGATGATGATGAGAGAGAGGCAGAAAAAGTGGTGTAAAAGATGATTATAATGATGATGATGATGAGAGAAGCAGAAAAAGAAGTGGAAAAGATGATTATGATGACGATGATGATGATAATGATAATGAGAGAGGCAGAAAAATGTGGTGGAAAAGATGATGATGATGATGATGAGAAACTAATAATAAAACTAAGAAGTTTATTAGAACAAGAATAAAAGTGCAGTCAGTAAAGATAAAGATTTATTGTGTATAATAAGATTTAAAAGAAGTTGACAAAATTCATGAAAACTTATGAAATCATAACAAGCATAAAACTATGTAAATAATAATAATAATAACATGCTCACATGCACACACACACACACACACACAAAGGCAAATAATTAACAAAGTGGACATAAATATCTTGGCCTCTCAAATTGATTTATGAGAAATGCTTTAGTTTTTCATTCAATAGAAATTTTAATAATAAAACTCAAATATCAGATAATAATAATAATAAAACATCATCACCATCATCACCAACAACAATAGCAACACATACTTGACAGTATATAATTTTTATTTTAATGATGAAAAACAAAAATGCATGTCTGATGAATGCTAAAAGTCCTGATGGAATTGATTGAAGAGATCAAAAGCAAAAATAAACAACGCTTATTGAAAAATAAAACATCTTGAATAAGGTACATTAGGCATAAAGAATGCATTACATTACATCAGGCTTACATTTTGGGCTTCTTGGAATGAGTAATATCTTAGAAAAAGGAGCTAGAAAATAACCAGACCTATTAACTGAAATTTATATACAAATTTGTGGACAAAGACACAATTCGGAATGATATAATTTTGGTGATCAAGATTAAATGGAAAAAACAATTGAAATATGAATTTCTATGATTATTCCCTAAGATTTCCAAAGTTAGGACCAAGGTCACAGTATTATGTCACCTAGTGAGAATCAAACTCATAACTGTAATATAACAAGATTGCTGACCATCAGACTATGCTAGGATCCTAAGGTGGTCAGTTATGGCAGATATTTCAATATGTTTATACAATTTTCATTGCAATCAATACAAAATCTGTATGTGTGTGTATATTTGAAAGTATATTTGTGTATTCATGTACTCATTGATATAAATCATAAATTTGAGTTTCATAAAAATAATAATCAGTTCTTGGGGTTGTGACACTTATGTGCATGTTTGTGCTGTAGAAAAAATCCATTACATCTTTATTTACAATATGATAGACAATCTTTGAGTTGCATAATGACATTTATGTTATTGTATATATTTCTCATTGAAACACCAGAAATGATTATCCTTTGTTGCTGCAAAAAACGATGTTTCAAAAGGGCAGTTATTCCCTTGACACCGCTATCACTGTATACACTTTTGACTCCCTTAGCAATGGTTATTTACAAGTTTTAAAAAATATGTGAGCCAAGTACAATGCAATATTCATTATTTAACTTTTATAAAGATTTATTTATCATTTTATAAAGAAATAAATTAGAAAAGAAATCTTTTGTTCAAAAATTTATTAAAAAAATTACAAAATCATCAAAATATGTAAACCAACTACAAAGCTTTATTTACCATTTTATAAATAACTATGAAATAAGGTTTTTTTTTCATTCAATCTAATAAAAAGTTTTTATCATTTTTGTTGCCATTCTCTAGAATAAAAAATGTATAAATCACTTTTTAAAAATGATAAACAATAATCGACCTTTTGAAACACTGTTTTTTTTGTGTGCATGAAAGTTGAACATTGTCAAATTCTTAAATACACTTTTGTAGGTGGATGAAGAATTTTAAAGAGCTTTAATTTATTTAGAACTAGTTTATCAGGACTACATTTATAGCAGGTTTGTTTTAATTCAAATTATGTCTAATAATATATTAAAGTTTTAACAATATTTAACTATTGTACTCACAAAAAAATTTATTAAAACTTTACAAAATTATCAAAATATATAAATCAATTACAATACAATATTTATTATTTACCATTTTATAAATAAAAACAAATCTAATATATAGTGTTTGATATCTTTGTTGTCAATTCTCAAGAATAAAGAAAATGTCTAAATCCATTTTCATATGTTTGTGTTTTATTAAAATTCTAATCATTGCTTTTTAAAAACAATAAACATTTTCGAGAGAGTCAAAAGTGCATACAGTAATAGTGTTGTCAAAGGAATAATTGTCCTTTTGATACATGATTTTTTTGCAGGCACAAAGGTTAAGCATTGCTAAAAAATCTTATTTGTTTATCTCAAATCTATTTTGTGACATTCTTAAAGTTAGTCTATTTTCTTTTTCATATCTCTTTTCATGAGATTTATAAACCAGTCTTCAATTTCTTTTTTTAATTGTCCGGTTTTCTCTTTTCTCAATTTCCAAAGGTGTGCTCCCATAATTCAATAATTTTCCAATATCTTGTTTTTCTCTTGAGGTTATATCATTTTTATGACCCGTATTCATCTTTATATAACTGAAATTAAAAAATAACAATCACTAAAAAAGACAAGACATATCTTTCTTTACAATATGATAGACAATCCTTGAGTCATATAATAAAACATTGAACAGGTTATTACATATGTTTATCATCAAAAAAAATTATTTATTTATTTTATAAAATTGTATTTATTCAGGCAGGTTAAAATTCAGTAAAGCCAGACACATATTAGACAATATACAACCAACAACATTGTCACACCCATGGTGACAATTCTTAGTGATATTATTAACCAGTTACAGTCAATATTAATATAGTAAGTAGAAAAGTTCTAATAATTGTGATAAATTTTAGAACTGCAATTTATTTATATCACTGGTCAACACCAAATTTATTGTCCGAATTTTTTTAGCTGATTTAAGACAATTTTGATGTGCTGAATCCAAAAATCAAATTGGTTTTGCTCAATCAGGAGATATGGCCACATGCTGTTTTTTACATTTTTGTTTCTGTTGTATTAAAAATAATTTAAAATATTTAAATATGCAGCATATTTCACTCAATAAAACTAATTATTATGTTAATTATAAACTCATAAATTTTAACCAATCAGAATTATTTTCAACCAAAAATAACTACATAAATATTAAAACAAGCCAATAACATGCAATAAAGTGCTTACATGTCAAAACACACCAATTAAACTGTACAATACAAAACCATAGAATACAAAGCAGAAAGGATGTTTTATTAGTCATTATAATTTAGGTATATCGCTAAAATGTCGCACAGATTTAGTAGTAAGCATACCACGTGACTTTTAGGGCAAATTAGGAATAACTAAAGTTATATAATTCAGAAGACAATTTCTCAGGAATAACGGTATAAAAATCACAATGTCTGACCTCAACAACAGAGTCTCTCAGATTCCACTAAGGGCCATGTAACTCTAACTGCTGATATTCAAAACCTCATTCACTTCCACACACACGAAATGACTCTGCAACTTGGTGACCAGGATAAAGCTTGAGTCCCACACATGGTATGTAAGACATGTATCAAATATCTGCATCAGTGAACAAAGGGCAAGAAAAGTTGTCTGAAGATTGAAATTCTCATGGTTTGGAGGGAGCCAAAAAAACATAGAACTGATTGCTACTTCTGTGCTATTGATGTGACTGAGATCAACAGAAAGAACAAGAGCAGCCTCAAGTATACTGATCTTCAATCACTATGAACTTTTGACTATGATGCTCCACATCTTTTTTCCCAAAAGGAAATAGTTCGCAATCTCAGCTTGTCAAAGCCCTCTGCCGCACTATTGGCATCCCGATTGAAGGAAAAAAACCTCCTCTCTGACAGTGCTCAAGACATCAAGAGTACCTCCATTTTTTTCTCTGAAGAGAAGGACTTGGTGTATTGTACCGATATTGCACAGCTTCTGCACAAAATTGGAGTGACACAGTATGAACCCAAAGATTGGAGACTGTTCATTGACAGCAGCAGGTGATCACTGAAATTCTGCTTCACAATGGCAACCAGTTTGCACTCCTTGCTCACTTGACTCCACTGAAGGAGAAATATGAAGCAGTGGAATATGTGCTGGAGAAAATTCTTTAACATCAGCATGAGTGGTTTATTTGTGTTGACCTGAAGATAGTGAGTTTTTTGTTGGGACAATAGTCCAGGTTCGCCAAGTACCCAGACTTTCTGTGCATGTTGTATAGTAGGGATTCTGCTCAGCATTACACAAAAAAGGACTGGCCTACTCAGAAAGAATTGATGCCTTGGAGAATAATGAACATCATCAATAAGCCTCTGGTGGACAGAAACAGGATACTTTTTCCACCGTTGATCAAGCAGTTCATCAAAGCTCTGGACAAGGATGGTGGCTGCTTTACTTACTTGTGTCAGGCTTTTCCAGGATTGACAATAGAGAAGTTGAAAGTTGGCATCTTTGATGGTCCTGAAATCTGTCAGCTCATCTGAAATCCAGAGTTTGAAAACTCAATGTATGAAGTGGAACTGGAAGCATGGAACGCTTTTGTTCTGGTCATGAAGAACTTTCTTGGCAACAAGACAGAACTTGTCATCAATATGCTGACTGCTTTGAGAAACCTTGGATAAAACATGAGCATTGGAATGCATTATTTATTCTCACATATGGATCAGTTTCCTGAGAATCTGGGATCAATGAGCAATGAACAGAGGGAGAGATTCCATCAGGACATGAAAGAGATAGAGACCCAGTATCAGGGATGCTGAGATGTAGTTATGATGGAATCTCTGATTACTGCTGGACTTTGAAGAGAGATACTCCTGTCACTGATCATTGTAAGAGTTGAAATAAACAGAATTTCATGCCCTGAATTTTGAATAATGATGACATAACATGCACTTATATTTATCAATGTGTGTAATATTCATTTTATTGTAATCGATGTAGCATTTAAATAATAAATTGCATTAGAAACAAATTTTCTCCAAAAAACTTATCTCAAATAAAAAATATTAACAAAATTCAATCGATAATGTCACAAAAATGTAATCAATTTTGTCAGAAGATTGGTTTTTAAAACTTAACTTACCACAAAAACATGACCTGATCAAGAGAAACGGATGTCATTTTTGATTCAGTGGTGAAAAGTTGTCCTAAATCATTTGGAAAAACAGACTATTTAAAAAAATGTTTTTTTTACCCAGTGTATTTTTACAAGTTTTTTTACATAAAAAATGTTGATTTTTGTTAATACATCTTTTCATAATAAACATTTCTTCTCTTGTGAAATGAGAAATGGATGTTTGTCTGATATAAAGTTCATACATTTTAGTAAACACCATTACTCATATTTTACAGAAGAAAAAGAAGTATAAGTTTGTTGATATTGAAAAAGCTGCCATGTAGTTTCAATGGTTGGTGAGTCTTTAGATCTCCAGTTGCTTCTCTGTGAGTAAAGAGAGTTGTTTGATAGTAATTTGTGGAATTTCTGAATTGACTATGTTCTGTTGCAAAGTCTCTTATTTAAATCATTTTACAAGATACAAATTTGCATTTTCTTAATTTAATCAAATCAAGAGCAATTATCTGAAAATTCTCTTTTTATACTATATGCTTATTTTTGACTCTATCCTGATATTTATAATTCTAATTCTTGGCATGACCCTGAAAACTTTACATACTAGCGATACTAATTATTAAACGTTAGTTCTTACCCAATTTCTAATAGTTAAAAAAATAGAAAAATCATTATATTTTTTCAAAGTGTTCATCTTCCTTGGAATTATTTCTTTGGATTATTTACAGGAACTAGTAACACCAATCATTTCAGAATTGTATGATCACCCATTAGTCTTTGAAAACTAGTATCAGACTTATCTGTACTGAAATTCTGATTGTCTGAAATATTATTGAATGAATGTTTATCTTTCTCCTTAAAAATACTTTTATTAATGAATGTTTCAACATAATGTTTCTGTTTGTCCATAGTCAATTCTGTATATTATTATCCATCTTGGAAATCTTTTGGTTAATACTGTAGCACTTTGTATACAGTGACTTCCAAAGGTTTCCTCATACAAAATCCAGAGACGGATATGCAATGCGATTGGCCCTGATCTGGAGTCTTGTTTACAGTTGCTCTCTCACAAATGTGCCGTCGCCTCCCTCTGTCTTTTCTACAAATATTTCATGGTAACTGCTCTGATGAGCTACTTTCACTAGTTCCCAAACTGCATGAATTTAAAGTTGCTACTAGGTTGGCATCTCAGTCCCACCCTCTCACTGTCAAAATGGTTAAATGTAGCCATCTCTTCTACTCCAATAGCTTCTTCTCTCACACTTCCTGTCTGTGGAACTCCCTTCCTCTTACTTGCTTCCATGATAGATATAATCTTCAATTATTCAAATGCAGTGTCAATCGGCATCTCCAGATGCCTTGATCTATACCTCATCCTTCTCTTCATCTTTTCCTCTTTCACACCTCTTTACTCTTGCTCCCACTCTCTAACTCCTTGCATGCTAGTGGCACTCCTACCTTGCTTGGGGTGAAAAGCTTAAAAAATAAAATAAAATAAAATAAAATTCATCTGCAGGTTTACTTCATCACAGGAGAGAAATTCATTTGGATCATCAGATTTATTTAAAGTATAAGAATTTTCTTTAGAAGAATCATTGAAATCAAATTGTTTCATGGGATTACACAGATTCTTATGATTTAATGAACCCATTTTCATTTATCAAATGAACTGATCAACAGTTAGGGAACTAATACTGAGGAACAAGTTACAACACAAAAAGTTTTGGAACCTTTATAGATAAGACCTAGATAAGACATGCTATGTCCACAGAGTTTAACCAACTTCATTACTTCCTTATAACAGTTGCAAGGAGAAAATTCAACTCAGCTTTTTTTTCCTGTAAGAACTACTACTATATGGAACAGACTCCCATGTTGATACTTCCCCAAACACTACAATCTTAACCTCTTCAAGTCAACAATCAATAATTCTTCTTTTATGTGTCATGTCACTTCAGATGATCATGGCCCTCCACCTCCTCCTGTCCCTTGTAGATCTTAATAAGTTTTGTCTTCTTGTTATTTCTCCCTGACCCTGTGCTGCCATCCACTTGCTCAAGCCCATTAAGTATATCACACATTGCTTTCTTCTGTCCCTCTATCTGTCCTGTGAGTATCAGATTTTCCAGGCATTGCTTTCTCATTATGTGTCCAAGAAATTTCAGCTGCCTCTTCCTGATGTTAAATATAAGTTTCCTTTTGTTTCCATTCTCTCTAAAATACATGTTCAGCCCTAAGGGATCTAAGGAAGGGAGTGTTGAGGGGTCTCCCCTTTTTACACAAATGAACTCACCCAAGGTATACATATACTACTACCAGTGAATGACTGTAGCGGCAAGAGTCACAGTCACAAGCACGTAGACTCAGTAAGAAGTCATACAGCGATACGTCGATACCAAAGACTATCTATATATTTTTCTACTAACCCCACATTCCTGGAACTACTAACCTGTATTACCAGTTTGTATTATTACGTTAATACATTTATTTTCCTATATTCATTCTTGGTGTTTGTTATTATTTGATACCGGATTTCATCTCAGAATCCACAACAAATACTTAGGATACAAACAACACATATAAGATTCGCCAGCAGCACATAGAAGAAGTAGTCAACTGCTAGAAATGAGTCAAGTGAATTCCACAATGAATCTCTAACTGTAGACCAACATACAGTATTTACTACTGTATTTATGTAAATGGGGCATACCTATTATTGTCCGTATGTATGCTACAACAATTTTGTTCCTCATATCTTCTTTTAACACTGTCCATATATTTTTTCTTCAGGAGTCTGTTGTATTGCAATTTGGGTTCTGCATTAGTCTTCCTCGGTTTCCCTAATTTCACTCTTAGTTTACATATAAGAAAGGGGTGTATACTTCTACAGTTGGCACTTGGATAGGTTTTACAGTGAACAACTGAATTCGTGAATCTTTTGTTGATAATTATGTAGTCAATTTGGTTTTTAGTTTCTCCTCATGAATTTCTCCATGTTCATAATCCTCTTGGATGTTCTTAGGACCAAGTGTTGGCTATTACCTGGTCAATGGCCATACACCATCTTCACTTCTACTTTCTACTCTTACATTCATACCATTCACTTCATACAGCAAACCACTACCTTTAGTGTATCTTGAGTTTTCTGTTGGGAGAACCAGGATTTTTTCCAATCTGTTATTGCTGTTTTAATTGTCCTGTTTATAATCTCTCTTTATTAAACCATTATTATATTATGGTTGGTAAGCAGTTGTTTTCAGGCTATGAAAACCAACAATCTTCAATAGTTTTAAAAACAACTCAATTTCAAATTAACTTTCTCTTTCTTAAGATGGAGTCCAATTTCACATCTTGTAATCCATTGATTTAAGAAAGTATCAGATACTTTGTGATAACTTCAGTTAATGGTGGAGCCTCAATCCAATGAGTTGAATGTTTCCTACATGGAACTTAAATATGGATCGGAAGTGGTTCAATAATATCTGTATAGACAGTCTGAAAATGTTATGAAGGTAATTAAAAAATTTGAATAGGAGATTTTGCATGTTTATTAATTTTTTATTATTGGCTCGGTAAATACTTTATAAAAACACTTTTACTGATAAATCCATCCAAATGTATATAGATTTAACTTTATTGATGATACAAGGATGAGCCAATGGTTATCAGAAATACATTTATGCAAAGCTTTCTGAATAAAAGTGAATATTATCTATTCTAATATCTTATAATTATTAGTTGACACTGAAAACTCTTTAGTCAAAAATTTATTTTGTCATCATTAACATGTGCCTCAATGTTTCTGGTAAATCACACACATGTACATGCATTACCAAAACCAAACGCAACATACAATAAGCTACTATATTCTAACTTCCTTTAATATCTACTTTGTCAGAAATGTAGTCAATAAGTATTGACAAATGTTATTGCTGGCGATTCGATTTTGATGCATTTGTGAATAGTGCTGCATAGTGTTTTATGATGTCGTCAAGGAAATCATGTGGCAACCATCATAAATAGGCTGCTACATCTCTGTCAAAAGTAGAATACTTTGCCTGAATTTCTGCTAACTTTTTGAAAAACAAACAATTACCGTATGTGCTTGAGTACAGTGCAAGTTTTTATGATCAGTTTTTTATGCCAAAAATATGGTGTCGCACTATACACAGGTAAATCTTTTAAGAGTTTAAAAATCTTGCTTTTTAAGTGAGTGGTTCCACTATACACAGGTAAATTTTTTCGGTAGCAGGGGTAAAATTAATGCAAAAAATTCAGGGGTCACACTATATAGGTGTCATCTTATACACAAGTATATACAGTAACAATGGATATCTTGTTTATTATTTGCTGATTTGCTGTAATACTGCACCCACCACATACTGACAACCATCAGTGACCAATTGATACTCAAAGATTTCAGACTGCAGACAAGTAAGAATAATTATATTACAAATCTATTTCAAAATATTAATAGGATCTTTTTCAATATCAGATAATTCAAAAGAAGAGTTGAGAAATAATTGCGTATGTTCAAACTGAGGGAAAACAATTTAGGTGTAAATATAGATAAGCTTGTAGTATAAAATCCATCATACCTAAATATAAAATCCATCATACCTAAATATTGAGGTGAACTCTTCGAGATCTTTCAGTATTACAAAGATTTTAACCTATTACCCTTTTTTTTATCAGAGGCTAAATGTCCTACATTCCCATTATAACCAAAAATTCAGAATTAGAAATATTGAAAGGTATCTTTTGACAAAGATATTTTCAAAATGTTTTCATCTAAATTTTAAACACTCTATCCGAATCCTTTATATATGTTGCCGCTTCATCACTAAGACGATCATCTAAATACACAAATATCCTTATTAGAAAATATCAGGTCCATGAAGAGCTGAAATGTTGCTGCTGCATTTTTAAGGAATATAATTATATTCAGAGAGATTGAAAGGTGTAGTTACCGCTGTCAGGATGTATTTTTATCTGGTGATAAGCTGAAATTAAGTCTATTTTTGAAAAAAACAAAACAGGGTTTGTTAACAAGTTTAGAGGAAAATGAATTGATATTTGGTGCAAAATATCGATCGCTTTTTGTAATACTATTCAGAACAGAGTAATTACTACAGCATTGGTAATTACCATCAGATTTTGAAACAAAATGGAGGTCCAGTCACTTTTAGGAGAGGATATCACTTTGGAATTATGATACTTTTTTTTCATTCTACTTGTGCTGTTTTAGAGTTTTGTGCAGAAATTTCTCTAGTTTTAGGGAGAAAAAAAAATGAGTATTGCTTCCTGTATCTATCCTGTGATAAACTCCACAGCCATAGTGTGTGTGTGTGGGGGGGGGGACTTGCATCCCTGGCAGTGGTTTGGGATCCTCACTATATTATCAACATTTTCTTTTTCTCTCTGTATTTATATAAGTTGCAAATTAAAGCAAGCACAACTGAATATTAAAGGATAAAAAATTGTCACAAATTTTGACATCTTTCTGGCGTCTTTTTTCCTATCCAAATCCATGAATTTGTTTTGCTCATGCTAAGTCTTGAAAAAAACTCTGTATAAAATTCACTATTTCTTATCCGTAATGTTAAATTTGTTAATTTATTCAACTTTTTAGCAAGAAAACTCTCATTGATGTTAGAAAATGGCGCAAAACATTGTTGATTTAAGATGGAATGATCTATTATGACATGTCTCTAATTTGTATTTAGATACATTGTATTTATTTTCAATTTTTCTAGTTGAATTGTTTACTTCTATTGCATGTGACCCATTATTGTACACAATTAGGTTACAATAAAATTTGTATTTTATATGAATAATACTTTATGAAAACTGAGATGTAATAGAGTTGGAGGACCCGTATCATAGATTTGGCATCAGGATGCATGAGACCCTTGCACTGGCCCTGATAAACTCTATGGTATTTATCAATGAGCTGACATAAAACATATTATCATGAGTAGGCATAAAACACTTGGGTACTTTCTCATTAATTCACTCGCATGTAGAGGAAGACTAACATTGTTATCAATTAAATTTATCGATGTAGTTACATTTAAATTAACCTTCCTTTCTGTAATATTTTCTTGTATAATTTTATTTTTATGGTCTTTGGTTAAGGCAAAGATTTTCAAGAAACCTAAACCCAAATGTTGTATTTTATTTCATCACCTCAGGCAGATGAGTTTGCTTTAGGAATTGAGTCCAGCACAGTTCCAATCTCTAGAGAATTGGTAACATAGAAATGTTAGCAACAGTGTCAATAAGAGATTTTATTTTGGTAGCTCCTAGTCATGCCACATCTTCCAGAAGTGGCAAGTCTGTTGGAGCTAATTGAACAAATTAGTTTTCTGTGTCACTGAGGGTTGGTATTCAGGAAGTGGTTAACATTTAAAGGTAATTTTGCTTCTTGGGCCATCTGCTCCAAGGTTTATAGATTCTTACATTGTTGGCAAAAAATGTGGGCTATGCATATTTTAGACCTTTGTTCTTTACAATAGGATCTTATTATTTTTTATTGTGGGTGCCGTGCAAATTTTACTATATTTTTGTAAGTTTGATGGTATTCTTGTTTTATAGTGAAAGCCTTCTTTGTTGAATTGAGTAGGGGTTATGACTTTTTTTATGAAGCAATGACAAGAACTATAGATGAAGGTAATGTTTACAGATGTTTATGTCATATCATTTCTTCACAAATGCAGATAAGATCTACTATCAATAAAATTTCTTGTAAATAAACTGATAGGCATTCTGCAATTGTCTTCATAAACTTTTCCAGTATTTCAAGTCATGTCTTATCGTGGACTGACAATATAGTTTGTTTTAATTCATCATATTTTTGAGAATCTATCATTAAATAAGGAATTTTTGTAACAACTTCAACAGATAAAACTGCAATAACAGAAAAATTTTGTTTCAGAAGCACCAATAACTTGCAGGTGAAATTATGCCTTGAGTATAAAACATCAAACATTAATTGCTTGCTTGCTCTCTCTCTCTCTCTCTCTCGCTCTCTCTCTCGCTTTCTCTCTCTCTCTCTCTCTCTCTCTCAGTTCTGGTATTTTAGTTGTAACATGTTGCAACTGAGTATCATTATAGATATTTATCCTCCATCTTTAAATAATTATAAAGAAATTTATCAAAAAAAAATCAAAAGTTCTCTCTACCAAGTTATGCTTCAGTGAAAACTAAAGAAGTTGTATTCAAGTATATGTGACTTTTTAATCTCATGAAACAAAACACCTTTTATGAGACAGGTTTCATTTAATATTCTTTTTACAGGGTTACCAATTTTTTTTAATCATTTCACTCCAAGCAAGGTGGGAATGCCACTAGTACGCAGGGGGTAACAGGGAGTAAAAGTGAGAGAAAAGACTGAGTATAGGGACGATTGAGTAAAGGATAAAAGATGAACAGGATTCAAGATGACAGAAGATGGTGATTGATGTTGCATTTAAATTTTTGAAAATTGTAGTTATCTGGGAAGCAAGTAATCAGGAGGGAGTTCCACAGGTGGGAAGTGCAAGAAAAGAAACTGTTGGAATAAAAGTGGTGGTTGCATTTAGTTATTTCAACAGTAAACAGGTGGGACCTAGATGCCAATCTAGTAGCACACTTAAATTCATGTAGTTGGAACACCAGTGAAAAAAACTAGTCAGTGCAGTTACCATGAAAATATTTGTAGAAAAGACAGAGAGAAGCCATGTCGCGTCAATGAGAAAGTGATTGCAGTCGAGATGTCAAGTCAGGATCGATTACATTGCAGATGCTTCTTTGGATTATGTTAAGAACCTCAAGATTAATAGCAGGGCCACCAAATCAAATATGCCAGCAGTATTTAATGCACAGACAAATGGTAGATTTGTAAATGTGCAAGACTTACTCTGATGAGAAAAGTTTCTTGCATGACACAGTGACCCAACTTTCCTCGCAGTAGATGCAACTATTGATTCAATGTAGTCACCCCACTTCAAGTCAGTTGTAAACATAAGGTGTAGTGTATTGCTCTCCAGGAGTCTAGATTTAAAGTGTGGTTGATAATTAAGCATAGTCACAATTAATACAGTAAATAAGCTTCTAATAATTGTGTCAAAATTTAAAACTGCAATTTATTTTCATTTCTATAAGTTTTTTATATGTAAACTAGTGTGTTAGTTGACTTTCTTTTGAATGTATCTTTTCACAGTGAATGGTCTTATTTTTTAAATGTTTGTGTAAATGGACATTTGTCAGATATAAGAAAATTCTCCAGTCTTTTGTATAGGTTTATCCCTTGTTCTGTGTTTAAGATTAGGTTTCCAGTTCCTTCTAAAACCTTTTCATTCTCCTTCCCTCCCAGTAGCCCATGGCATCTTAGTGTCATTGTTGCCTTGCTTCAGATGAATTTGATTTAAAAAAATGTCTTTACTCACAATTTACAAAAAAAAGGACATACAAGCATATTATTAACTTAGAGATGCTGACATGTAGTTATGGTTTCCGGAGAGTCTTTTCATCTCTAACTGCTTTGCTTATCTCTTGGGGAAAGGCAGTCACTTGGCATAGATTTTTGAAAAGGAGATGATATTTTTGAATTGACTAATTAGGACCTGTTGCAAAGTCTTCTGTTTATCGAGGGATGCAAGGGTTTTGAATTTATTCAAGCCAACAGTGATTGGTTGAAAATTCTTTTTTATCACATTAGATGTTTTCTACTACACCCAACAAATGTATAAGATTTTATTTTCATGGCGTTTGCTATTCATTTGTTTAGTTTACAAGTAAGACATGCTTGGTCTCAAATATCGATCGCTTTAAAACACGCACACAATTCTTTTGTAACTACAACCACCAAATAATTCGTCTTTTTAGTAGTTGTCGGTCTAAAAAGGATTTTTTTCACATAAAAATTTGAATATATGAAAAAATTCAAGAAGTCATTCTCAGAATGACAGATACAAATACTCATAACCAAAATTAATTTTAAATAAAAACAAAAAAAATCACTGATCAAAAGAAATGTTTTAAAGTTTAAAATACCCACTGAGCTTTGAGATGTTTTTGCTTGTCTTTGATTAGACTGGGTATTAAAACTTAACTGAAAAATATTTATTTGTTTAATTCACATTTTTTCAATGAAATACCATTTTTAGTGAAAATCCTAATTTAATCAAGTAGTAAATATAATTTCTACAGAAGGATCCTAGGATACCATGAACTGAACATGTTAGCAACGATGAAGTTTTAGAGAAAATGGAAACAAAAAGGAAACTTATACTTAACATCAGAAAGAGATATTGAAATCTCTAAGGCGCATAATTAGGAAAAGGGGCTTGGAAAATCTGATACTCATAAGACAGATTGAGTGAAAGAGGACAGAGGAAAACAAGGCATAACCTGCTTAGTGAGCTTGAGTAAATGGATAGGGGAACAAAGTTTAGGAGAAATAACATTAAAACAAAATTTATTAAGAGCTACAATGACAGGAAATTGTGGAGAACTGTGATTGCCTACATCTTCAGGGGACACAGCACATAAAGAAGAAATAAATATAAACAATAAATTATTGAATCATCTGTTACGTTTTTTTTTTTAATTTAATAATTCAAAAAAATAAAATAAAGCAACCTAAAAATGCAATTAACCACTTACTCTCATTCACTGTCCATTATAGAAGTTTTCCATTCTTGTTATGCTTCGTCAGTCCCTTGATAACCACTGGGGAATACCAGGTGCTGTAAGCTTACATATGTGTGTGGTGTAATGGATAATGGCTCAGAATTGTTAATCAGAGAGTTCCAATCCAAGTTGGATTCATTAAATTCACTTACACAAAATACCCTTGGGAAAGGTATGAATTCACCTCTTTTTCCCCAGCTATGGATTAATTAGTAAGACACATTTGGGGTGATTTGCTTAAAAAACAAAGACTTGTATCACTAAATCATTATTATCATGAAAAAATTCAATCTAAACTGGCTCTCTACAATTTCCTGTCCTTAATAGCTTTAAACAATATGCATTACATTGCCATCTCTACAACTACCTGTTCTGCCATCCTTTTACACGAGCTCATTAGGTAGGTTATTTGTTGTTTTCTTTTTGTCTTCAATATGTCCTCTCAGTATCAAATTCTCCAAGCCCTCTTTCCTCATTATGTGTCCCAGATGTTTCAGTTGTCTCCATTTTCCTTGACACGTCATCGTAATTCACATGTTCTGTCCATGGTATTGTCGGCATTTTTTTGTGAAACACGATCTCTGTTGCTTCAAGTCTCTTCTTCATCTGTGAGGAAATTGTGCAGCATTCACTGCCATATAGGAGGATTGGTAGCAATCTTTTCTTTATTCTTGTATTATTTTGAATTATTGTCCACATCTTTTTTGATATGGATGTTATAGATGCAATGTTTCAACCAAATACCCTCTGGTCATCATCTGATCATTGGGATATCTGTTGATCATTCACATATTTTGTCCCTGTCATATTAATGTTCATTTCTGTTGAATTGGTGTATCACTACCAGATCCAAGTATTGAACTCATGACCACTAGATGACAGTAACATATGTGTTGTGGATTCTGGGATGAATCCGATATCAATGAATAACAAACGCCAGGAATAGATAAGGAAAATAAATGTATTAATGTAATAATACAAACTGGTAATACGGGTTAGTAGATCCAGGAATACGGATTAGTAGCAATAATATATATACAGTCTTGGTATTGAAGTATCGCGGTATGACTCCTTACTGAGTCTACGTGCTCGCTAACTGTGACTCTTGTGCTACCCTCCTCTATTACAGACTGTCTGGGTATTCACTGGTAGTAGTATATGTATATCTCGGGTGAGTCCATTTGTGTGAAAAGGGGAAACCCCTCAATACCCCCCTCCTTAAATCCCTTTTAGGGGGAGTTAATATCTTTTCCTTTCTCTTATGGTCGACAATTAGAGGCACTGTAAATTTTCTCTTCCTGCTAATCCTTCCAATTTCTGTCTTCTTGTGGTCTTTGAATCTCAAAAACTTCAAAGATCGCCTCCATCGACTCGTCATTTTCTGCGGGTGACGAGCTTGGCTCTTCAACCCGTCTTTTTTGTATTTGGTCAATATGTTTTCTGTGGGTAAATATTTCGCCTTTTGTGTACATCACGTTTCCTAGTCTGTTAATTATTGTATTTGGTTCCTCATAAGCCATATTGTTACTGAAATAGACCCATTCTTGTTTGAATGAACTCTTGAGTACTGTAGGTGTATACTAGTTTTTATTTATTTTTTCCTTCATCCTCTGAATAAATTCATCGTTTTTCGCTTCTTTTCTTATCTTTCGCAAGATCACAGGTAGTTCCTTTACTGCCTTGT
This sequence comes from Acanthosepion esculentum, assembly GCA_964036315.1. Classification (NCBI taxonomy): domain Eukaryota; kingdom Metazoa; phylum Mollusca; class Cephalopoda; order Sepiida; family Sepiidae; genus Acanthosepion; species Acanthosepion esculentum. Next base: position 88,550,282 of record OZ038503.1, on the reverse strand, counting down.
ATAACTCTTTACTGTTTTCATCTGTGGTAGCAAATGGCGCGTTTCACTTCTTTTTACATACTGGTTGGACATTTCCTTTCAATTCAATTCGAGCTGCACCCTTACAAAACAAGCTGATAGGTGAATCCCATATGTTGAACTTTTGCATGCAGTTTGTACCCACTAGATTTTCTGTATCTTTCATTACGTATATCTTGAGTTTTTTGTTTTCCCGTGAAATTTAACATTTAGGATTATTTCTCCTTCAAATTGTATACGCTTCCCTGTCACAGATTTAGCAATTTTTTGTGTATGTAACATGGTTGGTCTGTTAAGCTTTTTCCATGTCTGTAGGTTAATTATCGTTAGATTGGAACCCGAGTCTAGTTGCAATTTTATCTTTTTATTTAAAATTTCAAGTTCCACATATTTCCTTATGTTGGTATTGTCTTCATCATGCATCCTAGTAGATCTTATCCTACTAGTAGCTTTTCTGTTCCTACATTGGGATGCCTTGTGCTCTATTTTTCCACACACAAGACAGTTTTTATATTTAAAACGGCAATCCTTATTCCAGTGTAGTCCTCCACATCGATAACATGCAGATGGGGGGCTTATATTTGCTTCGATTTTCATCCTAATTTGCCCTATATGTTGTACTTTTCCCCTTATTATAGAATTTTTGTTTTCTTTCCAGGTAGGGTGAAAAACGTAAACTTTTGTTTAACTTACGTATATGTGATACTCCTGACTCCTCAATGTTCTTCGAGTCTTTCTTTATACGCAGGCATTTTTGGCAATCTTCTGATAATTGTTGTAGTGGTAGTTCAGGTTCATTTTGTAGTTTTGAAAGCATTCTTTTGCGCATTTCACTATCTTTTGCTGAGACTAACCCTTGAACAAAAATGAGACACTTGAAATTGTCAGGTGTTAATTCTGCCAACTAAAAGTCGTCGCAATGTTTATTCACGATTGCGGCAAACATGGAATAGTCCTCATTTTCGTCCTTTACCAGGTTAAGACATTTCCACCTCTTGTGAAAGAGTGACGTTTTTGGACTGAAAAGCTCTGTAAGACATGTAACTGCTTCATCAAACGTTAATTCGTTCGTCTTTTTTGGCAAAATGTAATCCACAAATTTTGTGTATTCCTCAGTTCCTAATTTTCTGAGCAACAGATGCAGCTTCTTTGCTTCTGTCCAGTTTTGACAATCGATGTTGTAGATGTCTTCATAACGTCTGAAATAATCCCCGAAATTTTTATCCTCTTCTAGGGAGTAATTGAATGTTTCTATCGTATTCCATACTGCGTCTTGGGAAAAAGTCACCTCTTTTTCGATATTTTGTTGTTTGTTACCTGCTACCTTTAATATTAGTTCCTGCGTTTGTCGTAATTGTTTTTGACATTTTTCTTTCCTGGAGTTGTAATTGTTGTTCATTTTGGTATTTTACAAGTTCTACTAAAATATTTTTTAAATCCTCCATGATAAAAGTCTTATGAAAAACTCGCTTTTCCGTATTTTAGTACTCATAAATCTTTTGTCGCCAAGTTGTTGTGGACACTGGCAAAAAGCGGCAAAGGAGACTTTTGTTTTTTTTTTTTTTCTGTGTGAGTTCGAATACCTCGTCGTCAATTTGTTTTGGACAACAAGGAAGAATTTTGTTTTGATTTCCTTCCCGTGTGAGTTCGAATTCCTCATCAACAATTTGTTGTGGATAACGAGGGAGAATTTTGTTTCGATGTCCTTCCCATGTGAGTTCAATTTCCTTGTCGCCAATTTGTTATGGATTCCGGGATGAATCCGATATCAATGAATAACAAACGCCAGGAATAGATAAGGAAAATAAATCTATTAACGTAATAATACAAACTGGTAATATGGGTTAGTAGATCCAGGAATGTGGGTTAGTAGCAATAATATATATACAGTCTTGGTATTGAAGTATCACGGTATGACTCCTTACTGAGTCTACATGCTCGCTAACTGTGACTCTTGTGCTACCCTCCTCTATTACAGACTGTCTGGGTATTCACTGGTAGTAGTATATGTATACCTCGGGTGAGTCCATTTTTGTGAAAAGAGGAGACCCCTCAATAATATGTATAACCAACTTTACTATGACACCATTCTGAAAGACATTAGTGGTGTGTTTTTGGAGTCTTTTATATTCACTGTCAGACAGTTTTTGACATTTGGTTATGATCATAATTTAGTATTTCATTTCTGAGACGAGTAATTGTCAATATTCTTGTATTATTTCAACACATTATTCTCATATTGGTTGATATAGGTGTTATTAGACACAACATTGAGGGTACTTGGTCAAAATGTTATTGGCAATTTATTCTTTATTTCATTCATGCAACATGCAACATGCAAAGGTTCCTTAATGTAACTGAAAAATGATGATAGACAAAAATAGTTCAGTCCAAAGATAAGTAATTGTCAATATTCTTGTATTATTTCAACCTATTATTCTCATATTGGTTGATATAGATGTTCTTATAGACAATGAAGACAACAGACACCATATGATAACCAGAGAGTATTTGGTCGAAACGCCGTGTTTATATTAACATCTGTGTCAATCAAGATGAAATTAAATACTCTTTTCTTTGTTTCTAAAGAAATCTTCCTGTTTTTTAATACATTTTTTGAAAAGTATCTTTCACTATTTTGATGTGTCTTCAAATTTCTGTGTTGGTTAATAATTCCAAAAATCCTAAAGCAACCACAACCAACCTTTGACTTCCATCCACTATTGGCATCCATTGTAAAAATAGCAGTTTGTAAGAATCATATAAAAAACAAGATTCTTTTTATCTTTTTAATTGACTCAGACTGATATTAAAATATGTTTTAATAAAAATTACAAAATGTGTTAGAAATTATTTTTGAAGGTGACAGAAATAATTCAATAATTTTAATTTAAAGTCAATTATATTTGCCACATGAGTGATCGAGAGTTTTATCATTACTTTAATGTTTTTCTTGAAATATTTACATTTTTAATTATGTAGTTACGGTTAATTAGTCTCTTAGAATAAGCCACCACCTTTTTTTTTAGCAATGTGACTTGTACCAAGTCATCATCTTCTCTTTGCCTGCTGTACATTTTTTTCTGATTCGTCTTCACAGCAATCTCTAAACATTATTTGGTTGAATATTGCGAAATTTTAAATAAAACAAATACTCAAGATTTGAAATCAAGTAACTTTCTGGGTTTTTTTTTTTTCAAGATAATTTGTTAGATAGAACTTTAATCGATGCATTCTTCTCATCCAGAGTCATTAGATGTGTAGTGAATCGCTGAAGTGTGTCCATGAAAAAGCAAATAAATTTAACCTCAATCTGCAGAATTCAGTAAGAATCAAACTCACTACTACATTTATGGTTTGCAAAACTAATTTTCTAAAAGTTTTGCTAAACACAATTGCACGGCAACAACCAAACAAAAAATTTTAAAATACCATTTGCAAAAAATAAATGTATATCGAACCACATTGCTTTTTTTGTGCTACAAACAGAATAAGGCACTGAATGTTCAAGGTTCCAGCCTAAAGAAAAGCTATTTTCAAAAGAAGCTCTATAAAAATTCAGGTTTCCTTCTTTTTGTTTTATTTTGTTTAATTGGTAAATTTCACTTCACTTTAAATTGTATTTTTATTCCTTTTATTTTTTTTTCAGACATTTTTATATGAAGAACAAATGATGGATTAAATGAATTAAAAAAAATCATACCCTAATCATATTGCTTTTAAGGCTACGGGCTGAAAGGATATTAAATGCATTCATTTAGCATCGATTTTTGGCGTGTGTGTGTGTGGGTGTGTGTGTGTGTGTGTGTGTGTGTGTGTGTGTGTGTGTGTGTGTGTGTGTCAGAGAGAGAGAGGGAGAGAGACTTAATTTTTATACCTTATTTAGCTTTCTAAGAATTTAATTAGATTTATTCCTTTTATCAGAGTTGTCATAAAAATAAGACACTACTGGTTGATATTAAAAAAAAAATATGCATAAATAAATAGACAGACATGATAAATATTGTTTTTAAACTATGCTATACTCATGGAAAATAAGTGCTGTGTCAAGAACAAAGCATATGTATATAAGCAGTGTGGACTTAGGTATCAACATTGAATGGTGAAAGTCTGTTTCATGCTTAAAACAAATCTCTAGCTTAAAATTGTCCACACTGCTTATATATATGTATGTGTGTGTAGTTTTACTTCAAACATTATGGTTAGTGGTGTCATGTCCATAAAAATTGAATAAATAAAAATTAATTATAGTGTAAAAAAATAATTATAATAAAATAATTATAACAATTATAATTAACATTAATTCACTCATTCTAAACCAATGAGAATCAACCCCAGTTTTCTCTACACACAAAAACACGTGACATTCTCACTATCAGACAAGCAGTCAACACGTGCGTCAATGAAAATTTTGTCTCTCTTTTCTTTTCGGGCCATAAAGGTAACATTCATCTCTTAACACTCAACCAAATTCGAGGTAAGAAAACTTCAGATGCTATTTTTTCCAACTAAGTTATATGGACACTTATTACACACATCTATAAAAGTTATATGGGCACTTATTACACACATCTATAAAAGTTATATGGGCACTTATTACACACATCTATAAAAGTTATATGGACACTTATTACACACATCTATAAAAGTTATATGGACACTTATTACACACATCTATAAAAGTTATATGGACACTTATTACACACATCTATAAAAGTTATATGGACACTTATTACACACATCTATAAAAAAAAAAAAACGTAAGAGAAAGACTGTATACACTTTACTTATTCTTTATCTTACCATTCTGTTGGATTCTGATCTATATTTGATCTACATATAACCCCAATTTGAAATAGACAACCCATTCTTATTTTTAAAACAGTGTGTATTAGGTCTATTGGTCTACACATTTGAGAAATTTAAATGAAGAAAATTTTCTCTCTAGCAGGATTCAAACTTGCCCCCCTCTTTGTATAACTGTCAGTTTAAAGTTTGAAATTAATCTGAGTTCATATGTTATGGCTTCTTCTTTTATGTGTCATGTTTCTTCTTGATGTAGGTGATCATAGCTCTCCACAACTTCCTATCATTTGTAGCACTTAGTAATGTTTGTCCCCTTACTATTCTCCCAGTCTCTGTCCTACCATCTATTTATGCAAACTAATTAGGTATGTTCATCGCTGTTTCCCTCCAACCCATTTGCCTTCAATATGTCAAATTCTCTAAACCTTCTTTCCTCATTATGTGTCCCAGCAGTCTCTTCCGGATTTTCAATGTAAGTGTCATTTTTGTCCCTATATGAAATACAATTTAGACTCATTTGGCAAATATGACTTTATAGTTTAAAGTCATTTTAACATGTTAGCACCTAGATTGAAAAAAGTTGTATTAATAATGAGTTGCTTTATTTTAATGTAAACAGCCTCCAAGATTAATAATTGTTTTTCCTTGCCTTTTTTGGTTAAACTAGCAGAGAATTATTTAATTATCAATGAAAATTAGTAGCAACATCATGGATTTGTGTTAATGTTCTTGTACTACACTTTGTTTACAGAGAGGACAAGTCCATCTTCACCAGAGAAATGTTGTGATATAACCAACAGATGTTTATTTATATTCTTCTTTATGTTACAGGACAGAAAATTGGTATAAAGCATTTGTCTTTTGCAAAGTACTCATGTGTGTGTGTGCATGTATGTGTGTGTACGTGATGAAGGAAGTTATTAGTAATGACAAGGTTTGATTGTTTGTATATTATGAATCCTAGGCAGTTCTTACTGTCTTCAGTGGATTATATTTTATATTGCTTTTTTATCTTTAATGTAATTGGAGTGCATCTGGTTACAATAGTATTTTTCTTGTTTAAATCATGATTTTCATGAATGTTATCATGATTATAAAACTAATTTTTATTTGTTCTTCAACGATGTGATTAGAAGATCCGTTATTACTAATTGTTTAATATTAGATTATTCTCTATAGAAAATTGATTTTGAAGATTAATTTAACATGGCTGATAACATTCTTTTTTATTATTATTGCTATCTTATATTGGTAAAACCCTCAGTTAATGTTAGTAGATTATTTGGATGCTAAAGTAATAATAAAGTTCCAATCATTAAAATCTGTATTGATATCCAGAAAAAGAAATCTGTTTTAATTGACACAGAGCTCCTATTTAAATCTAAGAATGGTACTATTACTTTAAAAAGTAGTACTTTAAAAAGTAATCAATATCTTTTACAAGAAGATGCATAGAAAAAAATCTGTTTTGAAGTTGGTCCTTGGGGAGATCCCATAGCTACACCGACAATTGGTGTATGTAAATGTTTCTGTTATTTGCGAGAAACATGAATGCAGGAGTTTCCGTAGGATGTTGGGTTTGTTTGTAAGAGAAGGGAAAGGGGAATGGTTATAAATATGCTTCTATAATAATTTCAACATGAACTTTGACAGGAACATTACTAAATACGTTTTTGACGATGACAAGTGAAGCTAAATTTTGTTTGGTAGATTTCATAATCTGAATAAATTCATCAATAGTTTATACATTGCTATTCATTGATTCAATCTTGTTGAAGTAGCTGTATGTTGAAATTACGTCGGAGTCACCAAATGTTGCAGACACTGCTCCTATTTACACTATTTACATCCTCTGGACTATTGTCATCATCTTTTTTTCCATATTCATGTTTCAGCCACTGTATGCTGTGGTCTTCTTCAGGGGATATACATTGGCATTTCGAACCAAACCCTTTATTTAGTCCACGTGGGTAGATTGTTCTAATTCCACATTATATGCCATTTTTGGATATCTCACTTTCAGTTAATTCCTTTTAGTAACTCAGCTCTCCATGTTTTTGCTCACCTCTGCTGTGGTCAGGTATTGAACTCACAACACAAGTCACTTTTTTGATTACTTCAACTAAGGCTTTTATCCACTGGGTCATGTGTAATCCAAAAAGTGGCTTGATCCAAAGAGTTGTGAGTTCAATACTGACCACAGCAGAAGGAACAAAATGGAAGAAGGTAGGGGCATACAACAGCTGAAAGGTTATGAATATGGCAATAAAGGTAAGGACAACAGTACAAATGATGTAAATATTGTAAATAGTTACAATATGTCATCTCAGAAATATAGACAGACTTCTAGTTAGACTAAAAGCAGTGGCAACAATTTTTTGCACATGTAAATGACAGGTGTAAGGAAATGAACGACAATTTCAAAAGGTAATATTTTATATTTTTGTTTTTATATAACTGAGTAAAAAGACAGAAAATACAATGCACACAAAAGAAAGGAGACATTAGAAGATAGGATTAGTGTGGGTAATACACACACACACACACACACACACACACACGCGTGTGTGTGTGTAAAAGTTCAATC
>OZ038503.1:88449795-88542671 GCA_964036315.1 Acanthosepion esculentum | reverse complement strand
GGAGGATAATCCACAAGGTTTTGATAATTGGTAAACTGGACCAGACACTAGTCATATAATTGGACCATAGAGGGAGACTGGGTTTCTGCATTTTGATGTCACTATATAAAGATAGCCAGATTGGTAACTGTGTGGGTAAACTCACCAAAAGCTCTGCTATGAAGGATTACTGCCTACTTAAATATACTATGCTTGATATACTTTCATCTTTCATGGTAATTGTTCTGATGAGCTCTTTGCTATGGTACCTAGACTTTTTTTCTAAATTTAAGCACAGTACTAGACTGGCATTGATATCTCATCAATTTACAGTTGAGTTGACTAGATGTAAATGTAAATTCTATGCTAACAGTTTCTTTTCTCACACTTCTCGGTTGTGGAACTCTCTTCTGGCACTATGTTTTCCAGCCAAACTTTAATCTTCAAAAATTTAAATGCCTATGTCAATCATTATCTACAGTGTCCCCTTGAATACTCATTTTTGTTCCCGCTCATTAGTAATGTTTCTGTTTATAATTCTTCCACACCCAGTACCCCCTTGTGTCTTAGTGGCTTTACTGCCTTGCTTGGAATGACCCTGAGTTATACATACACACACCTGCTTAGGGTACAGTTAATTAAATGAATGTGAAATGTTCTATTTTCAAATTTCTCTTGTAAACAAGTTAATTAAATTAAATTTATATTTTTCTATCACTGGCTAGTTTTCTATTGCAAACTTAAATTTCTTCATATTGGATATTATTCCTTTATTTCAGATTTATAACCATCGTCTTTCAAATATTTGTTGAAAAATAAGAACGTACAAGCAAAAAGAAAAAACTGCGTATCTTACTTTCTTAGGAAATGTTTTACTGGTTGTTAGACAAAAAACAAAACATAACTTTCTGGGTTCAAATCTCAGTTTGGACAAGTAGTGCCGCTTTGTTGAAAAGAACGTCCCAGATGAAGCGTAAATAATTTGTTTCGTTCTCCTTTCTTTCTTTTTTTTTTAATCCAATTAATTGTTGTAACCTTTGACGAGTTTGAAACGATTTTTTTTCTCTTCTTTCTTTCTTTTTAATGTTTATATTTTTAAGAACAAGTTTTCATTCTTCTCTCCATAGTAACGAATGAATGTTTCCAATATAGCAACTAAGATCGTCATTAAAACTTCATGGCATAGTATTAGTAAAATTAAATTTGTCCCCGTTCTACTTTTTCTCCACTACCACCCTACATAAACATATATTTTTTAAGCCCCAAAGGTTTTTAAAAAGTTTTTTTATCTCATCAAGAAAGATCGTTTATTTCGTCAACTCGAGATCTATTAACTGTGTAAAAAGATATTTTTTTACTGTTTTTCTCTTGATTTTGCAAATGTTTGTTTTTTTTTCTTTTACATGCACATGTACTTACGCATCACTGAGAAAAGCGCACTACACAGGAGCACCGTCTCAGCAAGGGTTACGTTTTTGTTTTTTGTTTGTTTTTAAGGAAGAAACGAGAAAATGGTTTTACTTCAACAAACTCTATGACGGAAATGCAACCCGAACCATAAAAATGTTTCCCCCATGACGTTTTCGTGTATGTGTGCGTGTGTGTTATCGATAGGTAGGAAAACAAACCAAAGCAAATCAGAGATAGACGGAAAAAACAAAATGAGAAGGCTAGTGTCTCCCATTTTTTTTTTTTTTAAAGAAAGACATGTTCTGCTGCCTGTGCTTGTGTAGTGGGGTCCCTATTTCACTTCCTCCTTCCCCATATCGTCGTCTTAGTCATCGTCTTCTTCAGTGTCACCGTCCTCCTTTTCTCTCCCTAGGATGATATTGTCACGACTTTCATTCATTCAGATTTTTAACGAGACTTCTCCTCCCTATCCTACCCCCCCCTCGAACCCCCAACCCCCGCGACCGTTTCTATTCCGGATCATTTTCTGCATCCTCCAGATGCTTATTGAATAAAGAAACTGTGATGGTTCAGAGCAGTCCTTTGTTGTTGTTTATTTTCTACAAAGGATTAAGGATTAATTTATAACTACGCTTTTGAAATGATGCAACCAATATATCACACACTCTGTTCATCTGTCTTTGGCTTTCTTTTGGTCGAATTGACTATTTCAGTCTATTTATTTATTGCTTTTCAGCACAGACCCTCTCCACTTGCACAAGACAATACTATCATCATCATCATCATCATCTCCTATAATAATCAGTATATCCTTGAACTTGTAAAATCCATGATATCTATTTGTCAAGGTCTTAAGTTTTTGTCTTGTGCATATGTCTTTCTTGTCCCTGCTCTCTCTCTCTCTCTCTCTCTCTCTCTCTCTCTCTCTCTCTCACCCCTCTAATTGATTGTATTCAATTTATCCTCATATTTCCTATCAAGATGCTGCCAGCCTTTCATTTCTCAATTCTCTTTTTTATTATCAGCCTTTCCCTGAAGTCTAAAAATAATATCAGACTAACCACTTTTATCAGCTCCTTTCCCACCGCCATAATGTAGCTTCCCTGTGGTAATTGTTCTGATGAACTTTCCTCTATGGTACGTAGACTTTATGAATTTAAGCTGAGTAATAGATTTGGTACTAGTACTTATGCACAAATACCATTGGGAAAAGTATGAATCCATATCTTCTCCCCCAGCTATGAGTTGAATAGTAGGACTGACTGGGTCCTGTAGTCTTGGTTGGCAACCATTCTACTGCATAAAGAAATTTTAACTTACTGAAGGAAAATCTTCTGCCTAGTCAGTCATGAATCAAAAGAGACATGATTGCCCAAGCGTATATCACTTAGGGCACTTAACTGACTGACTAGATTGGCGGCAAGGTCTTATCACTTTGCAGCTTAAATGGCTAGATGCAGTGGTATAGGATGGGTTTTGAGCACCCAGGCAATTTAAATTATTACACCTCTTCCTTAGCTATCAGCTGTTATAAATTCTAGTAATTTTTTTATCCAACAACTTGAAAATTTAGCAACTGGGGCAAATGCCCCTGCGGCCACACCAACATTATGCCACTGGCTAGATGTGACGATAAGTTCTATGCTAACAGTTTTTTCTATTGTACTTCTTGCTTGTGGAACTCTCTTCTGGCTTTTGCTTCCCAGCCAACTTTGATCTTCAAAAATTTAAACACAATGTTAATCGTTATCTTCTGTCTTTATAATTCTTGTTCTTTTATTGGTCTCTCTCCTTAATAATATTTTCTTTTTCTCATACTTCCTCACATTCATTAACACCTTGCATCTTTGTGGCTTTATTGCTTTGCTTGGGATGAAATGATAAAAACAAAAAGCATTATTTACTAAGTGTAGATTAGTTTTGATACAAGGCCACATGTATTGAGCACACAGTGACAAGTTGAGCTTACTGAACATTCCATCACAAAACCTAATATCAACCTAACTGTTCATATTTAAACTTAATGTTATTTATTATTTACACTATTTTTACTTTGACAATTGTCCTCAACTTTGTTGTTGCTGTTGTCACTACATTTCAGCCTAGTGGATTAAAGCATTGGTTTATGAATTTGATGACAGTAATTTTGAGTTCAATCCCTGGGCTGGGCAGAGTGTAGTTTGACTCAGTAGAAACAGGACGAGCAATAATTGAGCAATACCAAAAATAAGAACTAGACGAGATATCCCTAGACATGGGCAGTGGAACAAGAACAGCTTACCCCACCATATAAGGGGTTCAGTTCTGGATTCCCTGTAAATTACCCAGATCGATATACACCTGAGAAAAGCCAAAGGGCACAACAGCTGAAACAGAGTAATAACAACAACAGAGATAAGGACAATAGTCTAAATATAAATATTTTAAATAAGGATAACTCCTCATCCCAGAAATTAATGCTATCTAGATTGTAGAATAATTTTTTGCAATTTGTGTTGGTGCTATTTTGTTCAAATAATGAAAAGCATGTTGAATCAAACTCTACCAATCAATTCATTCTCTCTCATGCACACAGACTCTCTCTCTCTCTCTCTCTCTCTCCACATACACACACATATATATATATATATAATTTCTTATATCTTCTAATTATGTTTTATTATAATTGCATCTTTGTTGAATCTAAATTTTTAGAAGACAGTTTTTATCTTTTAATCATGCGCCAGTGTATTCTCCTATCCCAGTGGTTCCCAAAACTTTTTTCTGGCCCACATTTTCAGAATGCAAATTTGTCTGTACCACACCAAAGTGAAGTCCCAGTGAAAAGGCACAAGCATCCCTACAGCAAAGAAGGGCCAGAGAGATAGTTAAAGGAAGATAACATGAATTCGAAGTCAGAACATTATCATTGATAACTCTCTCCTCAAATTTGCAAACACTAGTTGTTATATTCTTGATAACTGATATGATGCAAAAATGTTGCAGTGATAAAATCGGTCAATAATTATTTATAAATATTTATTTACTGGAACTCATGCATGCAAGTAATCCATAATATTTTAAATTTTGAAATCATATTTATTTTTGGCATATGAATGTTTTAAAACTGTTTCTAAATCTTTGTCTTTCAATCATTCCGCCTCACCTGCTATACTCTCCCAATGCACCTATAAGGTGCGCCCCACCATTTGGGAATCACTGTCCTACCCTATTAGTCCCCAAAATGTTTTTGCTGTTCTTGCTAGGATTAATAAAAAGAAATTGTTTTCGCCAATGATTGATCTTTGAAGTTTCTTTTGATTTACTTTTTTAGTATTAAGATGCTTTCATTGGTATATATTCAAGGCTTTAGTTTAAGAAAATTGTGTCATATCAACTCATTGTTTAAATATATATATATATATATATATATATATATATATATATATATATATATATATATATATATACACAGTGGGGTTGAATAAGTGATTGTACACATGAAAATATTTCATACTTTTACTTGTAACATTAAATTAACAAAACGAGAATATATCTACTGTATTAGATTGCATACTAAAAATGTATGCATGTAAAACTAAATAATATTCCATGGTTAAGAAAATATAGCAATAATTAATTTTTAGGGATTTAAAAAATGATCATACAGTGGAAGAAAAATGTTTTCCCCATTTAATATTTTGTAGCAAAGCCTTTATTAAGTTCAACAGTAACCAATCTCTTCCTGTAGTCTTTAATCAACAATTCGCATACTTTAGTAGGTATTTTGTCCCATTCTTCCTGAGTAATTGTCTTCAGGTTTTTGATGTTTGTTGAACCTCTATCACAGATCTTATTTTTCAAAAACCGCCATAAATTCTCTATTGGATTCAAATCCGGCGACTGACTGGGCCATTGTAAGATTTTAACCTTGTTATTAGCAAGCCAATTCTTTGTACTCTTAGCAGTATGCTTGGGATCATTGTCTTGCTGGAAGATCCACTCAGGAGGAAGCCCAAGATTCTCTACAGAAAGTGATATATTTTCGCTTAGGATTTGTTGATATTTTTCTGCATTCATTCTACCATCTCTAATTGCTAGTTTGCCAACACCTCGCATCGAAAAGCAGCCCCAAACCATGATACTACCCTCACCAAATTTGACAGTTGGTATAGTGTTCTTGGGTGTGTATGCTTCACCGTCTTTCCTCCATACATGATTCAGAGAATTGTGACCGAACAACTCAATTTTACTCTCATCTGTCCAAAGAACACTTTCCTAATAAGAATTTTCCTTATCTTTATGCTCTGTCACAAATTTCAACCTGATATCACTATGCCGTTTCAGAAGGAGTTTCTTGGGAAGCGCGACTTTATACTGTCTCTGCGTAGAGTACATTACTAATCGATTGCTTAGTTATGTTAACTCCTGACAAACTTAGATCATTCTGAAAGTCTTGTCTGATTGCGATTGGGTTATTTTGGACCTGTCGTATAGAATTTCTTCGTAATCTGGGAGAGATCTTCCTGGAGGCACCGGGTTTGCCTTTGTTCTCAACAGTATTACGTCTTTTAAATCTTGCAATAAATGAAGCAATTGTTGAAAAAGGTATGTTTGTGTCACTGGAGATGTTTTTGTAACTTTTTCTATTGTTCCATAGCTTAATAATTAGCTCTTTTTGAGCACAAGTCATTTCCTTATGTCTAGCCATTATTAGAACCGTTATCAGTGAACAGTGACTGCAGAATGATCCAATTGAATGTTGCAATAGAGTTACTGAGAATATTCTAGAACTGTTTAGAATCTTCTACTTTGAAGTACAACCAAAATCTACCGTATTATAATGCAAAGATTGATACTGTACGAACACTTTTTCCACTATTGGAAATATAAAAATGTGCATAACTATCACTTATCGATGAATTTCTAATTTTAAATTGCAGATTCTGATTCTATGCCCCAAAATACATATATAACATTGTTATTTGAGGTTTTCATTTAGTATAAGTGAGAATAACAAGCATTTGTTTATTGTGCGATCACTTATTCAACCCCACTACATATATATATATATATATATATATATATATACTTTATTATAGGATATTACATTCAAACATGTAAAAAAATGCTACACAAATGCACTCATGTTTCAATATGTATCAACACATCTCATCTGGTTAGGCAAGGTAGGCAGTGCCTCTCCTGAGTAAAATAGATCAGGAACAACGTTTTCCTTCTGTGGCACAATATGCACCTAATCCATCAAAATTATGATGGTTACTCTGATTATTATGCATAAAATGCAAAATATTTTATTTTTTTGCAGATTTACTACATAAAGGTCACAAGCTGCTTACTCTGAGTAATTAATGACAGTACGTGCCTGATATATATATATATATATATATATATATATATATATATATATATATATATATATATATATCTGTGTGTGTGTAATTTATGTATATATATTTACACTGAGAGCTGGAGTGAGGAGAGGAGGAACAAAGGCTTGCAAGGAGAACTATGCTTGACGGAAAGAAAACAACATGATGACATCAGAGGAGAGCGTTTCACATGCATTCATTGCAATTGAGACAATCACTCCCATGTGGGCCTGTACAGACATAACAGATGCTGCACCGCCATCAGCAACTGAATCATAACTCTTTGGGTGCAGATCCAACATTTTTCAAGACCAATGGATGACATACATGTATATGTGTGTGGTGTGTGTGTGTGTATATGTGTGTGTATATATATATATATATATATATATATATATATATATATATATATATATATATATATATATATACATACATACATACATACATACATACACATATATATATATATATATATATATATATATATATATACATGCATATATATATATATATATATATATATATATATATAACATAAATCCTAAAGAGCCTAGGTTTCACCTAAATGGACCTTCAGGGTAAGCTTAACCTGAAGATCCATTTAAGTGAAACCTAGGTAAGTAGTTCCTGGCACTTTAGGATTTATTTTATTTACCTTTACTCTACTTAGGGTATTGATCACTTTATGTTTTATCTTAGTTACTCGCTTGTTTTTTTTTTCTTTGGACTGGAAATTTAAGGCACTGGACAATTTTTTTGGCCCTGTTCGGATGTTTCTAGTTCTTTCTTTTTTTTTTTTTTCCTTGGGTACTAATTCGTTTTGATATACTGAAAAATTGTGCCATGCTTTTATTTTTTTTACCAACCAAGTATAATTACTAGTACATATATATATATATATATATATATATACTCACACACACTATGTTATTTTATTATTTTCTATTACTATAAATGTTATTTTTAGTGAGTACACATGTTTGAGTTTATGTCGCTGTTTTTTATTTACTTAATGAATTTAATACTAAACCGCCTGGAGTTCATTTGTTTATTAAAGAAAAATATGCCTCCCAAAACGAAACCTGTATCCCCTTTTTCCATCAGGGAAATCACTATTATAGTTGAAGCATGCCATTATCCATATGGCCACGGGCAACCATCATGATAAAGCAAATCTCAATTACCAATTTAAAGAAATGCACTTCTTCAATTCGATATCTGCAAGCTTCATTTTTGTACCCAAAACATAAACACAGTAATTTTTTTCTTAAATAGATTTTTTAATCCAACATTAGGCGATCAAGCCTCTCTACAGATTTATCTCCTCTGTGCTGTGTCCCTTCAGAATGTGGGTGATCACAGATCTCAACAACTTCCTATTCTTTGTAGCTGTTAATAAGGTTTGTCTTTTCACCTTCCTATCTTCTTGTTCTGCCATCCATTTACACAACCTGCAGTGGGTTAACTGAAAAGTTTACAGGCTGACCAAGATACTCTAATGGAAGTGATCAAATGAGGTTTACTTTTCATCATATTACCTCTTGAGATTCACACACCTCTTCCATCAATGTTGCAGTACTTGAATCTCATTGAAGAAGCTTTCATCATGTTCGTCAACATGATGTCATTATCACTGCGATACTAGTTCCCAGCCAAGTGTTTTTTTCATGTTTGTAGATAGGTAAGTTACTAGCTGTTTCCCTCTGTGCCTCTTGCCTTCAATGTATCCTGTGAGTGTCATATTCTCCAAGCCCTATTTTCTTAATACATGCCCTGGAAATTTCAACTGTCTCTTTCTGATTCTAAATAAAAATGACTTTTTTGTTTCCATTTTCCCTAAAACTTCCTCATTGCTCACATGTTCAGTCCAAGATCTTTTTAGCATCCTTCTGTAAAAAGACATTTCTGTTGTTTCAAGTCTCTCTTTCATCTGTGAAGAAATTATCTAGTATTCACTGCCATAGATGTAGGCTGATATTACATAGCAAGTTCAGCACTCTTTTGTTTTTTCTCTTCTTGTTTCTTAATACTTTACTTAGGTTTTTGGAAGGTATCTTTCACTATTCCAATGCACCTTCAGACTTTGGTCTCATGTTTTCCATCCTTTCTTAGAACACTTTCCAGATATTTAAATTTTCATGATGGCTTTACTTTGGTGTCTCCAATTCATAGTTCACACCTTGGGTTGTTCCTCTTGCTGACAACCATACATTCTGTCTTCTTACAATTGATGCTTAGTCCTTTCTTCTCACTTTCTTTTACTACTTTCTCTAGAAGTTCTGGTAGTTTCCCTTTTGTATCTGTTATCAGCACTGTGCTATCTTTTTATCTTATTTTGTTTATACTGTGTCCACTAATATTTTGCATTACTTTTCTTTATCTGTAAATTGACATGACATCTTGAGGAATATAGAGAAATGCTTTTGCATTGCCTTCCCTGTGGTCTTCAATTCAAAGTAATTCTACTCTTGGACTGGCTACCACTCAAGGCAAGAAAGCCCAGTTTATCTGGCTATTTAACCCATAGCTAGAGGGTGTGGGTAAAAGAGATAGATTTGTGCCTTTTCCAAGGGCATTTGATCTTAGTGAATATAACAGATTAAGCCAGAATTTATATATATATATATATAACAATCAAATTTTATCTCTCTTTCCACTTTTAAAACTCATTAAGTTCATGATTGGCTAAAAAATTAATGAAATGAACATTGAACATTAAATGGTATTTTCACTTTTCTCAGCTCAATAAAATCTTTCTAACCTTTCTCATCCTTAGCTCATTATTATCTATTTTGTCTTATCCTCATTAAATTCATATTTTGCAGAATAATCTAACTTTGGAAAATGTTAAATAGACAAAAAAATGAAGAATTGAATGCAGCAGAAGACTTCACTCTGGTCTCACCCAAAATATGCTTCAGTTAAGTTGCTCAAATTGTTTTACATATGCCTTTGCTTCAGATTTTTTAAAGCTCCATATGCTAAGTCACGTTGTAGTGTTATGTAAATAACAGCCTAATTAGCATAGCTAAGGCATAGAGACTGTATAAGTGCCCAAGCAGTAAGGGTAGGGCAGAGTACGATACA
Organism: Acanthosepion esculentum; assembly: GCA_964036315.1. NCBI lineage: Eukaryota > Metazoa > Mollusca > Cephalopoda > Sepiida > Sepiidae > Acanthosepion > Acanthosepion esculentum. The sequence continues at coordinate 88,532,820 of OZ038503.1, read as the reverse complement.
TGAGATTAACGACTATGGCTGGAGTGAAAACATACGAAAGAAATCAAATTTCATGAAACAAGTATTGTTGATCTGACTCTTAAAATGCCATTTCTCTGCAGAGAATAGAAATTCAATTCAGCTTTTTTGAGAACATAACTCAGTTTCAGTCTCTAATTGTAAATGGATCTGAAGTCAAACTCTCTGCAGATATTTGCTAAATGAATAAAATCAGAACAGACAAAGAAGATTCCTTTTTTGGTAATGAGAAAAAATATCCTACTAAACTTCAGACATATAACAAAATCAAATGTTTACTTGTGTTTGTTTAGGTATTATTATTTTAAAAAGTCTTTTTTTTGTGTGTGCTATAAAATTCAATTTATATTTTGCAAGAGAATTTCTTTTTTTATTTATTTACTGATTTTAATTCTTATATAGGTTATCTTTAAGATGATTTATTTTGGAAGGGCAAAAGTTATTTTTGTCTAAAAGCTACATATAAAGCTTTCTGAATCAACCATAAGATTTTAGAAGTTCTAGATTATCTCTTTATCATTAACTTATTAATCCTCACAGTTTCATTGTTTTTCAAATAACGCATCTTCATAGGTCATGAAATTAACATAGCACAAGAAACAAAAACTCTTCAATAATGGCATACAAAGGCTGAATAAACTCAGTAGAAATTGGACAATTTATATTTAAATCTGTATTAGAAATCAGGAAAATGGTTCAGAATACAGAAAAGAATAAATTTTAAAAATCCATAACAAAGAATTTCCATTAGTCTTTAACCAAACGTGTATCAATTAAAAATTAATGCCCAAATACTTCCATCATATATATATCATATATATATATCATATATACATACATGGGGTTGGACAAAATAATTGAAACACTTGTTAAATTCAAAGAAAATTTATTTAATATGGAGTTGGTCCTCCTTTAGCCTCATATACAGCTTTAATACATCTAGGAATGGAATCATACAGCTTCCTGACTTCATCCAGAGGAATTTTCAGCCATTCTTCCATTAACACGTGCTCTAGATTTTTAAGACACGATGGTGGAGGATAGCGGCTCCTAACTTGTCGCTCCAAAATGCACCACAGATGTTTAATAATATTGATATCTGGAGATTTGGGAGGCCACTTCATATGTTCTAGCTCACTTTCATGCTCTTCATACCAATTCTTAACCACTCGAGCGGTATGTATTGGAGCATTATCATCTTGGAAGATGCAGTCACCATCAGGGAATAAAGTCTGGGCCATTGGATGAACATGATCACCCAAAATGTTCAGGTAATATTTGCTGTTGATTCTACCATGCAGTGCAACTATTGGACCAAGACGTTTCCATCATATAGCAGCCCAAACTATCACTGATCCACCTCCATGCTTCACTGTTGGAAGAAGGCAGTCTTTGGGCTGTCTCCACACATAAACTCGCCCTGAAGTTGGGAAAAGAGAAAAACTGGACTTGTCTGAGAATATGACTTGCTTCCATTAGTCTGCAGACCAGGCATTGTGATCTCTGCACCACTTCAACCACTTCTAAATGTTGCGAGTGGAGAGAAGAGGTTTCCTTACGGTGGCTTTTCCATGATATCCAGCCTTATGGAGCTCACAACAAACAGTTTTAGTAGAAACTGGACTATTCAGATGATCAGCAGTCATTTTGGCTGCAGTAGTCTGATGATTTTTGGCCACATTGCGTTTCAATACACGTCGGTTCCTGTCAGTACATTTGCAAGTCCGGCCCGAATTACTATGCTTGCTAGAGGTTTTACCCTGTTTCTTGATTTACGTCATAGTTCTTGATATGGTAGCTCTTGAAAAACCAAACTGTTTAGCAACCTTAATGATCAAGGCTCCTGCCATGCGAGCTCCAAAAATTTGCCCATTTTCGAACTCAGAGTGGTTACTAATTTAGCTTAAATTTTACTAAATTCTAAAAATAAATAAGCCAAAGACAGTAAATTAGATAAATAAACGTATTTACAATAGATATAACCTGCAATTACGAAGTTTTAGTTAAAGTTCTTAATATAATAGGTCTTTGAAATATAGGAGTGGAATTTGCACCTGTTCCAATTATTTTGTCCAACCCCTGTATATATTATAATAAAAGAAAGAACAGTAAGATATATAATCCGGTGTTCTTATTAATATTTTTATTTTTACAAAACAGTGCTCAATGCATTTTACAGAGCATAAATATTATAAATTAACTGATTTAAAAATATAGTTCCATCGCTACACAGGAATTACCATGTTTCAAAAACATAAACTATAAACTTCAAATTCAATTATATTATTAAATTAAAGGCCCTGCCCTAGTTCTGTTTAATTTTCAAGCAAATTTTGGATTCCAAAATTCGATTAAAAATGGAACAGAACTAGGGCCTTTAATTTAATAATATAATTGAATTTGAAGTTTTTAGTTTCTGTTTTTGAAACATGGTAATTCCTGTGTAGTGATGGAACCATATTTTTAAATCAGTTAATACATATATATATATCCATCATATATATATCATGTAATGAAGGGGATGCTGAAAAGTTTGCAATGTCATCCAATCCCCAAATTTAAACCAAACATCAGATTTCGTTTTAGAAAGCTTTCTTGGGGGCTCCAAGGATTTTTATATATGCCTTCATAATATATTACAATATGCATGTATCCAAAAATAAAAAATATGAAGTTGTATGTCTCTTGGTGTTGACTATTTTAGTGAAATTGCTATAATATGCATCATATGTAAAATTCTTTTTTCTCTGGAAATGGTTATCAGACAATTGCTATCTTAGTTTTGGCATTTTTGGTAAACGAAAAAAGAAGATAAAATAAGAAAAAAGTAATTCTTAAAATAAAAATATTTACTTTTTTTCCATTTTTATTTCCATTTCTGGATATTTGATTTTTAATCTAACTTGAGTGTATTATTCTTATTATTGATTCATGTGTTTTGAAGGCTGACAAAAAATATAACTTCATATACTTTTTCAAGTAAAATTTAGAGTAAATAAAATATACAAACTTAAAAACGAAACTTTGTTTTTTTTTGTTTCTTTGGCAGTTTTTAAGAACTTTAGAAAATTAATCAGTTTTGTGATATATTTTCCTTGTGAAATCAAAAAATTTGCTGTCTAAAATGTCTATCTTATTCTCAATGAATTAAACAAAGTGATTTTATTAAATTTCTTTTAGTGATTAAGTTGTTTGAAATGCTTTTTTTTACAATATAGTCAAAATTATTTTCTACTGAAAATGAAAAATTAAATATAACAAATTTTATTGTGCCTTGTAGTTATTTTTTATTTTTTATCTGCTATAATCATTTTTAACTTAGAAAATTACAAATGATAAAAAGTATCAAGTTACTTTTGCCATATTTTCTTTTAATTTACACATGAATTCAAGGCTTTAAATAAACTTTAATATTCCTACAATAAAGTTTATTAAATATATTTATGTTACGAAAAATATAAAAAGAAATGTTCTGTAACTTCTTGAGTTTTTGAAAGTTTTTAGGCAGAAAAACATGAATTGTGTTCTTTTAAGATTTTTCTTAACATGATTTTAAAATCTTTTTCCAATAAATCGAGTATCCTTGTTTCTTTTTAGTGGATAGAAAAATACAATAAATATTTGGGGTTTTATTTTTTAAATCCTATAAACAATAAAAATTTCTGTGCTTTGCAAATGTTTTCAAAAACATAATCTTTGTCTTTCACGTCTTATCACCAAAAAAATGCCCCTCCATAATATTCAATAGACACAATCGAATGCGGTCTTATCTCAATTTCTACAAAAAAAGCAAAAAAGTTTTTTATCATTCCCCTTCTCACTTAACACGCTCACGGCTTTTGTTCACTCTTTCTGTCTTGTTCCTTTCTGAATGTGTGTGTGTGTGTGTGTGCAGCCGACATGCCTCCCGCTCCCTCTCTCTATCCTTCTCCAACCCTCTTCCCAACCTGAAAAAAAATCTAAGAGACAAGACTGCATATTTGGACTATCGATGTTCTTTGTTCCAAAAACATTTATTGCTCTCATTTTCTATTTTTTCTCTTTATTTCCATTTCCCTTTGAATGCATTGCATGTGAATAACGGCTTGCTTTTCTATTTTGAAGCCAAAACAACAGCAGCAACAACAACAATAATAATAATGATGATAATAGTAAAGATAACAATGTCATAGAACAAGCAGGAAATTGTGCCATCTAGACAAGAATGGATCTATTTCAGTCTTTCTTTGTTTTATATCATTCATATATATATATATATATATATATATATATATATATATATAAAGGCCTGTCATCAGAGTGTTTTGAGTGGGGAGAGATGGTCTTTTAGTAACCCAGGGGTCGTCAGTAAGAATTTGAGCATTAAAATTAGTTCACATGGTTTACACAGTAAAGGTGGGGTATGATTTTCTGGGAAGAGGAGAGGTCTTGCAGCATGGCGATAAGCCTGATATGATTCTGATTTTCATATAATTATCTTTTTACCTATAGCATATATTTTCAAAATTTCTGTTGAACCTTTGTCTTAAATTTTTTTTTAATTATCTATTTATTTTTTTGTGGCTTTATTTGAAGCACTTTTTGTTTTAATAGCAAAAAATGGACATTTTTTAATGTTTTTCAAGCCTATTATTGCCGGATCAGTTATGGAAAGCAAAAATGCTTTAGAGATAAATTCTATGAAGTAAAATATTAGAGAACAAAAAGTTGGCATCTTTGCCCACTCACCTCCAATCATGCAATAATGTGTTATTATTAATGTGTTATTATCATTATTATTAGTAGTAGTAGTAGTAGTGGTGGTGGTGTTGGTAGTAGTAGTATATAAAATAATAAATATGATCCCAATTTATTTGCTAATGTTGAGAAAGTTAAATGCATACACAGACTATTCAATGTTTGTAAAAAGAACATTTTGCTAGGCATTCCATTTTCCCAATTTCAATTTGTGACAAAATTATTCTTTCAAGTTTAACCTAACAGCCATACATGCCCAATGAAAAGGTTAATATATGTAAACATGTACACTTATATATATATATATATACTCATTTATATAAGGTTCATGAAAGTGTTACAATCTTACAAAGCTTAGGCATTTTAAATGAGAAAGTTGCTATTTTAGAAGAATGCTGAGAAATAGTATATATCCAGAGTTTTCTTAAGAAAATGCCCACTTTATGATTAGAAAATCACTTCTGTGCATATTATACAGATTGTTATATTCGCCTCTTTCTTTATCAAACTCTCTTCATATATACATGTTTCATTAAAAATGACTGACAAGATATGGTGGTTAAGTTTTTTATTTAATTTTTTTGTGTTATAAGAACACAAAAAAAATGAAATTAAAAGAAAACAAGAAAAATTAAATAAAAAACTTAACCACAATACCTTGTCAGTAATTTTTAATAAAATTTGTATAAAGAGGGATTGCTGCCCAAATACACACACATGTGCATATATATATATATATATATATATATATATATATATATATATATATATATATGAATATAAAATATCTTCTATTGATTGCTGGTGCTAATAAAATAGTGCTCAATGTATAATAACAGAACTATTGTTTATATTAATAATAAAGATACATTTCTTTTCATCACTAGTAACACAACTCTACCATGCCTCCATATTTATTTATTTATTATATATATATAATATAAATATAAAAGTGAACATAGAAGTCAACACTTAGAGGCGAATGTCTGTTTCATGCTAGGTACAATCGTCAGGCCACCTGACAATTTCATCTAGCATGAAACAGACTGTCACCTCTGAGTGTTGACTTCTATGTTCACTTTTATATTTACACACGCTCTATCTCTGATATTGAGTATTTTATCCCATAAATATAGCACATCTTAAGACTATACATACATACATATATATATATATATATATATATATATATATATATATATACACACACACACACACACACACACACAGAGTTGTGAAGAGATTTATTCACTCCTGCTGAATATTTTCATATTTTCTAAGGAAATGCAAATATTTGCAAGTACTTACTGAATTTGCCAAAAATAGTTGATTCCATATTTAGTTTTGAATAATTCATGAAATTTTTAGAAGTTTCAGTCTGTTATATTCATAGTTATAATTTTTCTAAAAATTGGTGCCATCTAAAATTAGTGCCCCCCTGCCACTTATGGAAATTATGAAATAATATTGCTCTATGGCAAGATAGTTGATGCGTACAGACAAGGTGATGGATATACAACACTTTCCAAGGATTTAAATGTTCCTAGATCAACAATTCATAACATTATCAAGAAGTATGAGACTCACTGTGTTGAGAATAAATTAAGGACTGGCAGAAAATGGTTAATTTCTGAGTGAATGGAAAGGAAAATTGTTAGAGATGTTGGGAAGAATCCTCACTTAATGACAAAGGACACTGTCAATGATGTAAAGACATCAGAGTTGTATGTATCAACAAAGACAGTCATTAGATGCTTTCATCGAGCAGGACTTTGAGCTTGTCATCCAAGGAAAACTACCTTGCTTAAGGCTAAACACCTAAAATGCAGATCAGCTTATGCTAGAAGCCATCTAGAACATGGGAGTAAATATTCAAATTCTGTTTTATGGTCGGATGAAATCAAACTAAAATTATTTGATCTCATGAACCACCGTTATGTTTGGAGGAAAGTGAATGAAGCTCACAAACCAAAAAATACCCTCCCTACAATTAAGCATGGTGGTGGGAGCATTCTTCTCTGGGGATGTTTTGCTGCTTCTGAACCAGAACTAGTGAGAGTAAAGGGTATCATGATTAAAGAGCAGTATTTGGCTATTCTTAAAAATAATATAAAACAAAGTGCACGAAAACGGTCTTTGGGGTTTTCTATGACAATGGCACAAATTGTTACAAAATACTTAGTTTACAGCAAAATTAAGGCATTGGCATACTCTGCACAAAGTCTTGACCTAAACCCCATCAAAAAAATTTATGGGCATATTTGAAGAAAAAAGTAAGAAAAAGAAGTCCTTTGAATTTGGAGGAACTAGAAGCTATTGCCAAGGAAGAATGGAGCAAAATGCCTTTCAGTGTGTGTAGTGATCTTATAAAGGACTATCAAAAATGGTTAAGGCAATTATCAAGAATAAAGGTTACACAATTGAAAATTTATGGGCATATTTGAGGAACAAAGTAAGATAAAGAAGTCCTTTGAATTTGGAGGAACTAGAAGCTATTGCCAAGGAAGAATGGGTCAAAATACCTATCAGTGTGTGTAGTGATCTTATAAAGGACTATCAAAAATGGTTAAGGCAATTATCAAGAATAAAGGTTACACAATTGAAAATTTATGGGCATATTTGAGGAACAAAGTAAGATAAAGAAGTCCTTTGAATTTGGAGGAACTAGAAGCTATTGCCAAGGAAGAATGGGTCAAAATACCTATCAGTGTGTGTAGTGATCTTATAAAGGACTATCAAAAATGGTTAAGGCAATTATCAAGAATAAAGGTTACACAATTGAAAATTTATGGGCATATTTGAGGAACAAAGTAAGATAAAGAAGTCCTTTGAATTTGGAGGAACTAGAAGCTATTGCCAAGGAAGAATGGGTCAAAATACCTATCAGTGTGTGTAGTGATCTTATAAAGGACTATCAAAAATGGTTAAGGCAATTATCAAGAATAAAGGTTACACAATTGAAAATTTATGGGCATATTTGAGGAACAAAGTAAGATAAAGAAGTCCTTTGAATTTGGAGGAACTAGAAGCTATTGCCAAGGAAGAATGGGTCAAAATACCTATCAGTGTGTGTAGTGATCTTATAAAGAACTATCAAAAATGGTTAAGGCAATTATCAAGAATAAAGGTTACACAATTGAAAATTTATGGGCATATTTGAGGAACAAAGTAAGAAAAAGAAGTCCTTTGAATTTGGAGGAACTAGAAGCTATTGCCAAGGAAGAATGGGTCAAAATACCTATCAGTGTGTGTAGTGATCTTATAAAGAACTATCAAAAATGGTTAAGGCAATTATCAAGAATAAAGGTTACACAATTGAAAATTTATGGGCATATTTGAGGAACAAAGTAAGAAAAAGAAGTCCTTTGAATTTGGAGGAACTAGAAGCTATTGCCAAGGAAGAATGGGTCAAAATACCTATCAGTGTGTGTAGTGATCTTATAAAGGACTATCAAAAATGGTTAAGGCAATTATCAAGAATAAAGGTTACACAATTGAAAATTTATGGGCATATTTGAGGAACAAAGTAAGAAAAAGAAGTCCTTTGAATTTGGAGGAACTAGAAGCTATTGCCAAGGAAGAATGGGTCAAAATACCTATCAGTGTGTGTAGTGATCTTATAAAGGACTATCAAAAATGGTTAAGGCAATTATCAAGAATAAAGGTTACACAATTGAAAATTTATGGGCATATTTGAGGAACAAAGTAAGAAAAAGAAGTCCTTTGAATTTGGAGGAACTAGAAGCTATTGCCAAGGAAGAATGGGTCAAAATACCTATCAGTGTGTGTAGTGATCTTATAAAGGACTATCAAAAATGGTTAAGGCAATTATCAAGAATAAAGGTTACACAATTGAAAATTTATGGGCATATTTGAGGAACAAAGTAAGATAAAGAAGTCCTTTGAATTTGGAGGAACTAGAAGCTATTGCCAAGGAAGAATGGGTCAAAATACCTATCAGTGTGTGTAGTGATCTTATAAAGGACTATCAAAAATGGTTAAGGCAATTATCAAGAATAAAGGTTACACAATTGAAAATTTATGGGCATATTTGAGGAACAAAGTAAGAAAAAGAAGTCCTTTGAATTTAGAGGAACTAGAAGCTATTGCCAAGGAAGAATGGGTCAAAATACCTATCAGTGTGTGTAGTGATCTTATAAAGGACTATCAAAAATGGTTAAGGCAATTATCAAGAATAAAGGTTACACAATTGAAAATTTATGGGCATATTTGAGGAACAAAGTAAGAAAAAGAAGTCCTTTGAATTTGGAGGAACTAGAAGCTATTGCCAAGGAAGAATGGGTCAAAATACCTATCAGTGTGTGTAGTGATCTTATAAAGGACTATCAAAAATGGTTAAGGCAATTATCAAGAATAAAGGTTACACAATTGAAAATTTATGGGCATATTTGAGGAACAAAGTAAGATAAAGAAGTCCTTTGAATTTGGAGGAACTAGAAGCTATTGCCAAGGAAGAATGGGTCAAAATACCTATCAGTGTGTGTAGTGATCTTATAAAGGACTATCAAAAATGGTTAAGGCAATTATCAAGAATAAAGGTTACACAATTGAAAATTTATGGGCATATTTGAGGAACAAAGTAAGAAAAAGAAGTCCTTTGAATTTAGAGGAACTAGAAGCTATTGCCAAGGAAGAATGGGTCAAAATACCTATCAGTGTGTGTAGTGATCTTATAAAGGACTATCAAAAATGGTTAAGGCAATTATCAAGAATAAAGGTTACACAATTGAAAATTTATGGGCATATTTGAGGAACAAAGTAAGATAAAGAAGTCTTTTGAATTTAGAGGAACTAGAAGCTATTGCCAAGGAAGAATGGGTCAAAATACCTATCAGTGTGTGTAGTGATCTTATAAAGGACTATCAAAAATGGTTAAGGCAATTATCAAGAATAAAGGTTACACAATTGAAAATTTATGGGCATATTTGAGGAACAAAGTAAGATAAAGAAGTCTTTTGAATTTAGAGGAACTAGAAGCTATTGCCAAGGAAGAATGGGTCAAAATACCTATCAGTGTGTGTAGTGATCTTATAAAGGACTATCAAAAATGGTTAAGGCAATTATCAAGAATAAAGGTTACACAATTGAAAATTTATGGGCATATTTGAGGAACAAAGTAAGAAAAAGAAGTCCTTTGAATTTGGAGGAACTAGAAGCTATTGCCAAGGAAGAATGGGTCAAAATACCTATCAGTGTGTGTAGTGATCTTATAAAGGACTATCAAAAATGGTTAAGGCAATTATCAAGAATAAAGGTTACACAATTGAAAATTTATGGGCATATTTGAGGAACAAAGTAAGAAAAAGAAGTCCTTTGAATTTGGAGGAACTAGAAGCTATTGCCAAGGAAGAATGGGTCAAAATACCTATCAGTGTGTGTAGTGATCTTATAAAGGACTATCAAAAATGGTTAAGGCAATTATCAAGAATAAAGGTTACACAATTGAAAATTTATGGGCATATTTGAGGAACAAAGTAAGATAAAGAAGTCTTTTGAATTTAGAGGAACTAGAAGCTATTGCCAAGGAAGAATGGGTCAAAATACCTATCAGTGTCTGCAGTGATCTTATAAAGGACTATCAAAAATGGTTAAGGCAATTATCAAGAATAAAGGTTACACAATTGAAAATTTATGGGCATATTTGAGGAACAAAGTAAGATAAAGAAGTCTTTTGAATTTAGAGGAACTAGAAGCTATTGCCAAGGAAGAATGGGTCAAAATACCTATCAGTGTCTGCAGTGATCTTATAAAGGACTATCAAAAATGGTTAAGGCAATTATCAAGAATAAAGGTTACACAATTGAAAATTTATGGGCATATTTGAGGAACAAAGTAAGAAAAAGAAGTCCTTTGAATTTAGAGGAACTAGAAGCTATTGCCAAGGAAGAATGGGACAAAATACCTATCAGTGTGTGTAGTGATCTTATAAAGGACTATCAAAAATGGTTAAGGCAATTATCAAGAATAAAGGTTACACAATTGAAAATTTATGGGCATATTTGAGGAACAAAGTAAGATAAAGAAGTCTTTTGAATTTAGAGGAACTAGAAGCTATTGCCAAGGAAGAATGGGTCAAAATACCTATCAGTGTGTGTAGTGATCTTATAAAGGACTATCAAAAATGGTTAAGGCAATTATCAAGAATAAAGGTTACACAATTGAAAATTTATGGGCATATTTGAGGAACAAAGTAAGAAAAAGAAGTCCTTTGAATTTGGAGGAACTAGAAGCTATTGCCAAGGAAGAATGGGTCAAAATACCTATCAGTGTGTGTAGTGATCTTATAAAGGACTATCAAAAATGGTTAAGGCAATTATCAAGAATAAAGGTTACACAATTGAAAATTTATGGGCATATTTGAGGAACAAAGTAAGAAAAAGAAGTCCTTTGAATTTGGAGGAACTAGAAGCTATTGCCAAGGAAGAATGGGTCAAAATACCTATCAGTGTGTGTAGTGATCTTATAAAGGACTATCAAAAATGGTTAAGGCAATTATCAAGAATAAAGGTTACACAATTGAAAATTTATGGGCATATTTGAGGAACAAAGTAAGATAAAGAAGTCCTTTGAATTTGGAGGAACTAGAAGCTATTGCCAAGGAAGAATGGGACAAAATACCTATCAGTGTGTGTAGTGATCTTATAAAGGACTATCAAAAATGGTTAAGGCAATTATCAAGAATAAAGGTTACACAATTGAAAATTTATGGGCATATTTGAGGAACAAAGTAAGATAAAGAAGTCCTTTGAATTTGGAGGAACTAGAAGCTATTGCCAAGGAAGAATGGGTCAAAATACCTATCAGTGTGTGTAGTGATCTTATAAAGGACTATCAAAAATGGTTAAGGCAATTATCAAGAATAAAGGTTACACAATTGAAAATTTATGGGCATATTTGAGGAACAAAGTAAGATAAAGAAGTCCTTTGAATTTGGAGGAACTAGAAGCTATTGCCAAGGAAGAATGGAGCAAAATGCCTTTCAGTGTGTGTAGTGATCTTATATGGAACTATCAAAAATGATTAATAATCAAGAATAAAAGTTACACAATTAATTATTGAGGCAAGAGGGCCAATAATTTTGTCCCATGTTAAATGTTTTTTTGTTGTTTTTGTATTATTGTTTGACATTAAAATAAAAATTTTGTTGTGAGCATCACTGCACATTCTTTCAAATCCATTATTTCATCATTTGTGAACAAATGCACTTGAAGTTTCCATGAAAATTTGAGGTATTACAGTTTTATTTGTAATTATGGAAGTGGGGGGTGAATAATTCTGTCCACAACTGTTTGTGTAGGTGTATGTATATATAAGGAAATTTATCACTTTCCCGATTGATGTTATATTCAGCACCCTAATTCCAGAATTTCATAAGCAAACTTTTTTTGTAATTGTTCAGTCCACTCATCAGGAGGTTTTCAGCAATTCACTTCTGATTTTCTCATTTTTGTTATTTTTATATTCAATTAAAAAATAATTTATATGATTTTTATTAGTATCAACTTGAGTTTTTCTCATGTGTATGCAAACAAATTTGGTTAAATTCATCTGACTTATATATAAGATACAAATAGGAAATTTATCACTTTCCCGATTGATGTTATATTCAGCACCCTAATTCCAGAATTTCATAGGCAAACTTTTTTTGTAATTGTTCAGTCCACTCATCAGGAGGTTTTCAGCAATTCACTTCTGATTTTCTCATTTTTGTTATTTTTATATTCAATTAAAAAATAATTTATATGATTTTTATTAGTATCAACTTGAGTTTTTCTCATGTGTATGCAAACAAATTTGGTTAAATTCATCTGACTTATATATAAGATACAAATAGGAAATTTATCACTTTCCCGATTGATGTTATATTCAGCACCCTAATTCCAGAATTTCATAGGCAAACTTTTTTTGTAATTGTTCAGTCCACTCATCAGGAGGTTTTCAGCAATTCACTTCTGATTTTCTCATTTTTGTTATTTTTATATTCAATTAAAAAATAATTTATATGATTTTTATTAGTATCAACTTGAGTTTTTCTCATGTGTATGCAAACAAATTTGGTTAAATTCATCTGACTTATATATAAGATACAAATAGGAAATTTATCACTTTCCCGATTGATGTTATATTCAGCACCCTAATTCCAGAATTTCATAGGCAAACTTTTTTTGTAATTGTTCAGTCCACTCATCAGGAGGTTTTCAGCAATTCACTTCTGATTTTCTCATTTTTGTTATTTTTATATTCAATTAAAAAATAATTTATATGATTTTTATTAGTATCAACTTGAGTTTTTCTCATGTGTATGCAAACAAATTTGGTTAAATTCATCTGACTTGTAAGATACAAATAGGAAATTTAGCACTTTCCTTTCAGCACCCTAATTCCAGAATTTCATAGGCAAACTTTTTTTGTAATTGTTCAGTCCACTCATCAGGAGGTTTTCAGCAATTCATTTCTGATTTTCTCATTTTTGTTATTTTTATATTCAATTAAAAAATAATTTATATGATTTTTATTAGTATCAACTTGAGTTTTTCTCATGTGTATGCAAACAAATTTGGTTAAATTCATCTGACTTGTAAGATACAAATAGGAAATTTAGCACTTTCCTTTCAGCACCCTAATTCCAGAATTTCGTAGGCAAACTTTTTTTGTAATTGTTCAGTCCACTCGTCAGGATATATCAGCAATTGACCGCTAATTCTCACCAGTTAAATGTTACACCAGTTACTATCTTCGGTCTTCCTGAATCATGTTCTTTGATAGTCTTTTCTCCTTACTAAAGTTTTCTCATTCTCTTTCACTTTCAATAAAACCACTTGCATCTTTGTAGCAAAATCACTTTGCTTGGCATGAAATGATTAAAGAAAAATTTAAAAAACAACTAAATCAAAATTGTGTATAAAGTGATCAAAATTGAACAAAACAGAATGAAACATAAACTTTGGATAGTTGGATCGCAAAAGAATTTATCTCTTGAGTCCCCAGATGATTCTTCTGTGTTTTCAACTTTTGTTATTGCTCTCTGTTAGCCATCTCTTTTTTCTTTTATCACTCTTCTTCTTCACAGGCATGTAAAATATTAGACAAAATTTCTGACAATGTAGAAATGGCACTCTCTCCACATCCATCTCTGAACATTTTTGTGTTTGGTGATTTTAATATTCCTTACATGAAGTGGAATAATCATTCTAATGTTCCTGATGTTGTTAGTACTCAGACTTTCAATTTTTCTGTTGCTCAGTTTCTCAGATAAATAGTAGGTTTCCCTTCTCGTTTCCCTACTCGTTTTTCTCTAATAAATTTGATCAACATTCTTCTTTACTTGATATGTTCCCTAGCTCCTCCTATATCTTGTCAAGCATTATAACTCTGTCCTCTTGGCAATTCAGATCACACTGTTGATATTTTTTTGAGTCATCTATTATAAATTATATATATATATATATATATATATATATTTACAAGACTTCTTTCTGTTATCAGCATACTGATTGGGATTCATTTCATGACTTTCTTCGAGATGTCCCTTGGATTGATATTGTTAACCTTCCTATTGAGAATTGTACTACAGAGGTTGGCTCTGATGATTTTGTACCTTCTCAGAAATAACAGATGAAACTACAATTTTGTCTTTGGTTCACACCGGCCAGTTCAGCTGCTATTGCCACAGGAATCATTTTTTTCCAGGTGTACCAGCATGATGTTTCCAAGCACAACAAACACTTCTTTGTATCTGTTCATAATAATTATAAACATGTCCTCAAAGTGGCTAAGTCTTTGTTTGCTGATAGACTGAGGCACCATAAGTTTGGTTCTCATGACTACTGCCTGCTCTGTAATAGTGTTTTAAATAGAGTAAGTTTTCTCTCCCTCCTCTCTTCACTCAATTTTAAGTGTTAACATCTTCTACTGATAAAGCAAAATGTTTTGCTCATAAATTCTCTTCAAACTCTACTTTTGACTCAAGCCTTGTGAGTGGAATTGGGTAGATGGAACCATTTGGAAGCCATTGATGACTGTGCTAGCACGGTCACCAGTCATCATGACCAAGCATTTGAGCATACTGGTTTTGTCCAATAAATTGATCACACCATATTTTGCACTCTACCCAGAAACTGAAAGTAGGGTCAGCTCAGCATAGTCACAATATAAACCACAGTCAGTACCATACAGACAGTGTGCAATGGCCCTGGGCATTCATATCTGGAGGGCATCCAATCAAAGAGGGAAATAAAAATTTAGTTTATATTTATTTTTAATAAAGTGTTTATTTCATGTTTCATCCATTTTTAGATATTTAAAATGTCTTCCTTTCTCACATTTCTCAGTACTAGACCCTATAGGCCCCTACTTGACTCTTAGGGGTATACAATGGAGGAGTTGGCCCCAGGCATCACCAAATATTACTGACCACAGTTGTGCTCTGTGGATTGAGCAGGAATCACAAATAGAGTTTGGCTAATTTCCCTGGCAGATGGATGTGCTTGGAGATATAATATAATGAGAAGGTTGGATATGAGACTGAATCTATAAACGTAAACAGTTTCCAAATGTATAAAAAGTCTTCACCACCTCTCATAAGATTATGTGCATATTTGGAAATAATCCTGCTTCAACAATATATCAGCAACAACATGACCAAAAGGACATATGAACCATAACTGTCAGTTACAGATTCAACCTTTTAGACACAAAAAGCAGAAGAAAATAACCATATAAACATGGTTCGGTTAAGGTATCCCTGTTTAAAATATCTTACCATCAACATTTGACTTAGGAAGTAAACAGAAGCAGCTGCAATCTTGTAGACTTTAATATTTTTCCTTCTTTTTTTTTTTTTGTTATGCCAGTATAAATTGTTTTGCCTTTGGCTACTAAATATTGTATAAAAACAAGACATGAGAAAGGTCATTAAAAAAATGATTTGTTTTTGGAATATTTACCAATATTTCAATTGGACCCTATTTTTACTCTTAAATATAAATATGCCAGAGCATCCAAACACACACACACACACACACACAACACACACACACACACACATCTATGTCCTCAAGATGAAAATTTATAAATCATTTTTATTGATAAATTTTATTATCTGAAATTTCTCATCTCTTGTTATCATTCTAATTTTTTTGAAAGTTTATTCCCTGTCTTTTATTGGGCTTATACTGCAGCTAGTGTGTTAGACTATATGGCAGGATGTTGAAATATTAGTAGTAATTACAGTGTTATCAGCAGTAGTATTCATATTGGAGGCAACACTGCAAAAACCGACATATATAGACAATATAGCGTGATCATTTAGATGAAAAAATACATTTCATAGAGAGCAACATCTGATATGTTATTTGCATATGTGGTATGGCATACATATATAATCTTCACTGCAAATAAAAACTCGCATATAAGTTGATATTCTTACACTGTCAAAGGTTTTACAAACTCTTTATTTCTTTCAAGGATATTTTTTCACATCTATCTCCCTTCCTTAGGCTTGAACTCACATCTCTTCTATATCATTTCAGCTGTTATGTCTGTTTTGTTAGAAATATTTTCACTAACATGGAGGGCTTATGTTGAAACACCAGTTTTTGTATGATCACCAAAGTTAAGCAACATTGAGCCTGGTCAGTACCTAAATGGGTGATTGCTTGGGAATGCTGTACACTTGGATATGCAGGTGGTCTAATGGATAATGGCATGGAATTAGAGAGTCGAGTTCCAATTCTAATCCACCTTGTTATATTGCTTTACATGCAAATACACTTGAGAAAGGCATGAATCCACCTCTTCTCACTCCCAGATATAAATTAATTAGTAGGGCTTGTATCATTAAATCATTATTATCTCCCAAAAATAAAATTCTTACAATCTAAAAATATATTCTGGCTTTAAAAGAAAAGGTTGATAAGCCATAGAAAATGAATCAATCATCAATGTGTGTCTGTCTGTCTGTCTCTGTCTCTGTCTTTCTCTCTCTCTCTATATATATATATAGAGAGAGAGAGTCTGTTTCATGCTATATATGTAGAGAGACAGTCTGTTTCATGCTACTCACAATCATCACGCCTGACGATTGCATTTAGCATGAAACAGACTGTCACCTCTGGGTGTTGACTTCAATGTCCACTATATGTGTGTGTGTGTTTGTGTGTGTGTGTGACTTGAGATCAAATGCATGAATGCTGCTTGATTAGTCAAATGCATGTGAAGTTTTCTTAACCAATGAAAATCAAGCAACATATAAATGAAGATAACAGAAAATGTTTTCCATATTTCATTCTCTAATGAAGCTTTAATAAAAGCTAAACATGTTTATATATATATATATATATATATATATATATATACACACACACACACACACACACACATACACACACGCACTACAGTTCAAAAGTTTGAGGCCACCCCTGGTAATTTTTAAATTGGCCTAAAAAGTAGTTGTTTTGTACTTTAAATAAGAGAAAATTATTATAAATGGATTCAAAAAAGTTAGACATGAATTTTTATTAGGAATTTTATTATCACAAAAAGAAAAAAAACATTTTATGATTAAATTTGCTCTCGTCAAAATATCCTCCTTTCACCTTGATTACTGCAGCACATATTTTTGGCATTTGTTGCAAAAGTTTCTCAAAGTATAAGTTTGTTAATTGAGTCCATTCTTTTTTCAATGACTCTAAAAGGTCTTTTTCATTTTTTTTTTTTTTTTCGCTCTTCTATCAAGTTCATCCCATGCTAATTCTGGGGGTGGCTTCAAACTTTTGAAATGTAGTGTATATATATAAAATATGTATATTTAGGCAGCATATCTTCATTCAAGCATAATCTAGACATATTATGTCTATTTATTTTTATTTTAAACCTTTCAAATTGATGGATCAATTTCTTAATGTTGTTATTAAACTCATTAAGGAAGCTGCTATAGTTTTTTTCATTTCTTTTATTTTTCCAATACTTTCAATCTCATCCAAGATCATCTTCAGGGGTGAATTGCTGAGACAAAAATTAATGTAATTGATAGTTGTGAATTTTTTTGGACATGCGCATGAAACGCACTCTGTTAATTCAAAGATTAATGTTATCTAAGGGAAGTAACTTAATTTATATTTATAATTTTTTATTTTAAAATTACAATTTAAGTATTTTAAAACCTTGCTGTTATAGACATTTTAAATCATTGTTGCTATACATATAATTAATCTTATTTAGTGTTGGTTGTATTTTTCTTATATAGAGAGCTTCAAGAACTTGGATTATTCATTTTTATGATGATACTTGTATTGTCAATTACTATTTGTCTAAATAGTAAATCTGGACAGGAATGTTCTTTTAAATGTTATGCAATGGAGTTTGAATCCAACGTATGTAATGTAAGTCTCCTCAATAATGTTGTTGTGAAACCAAAATATATATTTACTTATTTGTCAGAGATACAATCTCCCAAAGGACATTTAAATTGATATGCAATGTTGGTCTTTTTCAAAACATTAGTTGACAGTGAAGAGGTATTGTGGATGATTAAGTTGGTTGTATTAAATTTAGTGTAGTATATAATTAGTTGCATTTTTTTACTGGAATCATTGGGGGATATATTAGTACTTACGAGAGATTCTTAGGATTTTTTTTATCTTGTTTGTAGTTAGAGTGCATTTGATTCCTGTATAGTAGGTTGATATGTTTAGGGTTACTTGAGGAAGTATTATGTTCTTTTTAATTTATGTTAATATTTCTAATAGCTTGTCTAATTTGTTCAACAACAATGTAATTAGAAAAGACATTATTATTGAGAGTGTGTTTAAAGTGTGCATGTGTGTGTGTGTGTGTGTTTGTGTGTGTGTCCTAGGTTTGTTTGGTGAGCATTGCATAGGAACCAAAGATGTTAAATATTAAGTGCAATCACCAATATAAACAGACATCATAATGAGAGACTGTTACCGTTATGAAATATTTTTTATTGCTGTTTTCAAATAGTACTGCATGCTCACAACATCACATGGCCTTAGGCAGATGGTGAGATAATATGTGGCAGTGACAAACAAAGCCAAAGCTGAGTGATATTCCACCAGCACATCCTGTTTACATTTTGGGGGGCTAAAGATATCAGCAGCAGCAACATATTGACTGTTGATATACATACTCGATTAAATTTTTTTGGAGTGGGGTCAATAAAAGTTTTGCCACTTTTTCATTTATGAATGAATTTATTTATGAAAATTGTATTTTGGACAAACAATTTGTAGAAATAATATTTTTAAGTCTTTTTACCCTTCACACTCACACACACAGAGATCTTATTTCATTTTATGAAATCTCTATATAAAATATCATTTGAATGCTTGAGATATTTTTTCTGTAATAAGTCTCCAGAGGAATCAAACCAGTTGAAATTTTATTCAAAACTTCACTTGGAAATGTAGACAATCTGGTTTGAATCAGAAAATATAAATGGCATTAAAACTAAAATGTCCACAGTTGATTTTGTTTTTTTCTTCATTTAATTAAATTTTGGATTTGTGAAAGAATATTCACTCAAAAATCAATTCTTAAAAGATTTTTGTAAAGAGTAATTTAATTATATATGTAGTTTTCTCATTTTTTTAAAAAATTTGTTATATTTTAGGGCAAGCCATTGAGAGTAATCTAATTATATGCTTAAGGAATATTTCCTGATGTTATATCCAACAAATATCAAAGAACATCTGCTGTAGTGTGCTTATCTCTCAAGCTGTGGTTTGTGAATTATTCAGTGAATGGAGTCTTGTATCATAATTGGTAAAAGATATATTTCTATCTATAGGCTCATTCCCTACTAATATATATATATATATATATATATATTTAAAGACATTTTTATGTTTATACATTCTTTTTATAGATACAAGTATTTAAGTAAATGCTCTGTTTATAATAAACAGTATTAAATAACATTTACCGGCCTGAATGTCCGAGGAATTTTATATATAGAATGTTAAACATAAAAATGTCTTTAAATAATTGTCGAACTTTGTCCATTTCATAATGTGTGATATATATATATATATATATATATATATATATATATATATATGTATATATTTCAAATATCTCCATTCCTAAAAGAATTACCTCTTTCTCAAGCCAACATACATGACTATAAAAATGTTAAAAATTAAAAGAAAATGGTTCAATTAATAACCTTCTGTTATTTAAAATCTATGATACATAAATTTATCCCATGCTAAAATAATTTAAATATTAACTGCATAAAAAAGTTCAACAACATCATTTACTCACTTTTGATTAGTAGACATTAAATTAAGTCACTTAGCATCCTCTATAATTTACCTAAACTTTTCAGTTGATGAGCATCTCTTAAAATTTTGAAAAACTAACAACATTTTTACTTTTGTTTATAAATACTTGTTACAAAATAAAATCCTTACATTTGCCTTGATAAAGTCCATCAGAGGATGAAATGCTTCATCTAAGATAAGTTTTCCTTTATTAATATTGTCATTTTACAGATATATTTTAATTATATCTGAAATTTTTACAGATTTACCATATTCCTTCAGTACAACCAATATTAGTCTAAAAAAAGTTGTTTCAAGAAATGAAATATGAGTTTCTTTTCCATTTTGCTACTCAGTTACCCATACATATACATATATATATATATATATATATATATATATATATATATGTATATGTATATGTATATATGTGTGTGTGTGTGTGTGTGTGTGTGTATGTAATATCCCAAAATTGGAATTAGATTATTATCTAATCCAAATTTGAATGTACAGGGTTATTAAAAAAGAATGAACTGATTTTGTTATGCAATATTTTAATAAGGAAAAGCAATAGAAAACTCCAGCCAAGTCACAAGTATTCTACTCACAATCAACTTTTATTCCCTGTCTTACAAGTATTCAATGTGGCCACCACCTGCAGCATGCCCAACATCAATACAATAAGAGAATTCCTTCCAGAAACACATCAGAATATCATGATTTACTGAGTTGATCGCTGTTGTTATTCAATGTTTAAGGTCATCGAGGTTAATGGGTAGTGGTGGAACATAAATGCGATCTTTTATGTATCCCCACAAGAAAAATTCACACACGGCGAGATCTGGGGATCTTGCAGGCCAAGCACAAAGAGTAAGGTCTTGGTAAGTGCCTGAATGAGGCATAGTCTGTAAGGTTTCAAATGTAAACGTCTTCTTAGCACACGCCAGATAGTGGATTGAGAAATCACAAGCTCACAGCTAGCTCAATTTGTGGATTTCTGTGAACTCCCCTCAAATGCAATATAAATTCTCACCACTTGTTCCTTCAAAACTGGTAGTCTTCCTGGACTTTTTCCTCTCTTGAAACTGTTTAAACTACTGTCAAATGTTCTTAGGAGAGGACGGATTAATGTTGAATTGCCTCCGAAAAGCACACTGCACCATGACAGCCATATTTGTTTTTGCAAACTCAAGAATGCAGAAGGCCTTTTGCTGACAACTGAGCATTCCAGAGGTAAACAAACAACTGAACACTGCCAGATGCAACATGACTACAGCACCCCCATGGCAGCCATTCAAAACTTAGAAAACTCCTCTTTCAAATGGTCACTGATTCATTCCAAGACAATACTTGAGAACTGAAGTATTGCATCATGGAATTGGTTCATTCTTTTTGAATAACTCTGTATAACATTATTTTTCTTGACATTATTTTTACTTTGTGTATAAATGCAGGTTCCTAAATAAAATATTTACATTTATCTAAATAAAGTTACTCAAGGAATGAAACACATTGGCATAAAAAATCTCTATACATTTCAATTGAGCACTGTTGAGTGATAAGCTAATTCTATAAACAACAGTCACCTGCACTAATGCAAAGCTCTTCAGTAAAATGAATGGATCACTTTGGCTGATTGGCATTTGATAAAACAATACGCTAGATTTAGTTGTGTAACTCTACCGAGTGAAGATAGCTCTGGCTGACACAAAATTAGTTGTGTTTCAATCCTGGCTTGAGGCATTCGGAAGTCTAGTCGCACTGAGGAGCTGTGATACAGTGAAACAGTACTGTCTGTGAATGACATATATATATATATATATATATATATTCCAGTTTTCTGCAGCATGGAAGGCATTCGGACTTACTATCAGCATCAAGAAAACTGAACTTATTCATCAACTTTCCCCAACACCAAAGCAAATTAGAGGTGTAAAACAGAGCCCCCCTGTTCATAAGTTTCCTTAGGTCCCTTTACAAGTTGATGGAAAGCATCTCAAGTATGTGGAATCTTTCAAATACCTCGGGAGCATGGTAAATTCAAGTGCATCACTTGATGATGAGCTTGTTAATCGCAGTGCAAAAACCAGCGCTTCCTTTGGTCCATTGTATTATAGGTTGTGGGATGAAAGGGGAATAAAACTTTGCACTAAAATCCAAGTCTACAAAGCTGTCGTTTTATCAACTCTTTTGTATGGCTCTGAAACTTGGACACCTTATAGTCGGCACATTAAATTAGATGTCTTCCATAAAGGCTGTCTCCATACAATCTGTGGCCTAACGTTTGATGAACGAGTGTCAAATGCCAACCTTTTTGAGAAATGCAAGATTGGTACCATCGAGACCTTCATAATGCAATCACAACTACGTTGGGCTGGACATGTGGCAAAGATGAGTGATGATCACATACCAAAAGTTCTTTTTTTACAGTCAACTCCATAGTGGTCATAGAAATGTTAGTAGACCTTGGCTCAGGTATAAAGATAAACTGAAGAGCAACCTTTCTTGTGTCAACATTCCATTCAAGAACTTTGAAGAGGTAGCTATGAAGAGATCATAGTATCATTCTAGCTGCCATGCAGGAATAATGCACCATCAAGAAGTAAGCATCATTCGACTGCATGAAACACGAAAGCAAAATAAGACAGCTAACAGTGTTCCTGCTGCACTTGGATACAATACATTCTTCTGTACTGTTTGTGGTCTTTTGTGCACTTCTCGAGCCAATCTCAAAAGTCCTGCCCGTCATAGGCTTGAAGATAATTACTTTGTGGTCGTCAGAACCTCATACGTCAAACTCAATGGGAGTCCATCATATATATCCAGGCTTTATCAATGAGATTTAAGCAATTTAGGATACTGAAGCAATCCTTCCAAAATTCTCTTAGGGTCAGGTTTGTGTTTTTGGTCACTTCAAAACACCTCTGAAACAAGGCAGATTTATCAAAGTTTTCAACCTTTCCATGTCTCCCTACACTGTGGATGCTGGTTCTCTTTCAAAATTTTTCAAACCATCCTCGGCTTGCCTTAAATGCATTTTCATGTTCAGAAGATGTGCCTGGTATTTTTCTGATAAGATCCACATACAGGGCCCCTAACTTTGTACATGTAATATCTTCAGATACAGAATCACCTGGTAGCTGCCTCTCATTCATCCACACCAACAACATCTTCCAGGGATTTTGGATGATGCTTGGTAATTATGCTAACTCCCTTGGCTACATTAAGCTTCTTTTTTTTTTATTTCTATCTTGTTCTTTAGGCTAGTGCAAATTGTTGATGCTGAACATCCATATAGATTGGCAAGATGGGCACCTTCTTTGTACTTCCAAATGATCTCCTTCTTCATTTCCACAGATATTTTTTCCCTCTTCTTAGTAGCAACCAGCTTCTTGGGTGACATCATGGGCTACAAAAATTATTAAAAATTACCCACTAAAATTTCAAATTTATTGTACCTGTACAGTAATATTTACAGTGACACATTAAACTGTACAGTACAATAATTGTATGGAAAAATGAAAAGGAACTGTAATGATGAAATGTACTGTACAAATCAACCTGAACTGGATGCATAGTTTATTTTACTGCATAGTTTTACCTGCTGTACCTGTATTTTACACATTTTACTTTACTCTAATTAAACTTTATGAATTTTTTTACATTTTTCTACTGTACCATATTGATATCATTTTAAAATTCAATAAAACACACTTTACATAGAGATTAATCGAAACAAACTCAGCATTGTCACATTTTACTTATTTTTAATTCCATAAATTTTAATAAAATTTACATGCTACTGTACTGTACAGAAATGTACATGTACTGTATTCATTATTTTACATAAATTTTTGCACATTATTAATTTTTTTACACTTACACTAATACAATCACAAATATGTACACTACAAATATTTATTCTAAGAGGTAACAAAGAGGACTGAGTGGGATGATGCAATGCTCTTCTAGCACTGCACTACATCTAATGTGATGGAAATGTATAGAAATATGTACTGTATAATAATATAATACAGTATTGTACATAAAATATATTATAATATCATAATGTACACTGTATATAAAACATACAAATATAAGAATAAAAAATAAAGTATAAAATATATCTGCAAATAATGAGTACAGTACAGTATAAAAATACAGTATAAAAAAGTATTGTCATACTGTATAATACTACAGTATTATATTATTATATATGAGATATATAATAATATAATATGTAAAACATAAAAATATAAAATACAGTATATTTCGATAAGATTAAAATGTATTTATAGTACATTTATAGCAAATATCTAGTTTGAAATACAATGATGGGAAGCCTATTCTTAATTTCATAAGTGGAAACAAATTTTCTGATAAATTTTTGTTTATATGGCGAGTTTTTTGTAAGTCAAAATGTTCTTAAGTTAAGGTTCCACTGTATACTGTATGTATGTATATATATGCATATGTGTGTGTATAATTCTAAAGAAACAGTATATATATATATATATATATAATAATTCTAAAGAAACATTATATATATATATATATATATATATATATGTATATATATATATATATATGTATATATATATATATATATTTATATATATATATATATATATATATATATATAATTCTAAAGAAACATTATATATATATGTATGTATGTATGTATATATATATATATATATATATATATAATGTTTCTTTAGAATTATTTCTTTAAATCTTATCATATTTTTAAGCAGATTCACATTATAAAATGCTGCAAATATGTATCAACAAGCAAAGTTGTTAATTAATTTTGCTAACTTCAATAAGATTATATAAATAATGTAAAAATTACCTCAGATATATTCCCAATATGATACACGGTAAAAAAAACAAAAAACTTAAACATCTGCCGTGTAAAATTGATTTATTTTTGCATTTAAGTGTTTATTTCCACCTAGGACCAAAGGAAGGAAATGATTTATTTAATAATATTTTTTGTATTATGATTTTCATTCTTTACACAGTCATCATTTATAGGCTGACACTCACACACACATAAACATTTCTTTCTCTAATACCATTATATGACTAATCAATTGTCGATCATTTTTATATCAAAAACTGGCCTCCATGAATTATTTATTCTAATTGCTTCTTTGCTCCAGTTCTTTCTGTGTATTGTTGATTAATCCCTAGAAGAATGTTCCCTATTCACTACAATCTGTTCTCTGATCCAAAACTTTCTTTCCTGCATATCATGCCCCTGTAATCTCTGTTCTTCCCTATCCTCTCTCCTGGATTAAACTGTTTTTCTTTTTTTTTTTTTGACCGTTTTCTCTCCAGACAGTTGCTATTTGCATCATCAAATATGGACACCCTTTCTTTTTTCAGGGCTTTTTATCTATTTCAACAATTTAATCTTTTCACCCTTTGCTTCCTCAAACCAAATTGGTGCAGTTGGTAGCAAATCATCAAATAGAATTTATAAACTGTGTTCATTATCGCTTAGATACCATGGATATCATTTTTTTATTCTGAGGCCGAGGAAAACGCCAAGAATCTCACCCTTGTGACTTCTGCTTTTTTGTAGTCTTTGACAAACCACATTAACAGTCAAGAAAACATAGAATAGATGTATTTGCACATGCAATAATTACATATATATATATATATATATATATATATATATATATATATATATATATATATATATACAAACATATACAGGCAGCAATTTTTCTTTTATGCATGTTTCACTGAATATGATGGACAAGGAAAATTTTATAACTTTTTTTTATTCAGTTTTTCTAATGTTCTTACAGTTTTTCTTTCATGATGACTCAGTGTGGAAAAATTGTTCATAATCGTTATGGTTTCAAATGCTTTTAACCAATTCTTTAGCCATTTTCAAGGGGTTTATTATTTGTATATTTTCCTGTGTTTAATGTTCTAAGTTGTATTGTATAGTAGTAGTAGTAGTAATTCTAAGCTGGATGGAAATAATAATAATAATTACATGTTGGGGCTTTAAAAAGCCTAACATCTTATTTCAAGGCAAGTAATCCTGATTGTTGGCTTAAACTGTTTTATAAAAAGTGCCTCCATTATCTTTAAATGTCTTTTACAATTAGATATTTTAGAATGAGAGTGTCACCTATGAGGATTTTTCTTATGGGAAAAATATAAATATTAAATATAATGGAAGCACATTTTTGTCCTTCCAATTCAATGAAACATGTATAAAAGAAGATTGTTGTCCAATATATATATATATATATTTGGACAACAATATATATATATATAAAGGCAAACATGGATAAATGTACCTGCAATAAGACATAGTATCAAAAGGACAGTTTTTCCCATGACACTGCTTTTATTTTAACTACTTTCACTCTTTGGCAATGTTTGTTTTAAAAAGCAATGATTAAAATTGAAATAAAACCTAACATATGACGAAAGTGAATTTATCTTTTCTTTTTCAGAATTTACAATGAAAATATTAAAAACTATTTATTAATATAATATTTTTGCATTACAGTCTTTCTTCCATGGGGTTTAGAGTGTAGAGAAATTGTTCATAATGATTATATTCGCAAGTTCTTTTGACCATTAACTATTTTCATTATGAGTATATTTTCTTGAGTTTAAATGTTCTAAATTCTATTGTGTAGTAGTAGTAGTAGTAGTAGTAGTATATGCTGGCTGGAAATAATAGTACTTCCATGTTAGGAGTGGGGCTTCAAAAACCCTAACATCTTATTTCAAGGCAAGTAATCCTAATTGTTGGCTTAAACTACTTTATAAACAGTACTTCCATTATCTTTAAATGTCTTTTACAATTAGATGCTTTATTCAGTTTTTCTAATGTTTCTACAGGAAAACTCAGAGTGTGGAGAATCTGTTCATAAGGATTATAGTTCCAAGTGCTTTTGACCAATTCATTAGCCATTTTCAAGGGGTTTATTGTTAGTATATTTCCCTGTATTTAATGTTCCAAATTGTATTGTATAGTAGTGGTAGTAATTTTAAACTGGATGGAAATAATAGTAATGCTATGTTGGGAGTGGGACTTTAAAACTTGCCAACACATTTTTCTCAGTCTCAAAGAAATATATAATGTATATGCACACACAAAAACACACACACACATACTTTAAATAGGTGTTTCCCAATAATAAAAAATTTAAATTTTTAGGATAAAGACATATGACAAATACATCATATGAACTGCAGTTTATAATATCTGCTTTTATTGTATACATTTATATTAACTTATTTTGGAAGTGTGAGACTTTATTATCCAAATAAGGGCTTGCTCATCATCATCATCATATATATATATATATATATATATATATATATATATATGTATATATATATATATATATATATGTATATATTTTTGTCATCCACAGACAGACTGTTTCGCTGTTTCACAGCTCATCAGTGTGGCTAGACGTCCGGTTGCCTCTAGCTACGATCGAAACCCGACTGAATTTGCGTCAGTCGGAACTTCTACCCGCTAAGCCATCAGCGTACGGTACGGAATGGAGGTGAATTTTAGCGTGTTTATTTTTAGATTCGGATAAACACACAGTGACTGAGAGTGACTCAATTCTGTCGAAGAGTCGTGCAGTATTAGCATAAATAGTCACTGTTTACAAATTCCCACCCCAAACCAGAGGGCTCAACCGAAATTAATTTCAGATATACAAATGTAAAAGAACAAAGAGTAAGATTCCAGCATTCAAAGCATTAATTTAAAACAGGGCTCAATACAAAAGTAGAGCAATAAATATTTATTTATTTATTATGCAGTGTTACATTAGAACATGCACATATCATGATTTTCCACCTGATGAAATGTTTAAAAAAATAAAACATTTTATGTTGAAACAAGATGTACAGTTTTGTAGTGGGTATATGCATGTTCTAATATAACACTGCATAATATATATATATATATATATATATATATATATATAATGTTTTATTATTGTAGCTTTGGCTATACAACTGTTGCTTATCACTTTTTACATGCTCTTTTTATGAAAATGTGTTACTTATAAAATATTAATATTTACATTTTTTGTGTAACTTTAAACTGGGACATAATACAACTAAAGGGAGTCAGAATATGAATTTGGCATTTGGAGAAGAAACTGCTTGAATACAATGGTTGTTTTAGATATTTCATTCCAAAGTTAAGAAAATCTTCTGAACAAATCTTGAATACAACTCCTGAATATCAACAACAACAAAGTTTGTTCAAAAATTTATCAAAGGCCATTAACAGAATTGAAACAAGATTTATAATTAATTTGAATGTATAAATAGATTGATATTAATATTATGAGAATAAGTTAATTAATCTAAAATTCAATTTCATTCCCCCAAAAAATATAACATTAGAGATGAAACACAACTTAAAATTTAAAATCTCTAATTAATGGTTGAAGTATGCATATCCATTTATCAAAGATTTATTTCATTCTATATTGTGAAGGACATTGAATCAATAGTGTAAAATCCTAGGAAGTTGGACGTTGTTCAGAATACTACCCTGTAGAATATATTAGCATCCAACTATTGGCAAAATCAATTAAGGTTTCTTGTTTATTAATCAGATTTGGTTATACTAATTGGTTAAATAAAACTCTGTCATACATACCGCCATATTTATTTTTAACTTGTACAGGGAGATAATTTTAATAAATTTAAAGGGCCTGCCCGAATTTATTATTAACAAACATAACAGCATATACTACATAGATAACATTGACAGCAGATTCTCAAAGAAAACTGAAAGAACTATTAAACAAGATTGTCAAGGAAAGCAAAAAGAAAAAACTGACCAAAAATTGTCAAATGGAAGGCATGATTGTGAGTAAAAGGGGCAACCCAAAATGTGAATTAAACAACAGGGATGACAAAATCAAACAAATGTATTAATTCAATTATCTAGATAGTATAATGTTGGGGCGCACCCACCTTCACAACCACAATAGACTGATCCTATTATTATAAATAGAACAGTAGTTCTAGAGACTGCGAGTAGTGTAGCAGTGTAGTGCAGTGCAGAGTGAGACTTCTGTAGTGATCAGTTACACTTCCGTTTCTCGACCGGAAGATACCGTTGGACTTTATTACTATTACTTATTGTTACTACTAACCTACATTCGTTCTACTACTAATCTCTCTGATGTAAATACCTCTCTGAATATACCAGTATTTTTCCCTGTGTTTGTTCGTTATTGCCATATACTCACGTGGAAACACTCAACATCTCAACAGTGGCGATGAAGGATGTTTTATTGATCTCAACATATAATAACAAACAAAAAATTTATGACACAGAAATTCAAAGACATATAGGAATAGCAAAAGATACTCTTTAGAAACTGTATAAAGTACTAAGTGATCAAAAAAGGAAAATAAGAAACAAATAAAAAAGTGTTAGCTATATTTACCCTCTTATATGGCAGTGAATTCTGGACAATTTCATCACAAATGTAGAAAAGACTTGAGTAATTGACATGTGGTTTTACTGTCAAATGTTGAGAATATCATGGACAATGCATGTAACAAATGGGGAAGTTTTAAAGAGAATAGAAACAGCAAAGAAACAGTTAACAATCAGAAGGAGAGTGCTGATATTTTGGGATAAATAACGAGGAAAGAAGGCCTGGAAAATCTAACACTCAGAGGCAGTATCATTGGGTGGGTTTTGAGTGCTCAGGTCAATTTAAACTTTAGCACTGTAGATGACTTTGTTCCACATCCCAACTAATGCAGGCAACTCCAACTGTCAAATGATAGTGTGTTTGAATTTTGTGATTGTGGTGTCATACCATGCTATGGCAACAGCTGAAACAACAACTTTGGCTGAAATTGAGAGCTAGGCTACTGCCATTGAGGAGCCACCATGTACAGAAGGGGAGGTAATACTCATGAATAATACAGAGTGCTAGAGATTAAACTATTGCACCTCCTCCTTAGTCATGAGCTGTTAAAAATTTTAGTTTTATACGTATTTTCTCAACCTAATTAAAATTTTGTGCCTGGGGCAATCTCCACTCTAGCGAGTAACCTACCTGACAAGTTTAAGAAAATAGATATAAGCACCACAAAGACAGAGAGGAATCGCAAAGGAGCAATTATTGTTTGAGTGCAACAAAAGACAGGAAACTGTGAAGAACCATGATCACCTACTTCCTAAAGGCAACAGCAATGTGCTTCTATAGAAGGATACTGAGAATACCATGGAAAAATGGAAACAAAAAGGCACTCTTACTAAGAATCAGGAAAGGAGGCTTGGAGAATTTAACACTCACAAGACATACTGAATGCAAGAGAGACAGAAGAAAACAGTGAGTAACCTACTTAATGAATGCATGTGAATGGGTCACGGAGCTGAGACAAAAAGGGATGGAAAAAGAGTCAAACATTGCTTTGAGCTACAAGGACAAGAAATTGTGGTGAGCCATGATTTCTCATGTCCTGAAGAGACACAGCACATAAAAGAAAACATATTCAAAGTAAAAAATGCCCATAACTAGAACAACATCCC
Source organism: Acanthosepion esculentum (assembly GCA_964036315.1). NCBI lineage: Eukaryota > Metazoa > Mollusca > Cephalopoda > Sepiida > Sepiidae > Acanthosepion > Acanthosepion esculentum. Next base: position 88,502,184 of record OZ038503.1, on the reverse strand, counting down.
CCCCACACACACACACACAGCTATTTCTTTTCTGCATGAATTTATTTTCAAAACACTCCTATACTTCATAAATAATTCATTTAGATTTCAAATCCCTTTTCATCTTGTGTGATCTTTTCAGCCCAAATGAACCAGTGGGTTTTATGTCAGGAGTGTATCTACCGCCATGTTAACCTTTCTCGACCCCACTTCCTTCCCTTAGTGGATGTGATGTCCTCGGGGTGTGTGGGGTTGGTGACTTTGGGCACAAGGGAAAAGAGATGAAGCTTGTTACCTGATCACTGAAAGCTAACTAGCTCATTTTACCTTGTTACCTTGGTAACTGTACAACCAGTGTATAATTTTACCATGACACAAAAGGTTCCTCTCACCTCAATGTGATGGTAATCCCCTTGTTTTGGTTTTGCTCACTGTTGTAGACATTAAATAAATAAAACTTTCAGATAAAAAGAAATGAAATAATTCTTCTATTAACAGCAGGCAAAGGTTACACGAATGTGCATGCCAAATGTGTAAAAACTGAGAAAATTTATTTTCATTTGAGGCTAGTTTTTATGCTTATTTTCACTTCAACTAGATACAAAAACCATAAAAATGATTTTTAACTCTTTTCAGATTAACAAAAAATAAAGAAAAAAGGAAAATAAAGCAAATATTAAGTTTTTAAATTTTATATTTCTTTAAGCATTCTTCTAGAATTCCATGCACAACTCCATTGTGTATTCTTTGCACCATGTTGTCACCATTTTTTGCCTCTTTTCTCTTTGAGAAATATACATGCAGACATAACACTGACTTTGGCTTGTTCTTCCAGTTTTATTTGCAAGCAAATACTACAGTAAATGACATAACCTCATGAATCCTAGAGTTGCCAATTAGGCATTTAAACTCAAATCGTGAATGAATGAATGATGCACGTATCAAGTCTAAATCCTCAACTAATGATATCCACTCATCTTCATTGACACATCAAGTGATGATGCCTGTCATTTAAAATTTAAAAACTATATCCAGATACTTAATTGGAAGAAAAAAATGATGGCACTGTTTAAAAGACATAAAATGTCTTCTTTTGTTGATGATAGATTTACTAGTGATATTGCAGCTAATTCAAAGAAATTTCATTATATCCCTTTCATTAGCAACAACAAATAATATATTAATCAGTATCACTCCAAGTAAGACAATACAGCCACTAGAACACAAGGTTTACTTGGTGTGGAGGAATTAGGAACAGAAACATTAGTAATGAGGAGAAAGAGAAAAGAGCAATAAGTAGATAGTGATTGACATTGTATTTAAATCATTGCAGATTAAAGTTTGCTGGAAAGCATGGAGCCAGAAAGGAGTTCCACAAGTGAGAAGTGCAAGAAAAGAAACTGTTAGCATAGAATTTACTGTTACATCTACCTAGCTCAACTGTAAATTGATGGGATCTTGCTGTATTGCAATTAAATTCATAAAGTCTAGGTATGTAGCAAAGAGCTCATCCAAACAGTTACCATGAAAGTATTTAGAAAAAAGGTACAGAGAGGTAACTTTATGGTAGTAGGAAAGTGAATGAAGCCAAGCCACCAGATCAGGACCAATAATATTGCTGATTCATCAGTGGATCATATCAAGGAGCTCCAGGTAAATAGCAGAGGAATCAGGCTATGTATGACAGCAATATTCTAAATGTGGACGAATGATAGACTTATAGATAAATAAGATAGATTCCAGAGAGAAAAATTATCTTGCCCGACACAGTGAACCAACTTTCGTAGCAGCTGATCTAGTAGTCTTTCCACTTCATGTCAGCTGAGAATGTTAGCCCAAGAAGGCACAATGTGTCACTTTCTTGAAGGATAGCATCAGCCATGCTGATGGAAGGCAGAGAGGAGGTTTCTCAGATGATTAATGGAGAGAACTTTAGTTTTGGAGGCTTTAAAATTGACAAGCCATCTTTTGCCCCAGTTAACAATGGTCTTGAGGTTGCTTTGTACATCAGATGTCATTTTGACCTTGTCTTACTGATCAGTCTTACCATCGAGGCAGGTGTAAATGGTAATGTTGTCAGCATAGATGCCAAGTTGAGAGCTGATGTCATTGGGAAGGTTGCTAATGAAGATTAAAAACAGCATAGGACCAAGGATGGTGTCCTGGGGACATTCACGTTAGTATGAAAGGATGTAGATGAGTGGCTGTTCAGGATAACTTTCAATTCACGATTTAATAGGAATGACTGGATCAGCTCAAAAACGTGCCCGTAACTTTTCAGGTTGTGGAGAAGACCTGAATGCCAGAGCCTGTCAAAGGCTTTTGAGATGTCCAATGCTACAGCCCAGGCTTCACCATTTTTATCAAGAGCATGATAGACTCTTACTATAATTATCATTAGTACATCAACAGTTGATCTGGAGAAACGAAAGCCGTATTGCTTGTCTGAGAAAAAGTCCTGTGCTGAGAGATGATGAACCAATTCAACATTGATTAGGGCCTCTAGGAGTTTCCCTGAAAGAGGCAGAATGCTGATAGGCTGATAGTTGGATCATTCAGATGGTTCATCAGAGTTCTTAAAAACTGAAACAACAAATGATGACTTCCAGCAAGCAGGAGGCAGTGAAGCATTTATTATACGATTTAGAGAGAATGGTAGCTAGTTCTTAATGACTATTACAGGGATATCATGCTTTGTGGGGATCAAGGTTATAGACGATAGCAAAAACCATGGAAGTGGTTATATGCATATCACAACAGAGAATCAGTTCTAAGTGGGAAGTTAGGCAGGGATACTCCAAATGAGTCAAGAGTAGAGTTTGAGGAGAATTTACGGGCAAAACATTCGGCTTTCTCAACAGAGGATGATGACAACTCAAATCAATTGAAGAGGGGGGAATATAGACCTAGTAATGTACCCTATTACAGAAATGACAGTTGTCACAAGAGCCAAAGTTTTTAGACGTATGCAGTGCCTCATTCTTTTGGCAAACAGGGACTTAGCTCCTTCGAGGACTCATTTATATTTATTATGAGCAGGAGCAAATAGATATAATCAGAAATAGTTGTTCCTGTATGCTATGGTGGCTGAGCATGCTGGTGTGAACTATGGAGAGGATTGCAGTTTCACCTGATATTTCTGAGAAGGGATGAAAATGTCCATGCTGGCATTGACCCAAGAAGAAACCTCAGCAGTGCAATTTTCAATTAAAAGGTTGAAGATGTCTATTCAAGGAATGTCACAAAGAAAATCCCTATCAGCATGCTGGTAACAAAAAGAGGTCTTATGAATAATGATTTCCTGTTTAATGGATACTTGAAAGAGATATCAGTAGCTATCACAGAGTGGTCTGAGTTACCAATAGGGCAGTATTGTAAAGCTCAGCAAGAGCAACGAGAAGAGGTAAGAAATAGATCCAACAGAGAAGCATGCTGTTCAGTTTGGTTATGGAAACAAGTAGGGAATTCCACGATTTGAGTGAGGGATTGGCCAGTGGAAAAAATTTAAAGTTTGTATACCAGCAACATTTCGAATGTTTCAGCTACGTGTCATGACAAGCATTAAAGTCACCAAAGACAAAGATGTTCACAGATAGATGGAGAGAGAGTGACTTTTCTATACTGTCAACTATTGCATTTAATATATTGTAGTCTTGGAAAGAGGGTGAGCAATAAAGGAAAAAGACATAGCTGACAGAGTTTAGTAGTAACAGATGGAAGCACATGAGAGAGTGTTCAGTGGCTTCAAGAAACAATTCTCAAGCCATCAGAAGATTATTCTAAACACCAAGTCCATGCATGTGAATGCTGGAATCTTTTCGGCAAAGGGGAAGATACCTTGAAACCAAGAATTCATTGGTAACAACGGAAAAATTCAAGTTGGTTTCACAGAAGGCAAAGATATCTGGCAACTTTTCCAGGAGAAAAGATTCTATGGTGCATAAGTTGGAATGGATATCATGAATATTGGAGAAAGAAAGATTGAGTTAGGTGGGGTTTTTTTTAGCTGGTTTAGTTTTAATTCTTTTTGTTGTGAAAAAAGAAAAAAACACCATAATTGTCGTTATCTGTCATCAATGGCAATACAAACCAGCCAGTGCATAGCTGAGAGCAGAGCATAATGCTGGCCTCAGGGTTGCTCACTGGAAATACATGCAGGGACACCTATCTATGTATGATATAGCCCTACAGATACCCCAATATTATGTGACTGCTGATCGGAGCAGCTTCTCTAAGTGCTACCAAAGAGATCAGGCTGCTAATGACCAGTCAGAAGCAGCAACTAGCAAATTACCAACCTAGTATCCTCATAATGGAAAATCACAGCCACTGGTTAGTTTGATCACCAAAAAGTTAAGACAGTCAAATCATTGTGGACATGGTAAAAAAGAGAGAGAGAAGCGGTAGACCATATCCTGAACAGGAAACAAAGGATGAACCTCTACTCCTATTCAATAGACATGGAAGGAGTGCAGACCAGATAATAGGTGAGACTATCTTCTCCTATTAAAAAAAATCTGAAAGAATTCATATTAAGTAATGACTTAGTATAAGTTCAGATGTCTACTATCAACTAAATATTCACCCAATACAAAGCCCAAGAACCACTCATGGTAGAAGGTTACTGAGTGAGAGTGTAAGAGAGAGGGAAGTAATAGTGTGTTATGAGGATGAATAGGATAGATATCAGTTGATCCTAAACTTAAAGATTGCCAGGGAAGCATTCTCTCGGGAGTTTCTTCCAAAGAGTAACAGTTCTGTCTGAGCTCATGCTGCAATTGTAAGAAATAAGAGACATTACTTTTGACTTACCCAGCTCTTTGTTGTATCTGTGCATATGTAGAATAGTTTTTTGCCTGAACAAAGAAAGGAATAACCTATAGCCACCCTTGGCACATTGTTTCTCAAGTTAAAAAAAGAAGTTTTTTCTAAAAAAGAAACTTCTGATGTTTAGTTCATAAAATACTTTTCTGATGTTGTTATCACCTTTGAATTATTCAAACTATTTCCTCTCTTTAAAACTATTTTAAGGTTTTTGCAAACAGGAAAGTGATCTTATTTGTAGGGTGGATGACCTTTGAACTCACACCTTAGATTCTTCAAAACACCTATTGTCTTCCCTGTCCTGTGAGTAGGTGAATTGTTATGCAAAAAGAGAATACCATTCTGTAGCTTCCTTCACAGTCTATTCTTTCGGTGCCTCTTTTAATCAGTATTGCAAGTTAGAGTAGAATTCTGCTTTGACTTTTTGTCCCTTCTGAAAACATTCAGTTATCAAAATACTGTCCTTATCCTAAAAAAAAAACATAGCCATGAATTTTCTGATAACTTTTAGAGCTTGAATTTCTTTGAATGTGAATAATCTGAGTGCTGCCACTGTATGCTGCTATTGTTTGGTCTTTGGATCATAATGGTATAACCATGTTTCATCAACAGTGACAAGTTGTTCCAAAGATTATCAATAGACTCTTGAAAGTGCTGCAAAATCAACTTGGAGGCATCCATTTATAATCATTTCTGGTTGGCAGTCAAACATTTTGGAACTTGCTTGGCTGACAGCTTCTGCATCCCATACTGCTCATGAATTATGAGCACTATACATTCTATGGGCAGAGATTTGTTAATTAGCTTAAATCAAATCCAGAACATGCTCAACAAATTCCTGAGGTGACACCACTAAGGCCTATCAGAACATCTTGCATTTTTGGTCTCAAAATCTATTCTTGAAGTTGACAAACCACTTTTTCACCAATTTCAGGAGTTTACACCACTGAGAGCCTTTTAGATTCTGTGGCATTTTGAATCTGAATATCTCCACACTATGAGTTGGCACACCACTTTTTCTTCAATTACAGGAATTTACATCATTCAGAGCCTTTGAAATTCTGTGGCTTCTTGACTCTGAATATCTCCACTGCCACATCACTTTTTCACAGTAGCGTAGAGTATACAAATGTTTGCATCAAACATTCGTGGATTTCCTTTGAACTTTTCTTCAGTAGAATTCACAATTTCAAGGAGAGCTCCTAAGTTCAACACTTAAAAATTCCATACTCTCTGTTGACTTGGTTCAGTTAATGATTTGAAAGAAATTCCAATATAAGTACAAGGATTGTGTAATTTGACATTTTACAATATAAAAGATCACTCTTTCCAACTACAGGGATAAAATAATACTCAGATTTTGGGAAGTGGGTCAGACTGTCATTAAGACACACACAGAGACACTCACTATATATATATATATATATATATATATAGTGAGTGAGTGTGTGTGTGTGTATATATATATATATATATATATATATATATATATATATATATATATATAGTGAGTGTCTCTGTGTGTGTCTTAATGACACAATATATAGTGTGTGTGTGTGTGTATATATATATATATATATATATATATATATATATATATATATATATATATATACACACACACACACCCAACTCATAGAATAATAATCTCAGAATTGGAATAAAAAGAAATAGAAATAAGATGAAAGAAAAGCTCACCAAAAATTCAAAGTAACTAACTGTTGCTGTTATTATAAAATTAAAGTTTGATGTTTTTCTGTTTGGTGTTTATCAATGTTTTTAATACTTGATTCCAGACATGCATAACTAATGGTGAGTTTAAAGTGTTGTTATACAATGGATCTCTGCAATGCTCATATAGTCTTTTATTGACATTTCAAGATGTTTCCCAACTATAAATGCACTGTAACATACCTGGTCTAAGTTTTAACCTAATAAATGCCAGTGTGATTAGAATAAGAAAAGGGAATGAAAATTCACTGATCTAATAATTCTATATGGTCAACCTTAAGCCAGGCTCATATACACTAGAATCAATCATCACAAAAACATATGCAGCATTCAAATTAATAGAGAAAAATAGATATCTGTTCAGAATGGGCTAATTTCAAATCACAAATATCCTTTTGACATTTTCTTGCTTAAAGGGTTGAAATTTACATAACTTTTATTTATATAGGTAGATAAAAAGACAGAGATATATGAACAGAATGGGGAAAATAAATAGATAGAATGTGATGTGGCTTCCCTCTATCTTTTCTACAAATATTTTCATGGCAACTGTTCTAACGAGCTATCATCCCTGGTGCCCTGACTACATGAATCTAGATCGCACCCTTTTACTGTTGAAATAGTTAAATGTAACCACCACTTCTACCCAATCAGTTTTTTTTTTCGCACTTCCTGGCAGTGGAATTCCCTTCCTCTCACTTGCTTTCCTGATAACTACAGTCTTCAAATATTTAAATGCAACATCAATCACCATCTTCTGTTGTCTTGACCCCATTCTTCTTTTATCCTTTCTTCACCCCCCCCCCCTGTATACACAGTCTTTTCCCTCACTTTCACTCTCTGTAACCCCCTGCGTGCTAGTGGCACTCCTGGCTTGCTTGGGGTGAAATACTTAAAAAGATAGATAGATATGAATGGGAATGGAATTAGATAGATAGATATGAATGAACAGAATGTTAGAGATAACTAAAATTAGACAGATAGGAATAAAATCAGATAGATAAACATGAATAGAATTATAGATATGAATATAATTGAATAGATAAATAGATATTGAAACATTAATTTTTTACAGTTTATTAAATAAGATTAAAATATTTATGCATTTTATTATTTTCTTCAACTGTCTTCTTTCTGCCATCTTTCAAGCAACTTCATCATTCTGTACTTCCAAAACTTTCACTTTCACAGCCAAAAATCTCTTCCACAGTCTTCCAAAGATATAAATTGTTTTCTCATAAAAATCATTTTTGAAAAGACTAGAATAAATGGTGATCAAATTATACAAGTTCTTCTGAATGCAGCAGATGAGTGAATGATTTCCAACCAAACTGCAACAACTTTTGCCTGATTCCTAAAAGAATGTAATATCTCACATTATTTTGATGGAATATTAAACTCCTCCTCTTAACTAATGCAATGTTGTGCTTTTGAATGTACTTAGATTTCACCAATTGTGGACAGCCTCACATAATGTGCTCAGCAGTTTTCTTTTGCATCCAACAGATTTTGTGCATGTTTCCCCTCTTGATGATGCAATGGTAATCATCATCTTCATATGGTACAAACTGATGAAAAATTTTCATATAAAACTTCAAATATTTTGATAGTATATTCAGAAAGACAAGAGAATAGAAGCTGCAATATTTGTAAACTTGGAGTGTAAAAGCAGTGCTATTTAAAAGTGGTTGGCTTAAATGCAAGAATTTGGTTTGAAAAGATTATGCCAATACATTTAAAATGCTTTGAGGTCATGAATAAAAACATAGACAAATTCTGCAATTTGTTTCATAGATATTGCACAAAGAATTGTTATCACACTGTTCAAAATTCTGACTGACAAATGTTTCAAATGAATGAGGTTGGGTAGAAAAGAGTAGATGTTATTTATTTCCTCAAGAAATGATGCCCCGCAAGAACTTCTATTGTTCTTAGAGAATGATAGATCAAAGGATGAAAAGAATTGGAATTAATTGATTTCTGTCTGACTGACATAATGAAACAACAAATAATGACTGGACACATTTGGTTTACTTGTCTACTTCTGTTACAAACTGGAAAAACTATTGCTTTAAGTGGATATCATTTAAAATCAGAATATGTAATAGTCACAATTTCAGAAAGAACTTGGCAAAGTATAAATAAAATTTTAAAACACATTGTGTTTCTGTCTCATCTGACTACATATTTTTAAACCTTTGTATTACATTCATTTGTTATTTATTTCTTGATTTTATTTTACCAAAATACATTTTTTTTAATTATGGCTATATGAATTATAAGAATTATTTTTAATAAAAACAGTATTAAAATTGCATGAGAAAAGATAATTAAAATGTTCGAACAGTGTAAAAATTAACATAGAAATTGTTTTATTAAAAAAAAATAATATTAAATTGTCTTAAAAACTAATTAAGAAAATTTCTTTGAAAAAAAACAACTTGAATGAAACCAAATATTTTATATATAAAAAAAAGCATGAATGAAAATTAATGTGTAAAAATTTGAAAAAAATAGGCTTCAAATTGATATCATAAAAATCTGCCAAAATGAGGCCAGACAGTTTAAACAGTCCATGGCCAAATTTTACACAATGAGCTTGGTTTTGATGTTTTCAAAAATGAATCAAATTTGAATTTAAAATGGATGCAGTTTGGCTGCATGGTGACTCAATTTTTTAATCAATGTGGATAAAAAGTATAGGTCCCCAAAGGAATTGATTTAAGAGTCAGTTTTGCTATTTTAAGATTGAAAAATTTTACTGCAATGGTAGAAAAGGATAAACCAGAAAGGGGTAGACCAACTCTGGCTGTAGCTGCAGAGAAGGGATTAGGCCACACAGATGAAAAGCTATCATCAGATAGAAAGGCTTAACTGTCTCAATGTGCAAAATTTGCTGCAACTGTAAAAAGAAATAGAGCATGAGATGACCTCGGATGACAAAAGACTACTCTCATCATCATTGTTGACAAAGAATATAGAAAAAGAAGAATCTTTTAAATTCTCATAATATGAATGAGAGTTTATCATAAACTTAAAGATGCCTGTTCCAAAAATCTGAATATTCCTCAAAAGGACTCCAGAAAGGTAGGTTCACTGAGTTCGGTCAACCTTTTCTCACCTCTATTTAAATGTCAATTTTCACTTTAAAACAGTGTCATTTTGAATTGTGAACTTTTCAAAGTAAATTTCTTTTGTTGTTAAGAAATTGACTTATATGAACTGTGGCCCTAAAAAGAAGTTGTAAAAATCGCATTTGCTTTACACAAATTGTAGTTTTCTAACAGGAAACTAATTTTTTCATTTCACTCCAAGCAAGGCAATAAAGCCACTAGGATGCAAGCAGTTACTGAGTGTGAGAAAATATGAGAAAAACTAATATTAATGACAGAGGACAATAAAAGAATAAGAATTAAGAAGACAGAAAATAATGATTAACATTGCATTTAAATTTCTGAAGATCAAAGTTGACTGGAAAGCAAGAAGCCAGAACAGAGTTGCACAAGTGAGACATGTGATTAAGAAACTGTTAGGTAAAACTTACAGTTACATTTAGCCAATTCAACTGTAAAATGATGAGACCTTGCCACTAATCTACTACTATGCTTAAATTCATACAGTCTAGGTACCATAGAGGAAAGTTCATTTGAACAATTACCATGAAAATATTTATAGGAAAGCTTGGATGTACAGTGGAGTAATGGATAGTGGCCTGGACTGGGGAATCAGAGAGCCGAGTTCGAATTCCAGTTGAATCCATTACATTCACTTACATGCTAATACCCTTGGGAAAGGTATGAATCCTCCTCTTCTCCCCGTAGCTATGGGTAAATAGCAGGACAGACCAGGTTCTATAGCCTTGGATGGCAACTGGTCTACTGCAGAAAGAAATGGCAACCTACTGTGAGAAAAAATCTGCCTCGTCAGTCATCTATCAAAAGATACATGTTCGCCTAAGCATGTATCACGCATGGCACATAACTGACTGACTTATGTTATGGCAGTGGGAAAGTGACTGAAGCCAAGATGCCAAGTCAGGACCAATAACATTGCAAATTCTTCTTTGTATTTTATCAAGAATCTCTAAATATATAGCAGGAGCACCAGACCAGATGTAGCAGCAATATTCAAAGTAAGGACTATATATAAGATAGATTTTGGCAAGAAAAATCGTGTAGCATAACATAATGAACCAACTTTCATAGCTGCAGACTTAGCAATTGATTAAATATAATCTTTCCACTTCATGTCAGCAGAAAACATTAGTCTGAGGAGATGCTATGAGTTACTTTCCTGGCAGTTAGCATCAGCCATGCTGATAGAAGGTAAAAAGTGTTCTCTCAGATGATTAAATGAGAGTAGTTTCATTTCAGTCCTTGCCCCATTTAAGATCAGATTGTAGAACAGTTTTTAGATCAGCTGCCAATTTGATTTTATTGAACCAATCAGACTTACAATTATTTACTCCTGTTTTAATAGTATCCTCAGCATAGGTAGTGAGTTGAGAATTGATGACATCAGGAAGGTCATTCAGAGCCTCTAGTACTTTCTCAAAAAGATGTAGAAGGCTAATAGAATGAATGATCAGATGATTTGCTTACGTTCTTAAGGACTGGAACTACAGAAGATGATTTCCAGCAAGCAGGAATGCAAGAAGTAGCAAGGCATTTATTGTAGAGTTTAAAGAGAACAGTTCAGGAGCACATTTCTTAGGGACTATTGCAAGGATACCATCAAGTCCACATGCTTTGTGGGGATCTGGTTTAGAAATGATAGCAAAACTATGAATGGAGTTATATGCATATCACTCAATAGAGACTCAGTTCCAAGTGGAAAGTCAGGCAAAGGTACTCTAGATGAGTCAAGAGTAGAATTGGAAGAGAAATTACAAGCAAAACATTCTGCTTTATTAGTAGATGTTAACACCTCAAACTGAGTGAAGAGGGGAGAGATAGATGACTTACTCTTATTTAACACACTATTACAGAGCCAGTGAACCAAACTTGAGTCTATATGGTACCTAATTCTATCAACAAACAAAGAATTAGCCATGTTTACAATTATTTTGAACAAATCACAAATAGGTATCTGTTGTGATTGGAATTATCATACTGGTACACTTGGAAAAATGATTCTTATGAGCTACAGTGGCTGAACAGACTGGTGTGAACCAAGATTGTGGTTTCACCTAATATTTGCAAGAAGGTACAAATGCATCAATGCCAGCTTTAACCCAAGAAGAAACTTCTGAGGCACAATTCTCAATAGGAAGGTTAAGAATATCAACCCAAGCGGCATCTCGATTAAAGTCACAAAATAAATCCCAGTCAGTACGCTGATAACAGAAAGAAGTCTTGTGAATAGAAGGTTCCTTTCTAATAGATGGCTCATAAGAAATGTCAGTATTTGGATTTGAAAGAACTGTTAACATGCCTTTGATAATCTGAGGTGCACAAGGAAATTTCATGCAAGGCCTATATTTTAATTTGTATATCGTGAAAAATATTTTTGTCATTGTGAGAAATGTTTGGCTCTGCATATTTTACACCAGAGTAAGAGCTTGGGGGGGGGGTTGTACCATTCAAAATATTTAGGATAAGAGATTTCATGTTCTTTCTTCTCCTGTTGTGCCCATAAATCCTTCTAAAATTTCTTTTTTGAAGCTACAAAGTCTTATAACAACAATAAGGCTAGCCATTTTTAGACAACTTATAGTTCTCATTAACATAAGCTAAAACATTCTACATTATAAAGCAAGAAAATTAGTCTGATGGGTTGCTATTGTAAATTTAAACTTTTAACTTAGCAAAAACAGAGAAATAATTATACATATATATATATATATATATATATATATATATATATATATATATATGAGTTAAAGATCAAATCCAAATGAAATATGCATCAGAATCTGGCAAAATGATAAAATAATCACATAAATAAAGAAACGCATATCAATCTAACATGTTTCACTTTTGTTATATTCCGTGCTAAGGGAATAAACACATAACACCAGGTGGATACTAGAAGAAAGGTTTATTGTACACAACAAGTACAATATGAAATACGGTACAGTTATACACACAGGTCAATCTAGTAGTGAGTGCCACTAGTTGGAAGGTCGGCTGTGCTTGCGTCGTCTCTATCACTCTCTTCTCTGTCTCTCATAGATGGTCGACTTTATAGGTACTTACTACCTATAGTGTAATCATTCATGAGGATGACTAGTTACTCTATTACATCAACTTTTAATAAAGCATCAACAGTGTTTGAGAGAAGGAAGCTTTAGTAAAAATGAAGTGTTTCCCATTTGTTCTTTATTTTATCATATATATATATATATATATAGAGAGAGAGAGAGAGAGATAATAGTTTTCTTGTTATTTTTATGGTTAAAAAATAAAACTACAAATTCAGACACTACTATATATATTAAAATGTTCTTATTTAAAATTCTAGAAATCATTAATAACATTTTCATCAAAACTTATTAAATAAAATGTATATATTAGGTTGATGCAAAATCTTCCACTTTTTTAGGGAAATCTTAGAAATGTCTTTTAAGTTAACTCCCTTTATTCTTGGTGCAATCAATTAACTGTATTGTGTTTTTTTGCCAGACTTCGGAATAAATTCAGATGCTAGAAAATTCAGTTCCACACACACTTACAGAAACACTGTGTTTAAATACAAATCTTTCTCTTTTTTTCTGATCCAGGAAAAATATTTTTAGACAATATAGTCACTAGCAATAAAAATTGTATTATGAGAATCTGAAATAAGTGAAAATCATGGCTAGATTGAAAGTCATCTTCAACATTTCATACTAAATTGAATCTAATGGAATGAAAATTGCCAGAACTTGGACAAACTATTACGGTGCAATTTTGCAGGGAGCAATTGGCTTTTTTGAATTACATATTTTTCTGATCAAAGAAATCAACTGAGGTCAAAATTTGTTCCAAATCTGGAAATGCAATCAGTGATCAGACAGAATATTATCCAGACCTGCCACACTTCAAAGCAATGATTCTTTTTAAATAACAAGTAAAGGCATTACAACATTTCTTAAAGAATTTCTTGATTTAAAACCAGAAATTTTCTTTAAAAATGAAATTCAATATTTAACTGAAAGTAGGTGTAAGTTTGTAGAAATCAAGGGAAAATAATCTGACAGCCAAATAATGCTACCCGGTTTTAATAGTATTTTTTCAGATAAGATGTAAATCAGGATCAAAATTGTGCATCACCTGTTCAAAGTTCATGTTTTGTTCTGTTTTTGTTTGCATACTTCTGTCTGTCTTTACACAGATATAAATATTTATCATAAAAATTATGAACACAATAAAGATTGTTGTAAAATCACAACTAAAAGAAATCCTCCAACATTATTTACAAGTCATTCCCATACATATTATACCCAAATATAAGTATAATTTTTATACAAATACGTATATATATGTATTTCTCTCCACACACACACACACACACACACACACACACACACACACACACACATATATATATATACACACAGAAAATTTTAAGGACAAAAAATTTTAAAGACACTATTGGAATAAATTGTTGCATGATAAAAAACACTTCCTGTTTCAGGTCCCCAAACAAATTCTCAACAATAATTTTCAGTAGAAACATAACTGCCTTAATTTTACCCCTATTTATTTTCAAACCAAACCAAGAAAAATGCTAGAATATTTCACCTTTACCAATTCTGAATAAATATAAATTCAACATGGCTGCTGCAAAGTTGACTGAAAAGCCATGCAATCACACATACAGATATCACTTGTAATGCACTAAACAAAATAAGGTAGGTAATTTTACTCAGCTGTCATTGAAGACAGTAATTTGTTGATAATTTACATAGGACAATATTAAAGAGTTTAAAGGAATATTTTTGCATATTTTCTCAAATATTTTCAACATAGCTTTTCTTATCTTTTTTAATCTTATATAGACTATTAATGCTTATGAGGTGTTCAGTAGAAAATATTTATAATATCAAGTTTATAAGTTCTCTATTTTTAACAATCAGGAACATATTTATAGGCAAGATAATCAAAACTGTAGAGAATGAAGAAAAAATAGAAAAGGGTTGCATTGATGAAGAAATTAAAAGAAGTAATTCCTGTGGAAAGTCATTGAAGAGATGATCAATAAATGTCATTCTCTTTTATTCATGTGGTTTAATGTTGAAGAAATGCTTTGTTCAAAACAAAAGATATTTCATGTGAAATGAAATTATTTATAAAATTATTTTTGTTGTGAATATTAGCAGAACTTGTTAAGTTTCTTTGATTTTTGTAGCTTAGAAATAGTATATATATATATATATAATGATGGGGAAATTTTATGAGAAAGTAGAAAAGGTTTAACAACAGTTTAAAACTTGGTGTCCACTGGAAATCAACCAACAAAAACATCCTAATAAATTTCTATTTCAGTCATAGCAACAAAATCCAGCATAATCATATTCTACCTAACAGCTGTAAGAATATGCAGAAGAGAAATCCATTTAAAACACTTTCGAACTTCTCCAGTACCCTAGTTATTTTAGATTTAATTTGAAACTAAAGGCCCACAAAATATTCCAAAACAAAAAAAGGACCCCTCCTGAGAAACCCATTGAATCAAAAAAATATATTATCCTGCCTACTAATTCTATCACATCTACAATCAAATGAATAAATACAGACTACTTCTGTTATATCAGTAACTGCATTAATTCAAAATGTTTTTTAATGAAAGTACTTTAAAGTAATTGAAGAAGATAGACTCTGTTACATCTAAATATGATGCTGTTTTTGCTCCATTCTAATTGAACACTTTTTTCTAATTGACCAGATGGATATGGTTGCTAGTGAATATTAAAGGAAAGACATTAAATTAAAAAGAAGTCAGTATTTGTGGTGTAAAATCAATGCTTTTTTCATTATTAGTCTACAGACTTACTGAAAAACATATATATATATATATATATATATATATATATATATATATATAGTCTCAAATGCTCTTTGTTTTTAATAAATAGACCCAAACCTACCACAGTATAAAAAAGCAATCATATAAAATATATGTAGCTTTAGTTTCACTCACCTTAGAAAATGTGAATATTGTCATTTCTTAGAATAACAATAAAAGTTAGCATTATTCAGCACAACAATATCAACTCATAATGTTTGTTTTTATTTCTAATTATTTCTTTTGTAATTTCTGGTATGAAGAATTATCATTATTTACATTCAAACTAATGTCTACATTTTTTGTTGTAATTGTTAAATTTCAGCTATTTGACCATATGTTGAGCTGAGAATTTCAAACTGAACCCTTTATTTCATCCACAAGAGTAGATGGTTTTCATTTTGTTTTCTTTGCCTAGGAATATCTCATGTTATTTTTGTTTTTTTGTACTCCTCAGTTTTTGTTATTCCAGCTTCACCTGAGCTCTATCTCTATGTCAGGTAATGCAGACTCAGTGGAAACAGAACAAGCAATATATAAAAATAAAAAGAAGACAAAATATATATATATATATATATATATATATATATACACATACACACACACACACACACATATATATATATATATATAATGATGGGGAAATTTTATGGGCTGCAAAACAAGAGCAATCACCCTCCTGTAGATTAAAGGGATCAGTTTGAAATTCCCTGAAGGTTATCCAGATTGACAGACACCTGTAGAAGGACAAAGGTCAGAACAGCAAAAATCTTATGATGATAACAGTAAAGATGAGGACATTAGTCCAACATCTAATTATTCCTTAAATAATAATTATATTTTTATTTAATTATTTTTACTTACATAAACTATTGCACCAAATATCTACTGACAAACTTTGTGTCTAAGAAAGCAAAATATTTCAAAATATTACTAATTTAGAGTTAATTGAAATTGAAATTGACTTCAACATGAACCAGCATCTTTGTTTTTATTGCTTTTAATGCAGTGTTAATTTCTTGCTAATAAGCAGATGTAATTATCCCAATCTGTCTGCTAGGACAACCATGAGGTTTCATGCTATTCAGAACTATAAAAGCAAGGGACATAAATCCTCTCACTCACTTTTTACTCTAGGATGTAGTAGCATCAAGATGAGGACTTGTCTCTGCCAGGGTAGATATTTTTTTCCTTTGACAAACCAACTACTTAATTTCAAACTACATGTATATCACACACTCACGCATTATAACTAAGTACATAAATGATTTTTCTTCCTTTGTTTCAACTGTCTGTATACTCTTAAATGTAATTTTCTCATTTTTTGGACTATTTTATTCATTATATATATATATATATATATATATATATATATATATATATATATATATATATATATATATTTTTAAACATTATTTTTAGTGGATACCCATATTTTAGTAGACACTCTATTTATTTTCATCTATCGGCCTGAATATTCAAGAAATCTTATTGTACAAAAATATGCACTCTCCAGCAGGATTCAAACCTGCATCCCCTTTGGCAGAAGAAACCATTATTAGGTGCAATATGCTTTAGGCCAACTCAACTATGAAGTATTTCGGTTCTTAAGCAAAGTGCCTTATAAATGCAAATATCAGACTTAAAAAAACCTTCATATCTACACAGTTTCGTATTTTACCTGCCAAGGGGGATGCAGGTTCAAATCCTGTTGGAGAGTGCATATTTTTCTTTAATAAGATTTCTTGAATGTTCAGGCCGGTAGACAAAAATAAAAAATATACTGTTTAATAAATAGAGAGTCTACTCAAATATGAGTATCCACTAAAAATAATGTTTAATGATATCTATCAGATTAGTAAATAAAAAATCCATTACTTCTTTAACATCTTATTTGTTACAAACAAATCAAAATATGTTTAAAACAATGAACTGAAGAATATTGTTCTGAATAAATCATGAGATTATTTTTTGTTTCCACTTATTCAAAGATGTTGGTTACAATTTCCATTCTTCAATATCTGTCTTGGATTTCATAAGGTTACTAATTATGAAAAAAGAAAACTTTTCAGAATACAGCTAAATCCGGTGGATCCCAAAATTTCATCTTTTGAGTTATTCTATAATTTGAATCTTTCAGTTATTCTAATTCTTTTGTTTCTACAGAAATGGTATTTTATTTAGAAATAACAAATATCTTAGAAAAAGATATGAGTTACTTGAACAATAAGTTTCTGCAATCTCTCTCTCTCTCTAGGGACCTCCCCAAAGTAGATAAATATCTGTCAAATTCTCTCTATATTTCCATTTTTACTGAGAAAATCTACTTTTTAGTTCTTTCCAATGTTGATAAAAGTAGGGTTGGGAAAAGCAAGTTGAAATTTTATCATCAACATTCTTGAATTATTATATATTTTCTTGTCTTTGTTCTTTAATGCTTTAACAGAATGAAGAATTGTCATCTTCAAAGATTTAACTTATAATCTGAAATTTCTGCTTGGAAAAACAGAAATAAAATAGAACCAGGTTGAGATGATAAGAAGTTATTTTCATTTCTGATGAATTTTTTGGCTTTTTTCATTTTTCTTTTGTAGTTCGTGATGATGTATAAAAAGTATTTAAAAAATAACAGAACTTTATCTAAACTCAAATACAATAACTGTTTCTTTCAAACCAAAATCGATTACATTGATTACCTTCACCAACATTTATCTTTACCTTTCTTTACTCTTATAGTTGCTAATATATATATATATTTTTATTTATATATATATATATATATCAGGTCATCCCATAAGTTCTGTCCGAATTTTGAATAAAGAAAACAAGTGACCAAATATTACATTTAATTACAGATTCAATCAACAATGTATTTTCCCTGATTATCTATGATTCCTTCCATCTATTAACAAGCTTACTAATTCCATTACTGTAAAATTCTTTTGGCTTTGTTTCGAAGGACTCACAAATGTCAGTTTTAACCTCTCCCTGTGTTACAAAAGCTGTTTCTTCCAAATGATTCTGTAAGCTACGAAACAAATGGTAGTCTGAAGGAGCAAGGTTGGGAGAATAAGGTGGATGAGGAATTTTCTCCCAACCAAGTTCTTCAATCTTTTGTGACGTGATACTTGCTGTGTGTGGTTGCGCATTATCCTGATGAAACATCACCTGTTTTCGATTCACTAGAGCAGGTCTTTTTTCTTCAAAGCTTGGTTCAAATGCTCTAATTGCTGACAGTATATTTGAGCATTAATTGTTGCATTAGGTGGTAAGAATACAAAGTGGATTATTCCTTGGCAATCCCACCAGATTGAAAGAACCTTTTGCCCATGAAGTTCCCTTCTCGGCTGTGGCTGGGGTCCATCCCCTTTACCAAGCCACTGTCTACGACACTTAACATTTCGATAAAAGATCCATTTTTCGTCGCCAGTCACAAGTCTATCCAAAAAAGGTGAAACAAGTTGGCGAGAATAGAGAGAAGAGCAGATGTCAACTCAGGATTTTAGGTTGTTTTCAGACAATTCATGAGGCACCCATTTTCCAAGTTTAGGAACTTTTCCAAGTTGTTGAAGATGACGATAAACAGTTGTATGGTTTGAACTGAGAACCACTGCCAATTCCTCAACTGATAAAGCAGGATTTTCTTCAAGGGCTGCTTTAAGAAGCTTTTCATCAAACTCAACTGGACGTCTGGTTTGATCTTCATCTTCAAGGGTGAAATCTCCACCTCTGAATTTTGCAAACCATCTTCTGCAAGTTCTTTCATTCACACATTCCTCTCCATAAACTGAGTGAATGTTTCTAGCTGCTTCGGCTGCTGAGTTTCCTTTCTTGAACTCATAAAGCATTATGTGCCTCAAATGATTCTTGGGTACTTCCATGTTAGCAGGGTTTTAATCAAACAAAATTTAATTTTATTGTTCTCTGAAATAAAATTTGATCAGTTTAAATGCATCTAAATATAAAAATAATGTTCAGCTCCATTAGACATTATAAAATACTCTTTAAATTTCATTCATTTTAACAAAAAGTTAAAATTCAGACAGAACTTATGGGATGACCTAATATATATTTATATATATACAATAGTGGACACTGAGATCAACACTGAGTGGTAACAGTATGAAACAGACTGTCACTACTCAGTCTTAACTTCACTGCTCACTCTTATATTTACACCCGATTATATTTTATCTGCCATGTTGAACATTTTTACCAATAAATATAGTATAGCTTAAAAGTATATTTTATAATATTATATATATAATATTTAAAATAATAAACACTCATTCTTTCTGCTACCACGGTTTCCACCAATAAATGGTTTCTTCAGGTACCGTCTTTTCTTAAAGCTACCTTCTAGTTTAAAAGATGGTACACCCATCAATCATCATTTAGGCAGGAAAGTTACAAACATTGTACAAAACTGGCTAGCCATGTATGGGAGCTAAAAGAAAAATATGGTAATAGCCCTAATGTATATTGGAGTATTTTTTAAGAAAGCCAAGCCATATAGCATTGGTAATGTCATGTCTAGATTGTGTCAGGAAGAAAAGCTGGCTATTATGTCACATCCAGACTGAGACAACCTACTAAATGATAGGTCTGAGATAATGACAGCTTGCAAACATGCAAATAAGTATTTATTAGAAAAATATGAACCTGTATGAGATCACCAAAGTCTTTTTTCTTCCCCACTCTTTCTTTCTTCTTCTCCCCTCCCACATTTTTTCTCTACTCTAACCTTACCTTTCTTCCTCCCATTACATTTCCCTATAATAATATAATGTGTATAAATAATGTATAGTAAAGCAATTAACCTTTTCACTGCCCAAAGAAAACATTTATAGGTGAAAACTGTGGTAGCAGAAAGGGTTAGTCTTTATTATTTTAAATATTACATAGCTCTGCACTTTCAATTTTTTTGAACTGTACACTGAGCACTCTTTTTAATATAACCGTTTCCCAGATAAGATATACTTTCTTGTTTGTAAAAAAAACAGTTTTATTGATATTTACTCATTTATTAATATATATATATATATATATATATATATATATATAAGCATAAAACATTAGGCAGCATGTATTTTATATACAAAGAAATAATCACGCATAGAATTCTATGCGTGATTATTTCTTTGTATACATATATATATATATATATTATGGGAATTGGGATCAAATATGGACTAGAATCTAACAGAAAGATAGGATAAGGAACAAATAGTAAATGTTTATAAATTTAACATGTTTCACTTTTATTTAAGCTTTATCAGAAATATTTTGAAGATAAATTATGAAAAAGAAAATTGTTACTTTTAGTTCTGTGCTGTTTGTTTTTCATTGGTCAGGTAGATATCATGTGTTTTTGTCATGTGGTGTTAATACCTGTGTGTGTCTGTGTGTGTGTGTGTGTGTGTGTGTGTGTGTGTGTGTGTGTGTGCCTAGAGTCTACTGGGCATTTTAGTGTCAGTCTGATAGTGTCCCTGTACATGCATACACTCATGCACATAGAAAAGGGGATAAATAATGTTTGTTTAACAAAAACATTAATTACTTAAAAACAACTTTGTTTACATTCCAAGTATAAAAATAAAGTTAGCAGATATAGACTTGGAAAGGGCCAGAGTGATGTGTATTTCTTAAAGACTAACTGAACTTTGCTTTGCTGTGATGGCTTTTGTTTGAAACTGGTTTTCCAGATTTAAATTAAAAGGGAATATATTTATTAAGGCTTTCAACATCTGAGCTAGTAGACATTAGCTTCACTGGTAAAACACATACACATGCACACACATATATAATATGATTTGATAATAATGATTGTGTGTCAGTGTAAGCCCACAAGCACATGGAAAAGGATTGTTCTGTTTCCAGAAAATGTTACCAATTAGGTACCTCCACTATTTTGGTAACCAAATGATTTTTTGCAACTAATTGTTAACCTAAGAAAGGGTCATTCTTCTCCCTACTCAGAATCTATTAAATAATAGGCCGCTACCAGTACAACGTATTAGGTTAAACCTTGTACCCTTTGGTTCTCAGCCTGCTAAACTACCACTGTAGCTACTTGTCATATATTACTGGATATATATGGCTCATTTTCTCACTTTCCTGTTACGAACTGCCACCCTGATAAGCCACTGTATCAAAAAAAAAGAACGTCTGTCCCAACCAGAGATGAGAATCGTCCTCTCCACCCACCCTTTCTCTCTAAAATCAACATTCACTTTTCAAATTAACCTAAAGTCTATATGCCAACCCCGACCTCATATCCTTCCTTTCCTCCCCACGCTACATCAGTAAAAGTTATTTTCCTTCCCTTATCACCCATCTGCCAAGAAAGAAAGGGTCATTTACTGACTACTTTGGCCATCGAACCCACTCACCTCCTTTTTCCCTTGTCCGTGCGATATGCCTATCGAGTTGGCTGGGAATATCCCAAATTTGACCTATTGACCTTCCAGAACTTTGTGGTAATTATTTTCGTAGAAAAACGGTTGCTGGTGGGGAGTTGATACGGTAGAAGGCCAGTGACAACCTTATTTCATTTTCTGGGAATGGACTTTCAGCTCCATTTATTCCCCCACCTCCTGTACCATCCCTATTATAGTGTGATGGTGGAAGATATCTCTCTCTCTCTCTCTCTCTCTCTTTCTCACACACACACACAGATACACACACACACACACACACTCGCTGATGAATATCTGAATTTCTGGTTGTGAACATCTGCCCCCCGGGAGATCACGACAGCCACTAGTTAGATGTAACCATAATACTATATCTTCCGATGGGAGAGTGATGAGATGAAGCTTGGGGCATAACTCGGTGATAGTCCACTGAGGTAGCCATCTGTATCGGACTAAAAAGTGACTGGACCAACTACAGTTCTTTTTCATTTGAAATAAAGCTTGGACTATTCACGAATTCTACAATTACAAAGCTCAGCAGGACACAGTGGCTCTTCATGGAAAATGTGGCAAAGCTTGTGGCATCGTTAAAAAAAAGAGTGGAGTAAAGATCTGATATTGTCAGAAAGGTTAAAGACCCTCGCAGGTCAGTTGAACGTAAATTGTTCATTGATTGACGAGAATAATTAAAAAGATATATTTTTGGATCAATTACTGAGATTCGAAAAAGAAAGAAGAAAAGACAAAGCTATAATGGCAAGAAAGATCAGATGTTTTTTAATCTTTTAGCAGGTCGTCTTGTGGATATTTAGAACAAAACTATTATTAATTCTTATAAAGCAATGTCTTCAGGGTTTTTTCTAATAAGATATCAAACAAAGAGTGGATATTTCTTTCATTTTGATTCTTTCTGTCTACATGTAAAATCTGCAGCAAACATAACTAAGATAAACTATTCGATAAACATGCCAACTATAAAAATATGTAAGTAAAATATTTGTAAACTAGACACGGTCCACAAAATAAAAAAAGTCGCATAGGGGCTAAATCAGATGTTAAAAATTGAAGGGAGGCTAAGTTTTAAAGATTCCTGATCATATAATCTTCTCATAAAAAATGAATATTTTAAAATTTACTATTATTATTATCAATCAGTCTTTCTAAACCAATGAGAATCGACCCCACTTTTCTCCTCTACACACACAAACATTCAACATGGACACGCTGTCAACACGTGCGTCAACCAAAGTTTCGGCTCCTTTTCCTTTTCCAAGCCATAATAATAACATTTATTTCTTAGCACTGAACAAAAAATCGAGGTAAGAAAACTCCAAACACCTATGGTATTTTCCAACTAAATTATCTGGACACTCATTACACACATCTATAAGAAAAAACATACGAGGGTGACTGTATATACTTTACTTATTCTTTACCATATCATTCTGTCAGATTCCGATCCATATTTGATCTACATTTGACTCCAAACTCAAAATTTTACTCACTATTACTGTCTCTCAGCAACCAGATAATAAATAAACTTTCCACATCTTGCTGTTTCCCATTTTTACGAATATTTTTGTATATATAAATGTTAGGGGGTTTATAATTATTTACTCAGAGTTAAAAATCCCTTCAATCCCAAATCAACCAACGGTCAAAGGTTACCCTTTCTGAAAAATCTGAGAACATTCATAGGTGTTCCTTGATCAAATTTATTGATAAATCCCAAATATTAGATTTGTGTATCTTTAATCGTTTTCACTTTTGTTTTTTTTTTTTTGTTTTTTTTTTTTTTGTAAATAAGGCTTCCACCGAATTTCTGACATTTATTGCCTTAAGGATATTACATGTACAGATTTGAGACTTGGTGGCAATAGTTAATATTTACTTTAGATTACAAAAATATAAACAGCTTAGGTGTGTCTTAAACAATTTTATTTTTTTAAGGACCTGAAAATGGCTGAAATGCAAAAAAACATTATCCATTTTGAGAACTTCTCATTTGTAAAGTATGTCAGATACAACCATATTCATTCCTGTTCTAGGAATGTCTCTAATGGTATATTTGAAGATTGCTCGATCATTTTACATCCTTAAAATTGCTTATTTTCATCATAAAAGCAGACCAGTTAGGTAGTTTTCAAAAATTCGTATATTTTTGACACATATCCTTACATGTCTGAAGATCATGTGACATAAGTTTCGTTTTGTGAACAAGCTTTTGTCTTGTATTAAAACATATTTTTCTAGAACAACGTGTCATACTGACTGAAATCATGGGTTTGGTTGATTTTAGAACCTCATAAATTCGATTGATTCGTTTTCTACGGCTTATCTCTTTGCAGGTTATTTAAAGCCATAAAATACTTTTAGATTTTAAAAAGTTCTTTTTCCTTTTTTTAGATAATAAGGATTTAGCGATACAAGTCTTACTAATTAATCAATTGCTGGGAGGAAAGCGGTGAATTCATATATTTGCCAAGAGTATTTGCGCGTAAGTTAATATAGCAAACCCAACTGAAATTGGAACTCGGCTTTCCGATTAACAATTCCGAGCCATTATCGCTTACATCGCCCGCACATCCAAGCTTACAGCACCTGGTATTCCCAAACGATCACCCGTCTAGGTACTGACCAGGTTTGACGTTGCTTAACATCGGTGATCGTACAGGAACCGGTGTTTCAACGTGATATGGCGTAAACGTTATAAATTTAGCTTAAGAAAATATGAAGCTGAAAAGTGAAAACTATTTTCGCTTCATTTTACCTTTGTTCATATTAATTTAAAAGTTTAAATGCTAATGGCCCTTAAAATGGTTTTCGGGTTACAATTTTTTTAACTGAACAAAGAAACTAAACCAATATATTAGACTGAAACCGATGCGCTTCGGCTAAGATAAGTTTTTTTTGTCTATTCATATATATTTTTAGTTATATCTGAACAATAAAGATAAATTTGTATCATGTTGGTCATTATTAATTCTTGAAATGTTTGTCTCAAACTTACTTCAAATAATACCGCACAAGCTTATCTATTTGTGACGTGAATATTTGAAGAGAAATTTGTCATCAGTTCTTTTCCAATGTACATTACCAAATATTTAGGATCGTTTTTTTTTTACCTCGACCAAAAGTTTAAAGATTTAACAGAGTAGAAGCATGGGCAGGGGTCTATAAATCGATTGTAGTATGAAAATTAGACATCGACAAGAATTAATATAAGCATTTTGGTGGGAGTGATTTTTCGGGGAGTTCTTTATGGTTCGTTAGGCAAAAAGGGTTTTAAAACAGGTTTGCTTTTTGAAAGTTGATTTCAAAAAACCCGACAAGAAAAAGATAAAATCGAATTCTCACCAAAATTATAAGTTTAGTGAAGGAAGCTTAATAGAACAAAAAGTGTTTAACTTAACATTAATTACACCAGAGCTTAGCCCCACCAACGAAACGATGGTGGATTTGACACAAGGTTTCAATTAACGTGCAGCTCCCTCACGTGTACATGTGGTTTGTGCCAGAAATTGCCCAGTTCCCTTGGCACTTTCCCTACTGAGATGCCTCAGGCATCAGGTTTTAGCCATGACCCTCCCTACTTTATGTGCAGTGAGGGGTAAGATGCAGCCTAGTGGTGGGAGCTTTCTGGAACTGGACTTTGGTTAATTCCCGCCTTGGGTCCCATAAAAGGGCCGAGAAATGATAAAAACTTTAGTTGAAATAGCAGTCGGTCAGTTCATGGGCAATACTTTCGCAACAGCATCTAACTTACGTATATGCACTAAATTGAATCTAAATGAACACATTTTCTTCCTCAGGATCCAAATTAGAAATATAAAATTATCAATTAAAAAAAAAATAATATTCAGTGCTACCTAATTTTTCATATATCGACTGTGTTTTACATTATTAGCCACTTCATGTTTTATCGATATAGAAAATCAATACTCATTAGAAACTAAAACTTTATTTACTAAATAATGATAACATCTGTGCAGTTAGGCTGAAAGCTAATTAGTTCTACGTAGATAGAAACAAACTGTAGTCATATGTATGAAATATCCCGAATTTTAAAGTCTCAAATTAAAAGCCGTCATTTCGAGTTTGAAACTTTAAAATTTGCTACAAAGCTGATTTGATGAATAAGAAGAAATGTTTAAATTTAACGTTTGCAAAAGGTAAAATAATATTAAAAAAAGTTATTTAAAAATGCCGTTTCTGACAAGCTGAAATTTTTGGTTGTTATTGCAGCGAGTAATTATCGAAAAGTACAAGATGTCGGGTGCTAAATTAGATATCAAAACATATGAGACCTCTAGGCCTCTTTTAAAAATACATACCAAAGGAAAAATCGAATGAAATGTTCAACTGAAAAAATGAAGACCGATTATTCACCTGTTCTTTTTACCAGCGAATACCATACCTTTGACGGCCCAACCAAATGGATGGCGTAAAGCTTGGGTGGCTGCTGGCGGGAAACCACCCTCACGGGTTGGCTGAGACGTCAACAAGGAGGAGTTAGTTTAATGTTTTGGGTTGAGATTATTTTCAGAAAGAAAATTATTTTTATGCACGACAATGCTCCATCAGATTCAGTGAAGAAAATTAATATAAGAATAAGATGGGTTTCAAAGAAACTTGAAACTTTGATTAATTGACCGGCTTGTTCGCCCTACCATAACCCGATTAAAAACTTGTGGAGCATTCGAAAGAGGATATTATTATCATTGGTGGACAGCAATTTACAAGCAAAGATGGACTTTGGAATGTTAATCTGAATACCATGCAGTCTATTTCATCAGAAGTAATACAACAATCCTGAAAAGTACTGGATGAATGACTTAACACTAGGGGACATGAAGCAGACATTTCACTTGAATGTTGCCCTTATATAACTTTGCGTTATTAAAAAAAATCACAATGTTACTGTTTTCAATTTTTTGTTCAGATATTTATTTTTGTAAATATTTCGCACGTTCTGTAATGCTTAATTACAATATAATGCGTCATAGTATTTCAATAACCTGCTTAGTCGTTAAGACTTGAACAATCTGGTAAAATTCATAAAACTGTTGTCATAAGAGTGACACGTCATCTATTATAATTTGTATATATTAGATTAAATACCTTTCACATCAATAGTGTAAATATTTCCATGAATATCTTCAATAGTCCCCTCTCCGCAAATTAGTAACATTGTGAAATGGTGGTCGATAGTCAAAAAATAAATGTTCTATATCATATGTCCCTTTAATGATTTTCAGTTGTTTTTTATGTGCGTGGGTGTTTTTGAGAATACAGGTTCAGTATCGTTTATCCGAAATTCCAAAATCCGAAAGATTTTCAGGTGCTGACATGACTTGCCACAAATGGAAAATTTCAGAAAATCCAGCTTCGTCGGCAACGTTGGTGTCAGTTGTTTTGTTAGCGATCGTCACCGTAACACTTTCGTTCGTGGATTACTTGTCAGGTGTTTCTTGTTCGGTAAAGATATTATTTAAAATGTCAAAAAATCCTGCATTTATATTTTTTGTAAGTAGTTTTTGTACACGTACAGAAATTACAAAACATTTTTTTTACGTGAAATCTTAATTTCACCACTTAAAAATCTATGTGAGCATTACATCACTAGCATCGTTGCCTGTATCTGTATGTACACAAAATTTCTTAAATGCTTTATATAAAACTACTTTCAGGGTATGTTATTTATTTAAAACCACTTTCAGGGTATATGTATAAGCTGTGTTAGTTAGGAAATGTAAAGGGATATCGTGTTTATGCTTGGATTCCATTACCAAGCTGCCCCATTTTATAGATGCTAAATACAAATTAAATAGCATGCATTCCAAAATCCGAAAAATATCTGAAAACCGAAGCACTTTCTGTCCCGAGAATTTCGGATAAAGGATTCTCAACCTGTATTTGATTTTGCGCATTTGTTTTGATATGCAAATGTGTTCAATTTATTTGCATAAAACACACAAGAGTAAACGTTCGATCGTGTTGGTGGATCGGCATTTTAACAATAAATCATAACACTAACAAAAACTTTGTGTAAATAATAAATCTATAATTTTTAAATCATAACGAAAAATATTATTGAAAATAATTCATGTCAGTCAATCGGCTTCTGTGACAAAATGAACGCAAATCAATTTAAGATGCTCTTAGAATTATTCGTCTTTTATTCTCATCACAAACTTTCTATAACAATAAACTTTATGATAATGAAAATGTTCATATATTTTGTTGTGTGTCTCTTTCATACGCCTTTAGATTCATCGGTTTACAACAAAAGGAATGATGAAAATTTCTAAGTTGCAAAAATAAAATTGACGTTTTCAATTTGTGAATGGGCGAGTATTTTTAAATTTAGCTAAGTACAAAGCAATAATCGATAAGCACCCAGTGAGGTTCGAACACGCTACATAGAATTACGTTAACGAAAGTCTTTGTTCTCTTATAGTTTGATGGCACGAGAAGTTTTTAGTTGTAACTAGCATTAGTTCAAAAAGATCGCTTTTGTTTGTTTTGTTAGCGTACTTTTGTTTATCATTTGGCTGTAGTGGTTTGGGGTGTATAATAATTACAGATAAATAGTATTTTATGGTGATGGTCATTTGTTCAGATACAAGAGAATGGACACGAAGTTCAGCTTTGGAATTGCGGTTCTCAATATATATTGTTCTCACGAGGGATTGGATATAGTAATTTTGTTCCTTTTTTATTTCCTTTTCTGAACGCATCCTTGGAAATTAGCGTCACTTGCAAACGGAGTAGTTTCAAGAGGTTCCGAGTTATTTTATCCCTTTTGTCTGAAAATTAAAATGAAATGTTTGTACTCGCATTTTTGGTAACCCTTTATTGCTGTGAGTGGCTAGTTGCTCTTTTAGCGTGCCTGCCAATGTTGGCTTGTTGGCTTTCGAATAGGTTAACCAGGAAAAGGAAATTGAAAGGTTGAACTATCGTCCGGTTCACACTTCTCCCAGGCCTTTTGGACAAGAGTAGCGATTTATCCCCTGTTTCCTGATTAAGATTGGGTTTCCGGTCCCTTCTAAAGCCTTTTCCTTCTCTCTCTCACTTCCGGTAGTCCCTTGCATCTTGGTAGCATTGTCACCTTGCTTGGGGTGGTGTTTCTTACTCTGTAACCCTCTACCTCGAGTGGCTCTTGGGCCTTATATAGTGAACATCACTGTAAAAAAAAAGTCACTATTCTTTGTATGTCTGTTGTCACGTTGAATACAACAACCGGAGAAAAGTTTCCATCTAGAATTCGTGGAGAGAAAGTACGCACATATTCCTTCAGGATAACGTTCGGCCACATATTTATTTGGTGACCGGACAAAATTTGTTAGATTTTGGTCCGGAGGTTTCTTGTTTTTACTCATACACTTGTGTATCAATTACAGATGCCGGTACGATTAATTTATTTCCTTCAAATTCTGTATCCTCGACACGCTTCTTATTTGATACGGTACGTTTATTATTTTTTAAATAAATTTCTTAGCGATACTATTATTTCGTTACATGTTTATTAAAATTTCCCGGCGGAACAGTGGCATGCTTATTTTATAAATGGAACAATTCTCCCCGGAATAACTATTCCACACCGCACTTTGGTAGACAAGAACATTCGGCAAATATTTAATTCCTAGATTACCATTTATGCCGGTTTTTGCAGAATTGGCATAATGAAAAAGAATTATAATTGTTTGGCACTGGAATACCGCAAAAAGTTCTCAGAAGTAGTCCATTGTTGAGAAAGATGAAGAGTTCGGGGGGAAATTATGAAATTGAATAAAAGATAGTACTTGGACAAAACGGTATTTTGTTCATGCCGAAATTTTTTTTTTTTAACTTAATAAAACTAACTGTGGTGAACAGCCCCGTAGAAGCAAGCGATCCAGAGTGGCTTGCATTTGGTGCATAGGAAAATAAGGGTCTTGCCTTAACGGGCGTGAAAATGGCATTACTCTCCCGTCTAGCAGTTCCAGCAGTATGCGCGGTAATTAGGGTTTTTTTGTACAGGTTGGCATGAATCCACCAATAGCAAGTCGTGTGCTGATTGGTCGAACTGGAGGAGGCTGGGTAACCGAGAATAAAAGCGAAGAACGCTGATTGGTTGGTCGGCCGCAGTGTTGGCCTGATAACAGTGGGCTGGAACAGTGAAAACGGGGAGAAAAAAAAAGACGGATATACGTTGTGAGGTGTGCAGAAAGCAAGAACGGCGAATTGAACCAGCGGTATCTTGATTTGTACAAGTGACGTCGTAGCAATACAGACTTATTTACACTTACACTAACCAAATTCTTGTGGTAACTGAAATAGTAATAACAGTCGATTAGCTTAGTTTACCAACAGCGACCCCATAACGGCGAGGCACACGAAAGAATCTCGTATCAATATGGAAAGTGACAAAATATAAAACAAGAAATAGAAAGGCTATTCATATTCTAGGTGTATATGGAAGTAAACAGGAAAACAATATGAACGATCACAAAATCATTTATGCAGGAGGAGAGGAAAACGAAAGAGGAGTCGGACTAATATTAGATAAAAACAAGAGGAAATGTAGAAAGAGTTGCTATGGTGAAACTAAGAGCCATTTAATATGGCGGACATAGTGGTATATGCATGCATACCAGAAAACAACAATGAAACAATAGATAAGTTGTACAACACACACTAGTTAATGTCAAATATGAGAGTAAATGACAAGAAATTATTATTATCAATAAGGGAACTTAATGTAAAAAGGGAACAAGATAGTAACATGCTTTTTAAGTATGAAATTGGATCACGTAATGAACACAGAGAAAGATGGCTTTATTGGTGCATTTGGTTTGAAGAACACCCAAGAAGCTTATGATCTTGAGAAAACTCGGCAGGAGACATTAAAAAAACAAACTTCTTAAACCTCAACAAACAAGTTAGACATGCATTTTTGCTATCAATTCACTCCAAGCAAGGCGATAATACTTCTAAAATGCAAAGGTCTACTGGGAGTGAAAGAGAATGAAAAAAAAAACTTTAAAAGGAGCCGGAAACCTAATCCTAAACAGGAAACAAGGGATAAACATCTACTCCTGTTCAAAAAGCCGGGGAGGGATATGAAACGGGTGATAGGTTTGTACTCTGAATCATACTGACGGAACAATTGGACAATGATTGCAGGAAGAATCGCCTCCTAGTCATATGAAAATTGTCAAGTTACAAGTATTAAAGAAGCCCCCAAAACTATGACTAAACTGTAATGTGGCAAATTCTACAGCGATTCCATTTGCAAACAAACGTATGCAATTGCCGTTAAGAACAAATATGAAACTTTGGAACAAATAAGGGATCCAAAATGGAACATATCAAGGGAAGCACTACTGCTATATGAAAATCAAGACGTGGAAAAAAGATAAATAAAATGGACGACAGCTGAAATTATTGACCTAAGGAAAGAAAGACAATAGGTAATACCAATAAATGTTGCAGATTATATGTGATTAAGAAAGATCTTCAGGAATAAGTACAGGTGAGTAAAAAAAGGAATGGCTTAATGAGAAATGCGCAGAGATTTAAACATCAAACAAACTGCAGAGCGTAGACGTGATAAGCATGCATAAAAGATAAAACAGGCAGCAAGGCTGAAAAGGTTCTCTTTGACAGGATGCATAGAAGCTAAAAATGAAAACTTCATAATGAAAAAGATAGAACTGAGATGGAATGAATACGTAAGAGAGAAGTTCTATGATAACAGAGGAGAGAAAATTCCTAAAATCATGAAAGGATCCGTAAAACTAAAATCTGAGGTTAGGTCGGCACGGGACAATATTAAAAGCAAAGCAATAGTCCAGATAGAGATGCTTGACAATCTGAGAGGATTTGGGGATTGATAAGGTTACCAAAGTGATAAGTGAAATATATTAAAGCAGTTAAATATCTGAGGATCTCAGTCGAGCAATCTTCATAGTGCTGCCATTGAAACTAGATTCGAATGAATACGAATTCAATCAAACAATCAGCTTAACGGTTCACATAATTAAACTTATAGTTACAATTGTAATGAATATATGTCGTAGTAGAATTATACCGAAAACAGAGCAAGAATAATGTAGCTTTGTTCATGACGCAAGAACAAGAAACTCATTTTTCATTATCAGCATGATATTACAGCAAGCAGTATAAATGTAGATCTGTATGTGTCATAGATTACACAAAGGTAACCGATAAAGTGACATGAAGAATTCCTTGAAATATTAGAAAACCTTGATCTACATGGAAAGGATATTCAAATAATATGTAATCTGTACTGGAAGCAAACAGATTCTATGCGAACAGAAACCGAGTTATTACAGAAAGAAGAGTACAAGGATGTGTTTTCTCGTTGGATTTATTTAACTTGAACAGCAAGGTGATTATCAGAGTCTAGGAGACTTTTTCTTTTTCTTTTTTTAATCATTTCACCCCAAACAAGAGGGAATGCCACTAGTACGCAGAATGTTACAGGGTGTTAAAGTGAGAGGAAAGGACAAAAGATGAACGGGATTCAAGAAGACAAAATAGTGACTGACGTTGCATTTAAACCCTTGAAGATTGTAGTTATCAGAGAAGCACGTAAACGGAAGAGAGTTCCACATGTGAGAGGTGCGAGAAAAGAAATTGTTGGAGTAGAAGTGACGGTTGCATTTAGCTATTTCAGCAGTAAACCGGTAGGACCTAGATGCCAATCTAGTATCACGCTTAAATTCATGTAGTCGGCACCAGGGAAAAAAGCTTGTCAGAGCAGTTGCCATGAAAATATTTGTAGAAAAGACAAAGGGAAGCTTCGTCACGTATCGTTGGACGTGACCTTAACAATATTCGCTACGCAGGCAATATTGTATTGATGAAAGATTCAGAAGGAGAACTGAAAGAACTATTGGACAAAGGCGTAAAAGAAAGCATAAAAAAGGTATTAACCTTTAGCTGAAAGAAGACAGAACGCGTGGTTGTCAGCAAAAGGAACGACATATGGTGTGAGTTACGTATCTATCACGTAAAAATCAATCAGACGCAAAGTGTGGTATAGAAATTCAACAACGCATAGGAATAGCGAAAGATACTTTTTCAGAAACTGAATAAAGTAATGGGAGCAGATAGGTTTGCCTATCGTCCGGTTCATATTCCTCCTCGGTCTTTTGAACAGGAGTAGAGGTTTATTTCTTGTTTCCTGTTGAAGATTGGCTTTCCGGTTTCTTCTAAAGACTACTTCAACTCTATACTTATAACGTATTTAATATTTATTTATATTTTTCCTCAATAGTACTAGATAGGCTCAGCTATCATCCGGCTCGCATTCCTCCCTGTTCTTTTGAACAAAAGTAGAGTTTTATCCCTTGTTTCCTGTTTAGGATTGGGTTTCCGGTTTCCTCTGAAGTTTTTTTTCCTTTTCTTTCACTTTTGATGGCCTCCTTGTGTCTTCTTGGTGGTATTATAACCTTGTTTGGGGATGGGGTGCCTTTTACTCTGTAACCTTTCACCTTGAGTGGCTCTTGGGTCTACAGGGTGAACATCATTGTACAGGGTGAACATCATTGTAAAAATGGACTAAGGAATCGAAAAATGTCCTTAGAAACAAAGAAGAGTGCTGGACTACGGTGTAATACCTTATATCGTATACATGAAGAAGGAATTTGAAATGACAGACATTTCAGAATAAATTTTTTTAGAATAAAAACTACAGGGAAACTGCTAAGAAACAGAATGTGACAGCTGAAATTTTGTAGACACGTCGCGTGGAAAGCAGGTTTGGAAAGTTTAACACTCACAGGGATCATTGGAGACAAAAGAAACAATGGGAAATGATGAGTAGGCTACTTGAGAAGTTTGTGCAAATAGATGAAGGAATAAGTATCGTAAAGACAAAGAGGGATCATAAAAGGAAAATAATTATTTATATCAGCAAAAGACAGGAAGTTGTGGGGAGTCATTATTTCCTATGTCCTGAAGGAGCATGATACATAGAATAAGAGAAAGAGAGAGAGAGAGATGTATGTATTAGCTCACTCCTTCAGTTTATTATTTGAAACGCCACTTAGTTCTCAGGCTAGCTCATTTATTTGTGTTGACAATCCCTTAAAAAGTACTTTTTGATTTCTTTATTTAACATAAAGGAGTACGCACTAGTTTAGTACAACCGCCCACTTTTCTTTCTTTTTGCTCAAAATCCTTCGAAGAGCAGTGTAAGAAATTTCTTACGAGGGTTTTTAACCCATATTCTTCTATATATGACACATTTTCCGCAACGTATTTAAAAGTTGATGTCGTTTTTTCTGTTATGGGTTAGAAAGAATAGAACTAAGTTCCACGTATCTTTTATAATCTGCCGCACTCTGCTTTCCATATTTCCGCCCAAATTCTTCGAGAGTCTGCGATGACAAGTTTTTGGTATTCCTTAAGTGTGAAAATCGAATTATCGTTAGTGAACAATATGGACGTTTTCTTTCTTTATTGCGTTCATCGGAACTTACCAACTCTCATATTTGATATTCAGACAAATTTCCTCTTTTTCTTTTTATGTATAGTGTCCATTCAGGACCTGGGCGATCATGGCTCTTCACAACTTCCTATTCTTTGTAGCTCTAAGTGATAACATAATGATTTTAAAGAAGCTGCTAATGAACCACAGATGTCCTATTAATTGCCGATTTTCCTTTTAGAAAGAAAATATATTTTCAATCCATCCATGCAGGTACTTAATATTTTCTAGATACCATATCCATTCAGAACGTGGGTGATCATGGCTCTTCACACCTTCTTACACTTTGTAGTTATAAATAATATTTGTCTTCTTTTTTGTTTCCCTCCAATTCCCTGTTCTGCCATCTATAAATTTGTTAGATATGTTAGTTCCCATTTTCTTTAGAACGTTCTTATTACTCACATTTTCAGTCCATAGTATTCTCATTATCCTTCTGTAGATCTACATGTCTGTTGCCTCAAATCTAACTTCAGTCAACACTAAAATATTGAAAAGTTTAACATTGAAAGCACAAAATCCCATCATGAGTTGCAATTGTCGTGGCATAGTAGGTAAGGTACACGTACCAATTTTCTCATGCATTAAGATAAAATTTTTAAAAAAAAGAATCTTCCATATTTTCCTCAATACCAAAAATTGCCCAAAATGATTCTCCATATTTAAATACCACAAAGCAACTCGAAACAACAAAATTCAAGTCACTGTCGAAATGTGACACTTAGAGTGACACACTTGCTAAAGATTGTCACTTACTCTTCTTGCATCTGTCCCCGACAGTATTATTCTATCTTAGAGACTCTATAAGAGAAACAAGAACAAGATGCTTCCTTAATATTTGTACCAAGGAATCAGACAATAATCGAAAGAATGTTTTTGAATTTTGGTTGAATGAAGCATTGTTAAGTGTTAAGTATGTATCGCAAGGGAAAAAGAAATTCACAACTGATAATTCTTAGTGTTAGTTTCTTTTGTTTTGTTTTTTAATTGTACACAACATATTTCGTGGAAACCCTGAACTGTTCTATAGAGTCACTGGGTTAGAATGAATAAATAAATAAAAATAATAATACAACGGCACTGAAAGAAGAGCGCATTTAAGAAAAAAGAAAAGACAGTTGAACAACGTTGGTAAACAATTTCGGTATATTTCAATTTATGTTTAAAATTGGTCTACGAGTAAATCTTTAAAAATGCAAGTCTAATTTTAATTTAATAATAATAATTAGTTGTTGTTTTTCTTTTTTTATTAAATTTAAATTAAAAGAATAAAAGCGAAAACATCTAAAAACGGCAGCTCTGGTTGCATAAATACAGATACACTCACTACTCTGTAAGTAAAAAGAAAAATGTTGTTTTGCAGGAAATATGATTTCTAAGGGTTAGCAGATATTTTTTATTTATATTTTAATTGAGTACGCCATTTCTACAATAAAAAAAAGCAACAACAAAAATGCGTATCTATTTCACATCAACAAATCTTTTTCTCTTTTTATATTTCTATTAGTAACTTTTACACTTTACTTTAAGAATAAATGTTCGATTTCCAAAATTTTCCAGGACGTTTCATATACAGTGTAACCCGGATATAAGAGAGTTGTCGGGACCGGAGAAGTCTCTTATATCCGGGTTTCTCTTATATCCGGGTTTGGTCTATTATATATACATTAACACAGGCTCTAATTTGGGACCAGAGAAAATTTCTCTTATATCAGGGTTTCTTATATCCGGGTTACACTGTAGAAAGAAAGGAATTTCCTGACGTACAATATTCATTCAAATACATATTTTAAGCCCCCATTTTCTTCAATCTGTAAGTGTAATTCACCTTAATTTTCAATGTAAGCAAATTTGATGGTATAATTTATCTGTTATTCAAAGTCAAAAAGACTTCAAATCTAATTTGTTGCATTTAAATGTTTACTAGTTGAGCCAAAGCGCTTACCCGTCATTTGCTCAAAAACAGTAAAATGACTGATCTATTGTGTCGGTGTGTATATCACGTAGCTCCACTGACTTTTTTTTAAAACTTGATGTTGGAAAATGGGTGGAAAAGTAAAGGGAAGAAGCACTTTTGAGACTTGGTAGGTAAGGCGGGGGTTCAAAGTATGGAGGCGTTTCGTCTTTCTCTTTTTCTCTCCCTCCCTCTCTTTCTTTCGCAAAGGCACTTGTCGTTTGTTGTGAGTCGTTGTGTCGGTCGCTAGTATTTCAAACGCATGTCTCTCACTTTTATAATCTCTGTTCTCGTCATTCTTCTTTTTCCCCTCTTTTGTTTAATGGCAGCGTTTGGATTGTTTCTTTTCTTCCTGCTTTCCTGGAAACACGGAAGAAGGAGAAATGAGAAAACAAGCAAGTCAGTTGGAAGTGGCCACCCAACGAGAGAGGCCTCACGTCTCAGTTTAGTAGTTAATGTTCATCCAGTTGGAATAGAAGGAAACAGAGAAGACATGCATTTCCACGTTTCTCAAGTTTTTCCCTCTACACGCACTTGCGAACTCACTTTAAATGCGTATTTCTCATTTGATTTATGGTAGACCCGCCATATGTAACTCTTCTTTGCTTCTCTATGTGCCGTGTCTCTCTTTAAAATGTGGGCGATCGTGGCTCTCCACAGTTTCCGGTCTTTTGTTACTTTCAGTAAACTTACTTCTTTACAATCCTTCCATAATATTTGATCTACCATTCATTTATTGTCAAGTAAGTTTCTCGTCAAATCTTTTTTTCTGTTTTGCTTGCCTTTGATGTGCCCCATGTGTCTTAAATTTACCAGGTCTTCTTTCTTCTTAATGTGTCCCCAGAAATGTCAGCTGTTTCTGATCGTTAGCAATAATCTCTTTGTAATTTCTATTCTTAAACTTTGTCATATGCTGTGTTCATGCTATTTCCAATGTAAGTTGGTAGAGAAACACATCTCTTGGATGCTTTTTTTTCTTTTCTTTTTTCTTTACAGTGAGGGGGAGGCACTCGAGGTAGAGGGTTACAGTAAGGGGCAGCTTATATGGATAAGAGGGGAAGATAACAGTTAACCCTAGACTTGAACAACTTAAGATTGTAGTGATCAGAGAAACATCCTCTTGGCACTTGGTTCCACAAAGCAGAGGTTCGGGGGGGGGGGGGCTGCTCGAGTGGAACTTACTTCACATCAATGGAATTCAGAAGGAATGTAGGTAGTTTGCTACAATGTAAATGGCATGACGAGTCCTGGCCATGAAGGTTAAAACTGGTGGAACCAAAGAATGCAGTTCGTCCAAAATTAAAATTTTATTTGAAATGTCAGAAGTTCTTCAGATGGGTGCCAAGAATACTGTAATCATTAAACAGAACATGTGAGCAATGAGAAAGTTTTTGAAGAAAATGAGATCTAAAAAGACACTCATACTTAAAATCAAGAAGAAAGAGATGAGATTTATAGTACATATTATGAAAAAGGATAACTAGGAATACTTAATACTCACAGGATGTATTGATGGAAAAGCGGGTAAGAGGAAACAGCAATTAACCTAGAGATAGTGCGTGTATGAAGAGCAAGGGCTAGGAGTGATGGTAGAGTCAAACGTTGCTTAGAGCTACCAGGGACAGAAACACATGACTACCAACACTCTGATTATGATTATATGATATCTGTCTATTGCATTAGAGTTGGCATGAACAACTCTAGTTAGAAAATAAAGGGTGAGGAGAGTAAGAGAGAAAGGAAATAGCACCGATGCAAAGTGATACCTATTTTGAACAGCCCAAAATGCAAATTACAATTTGGAGATACCAAAATCAAACAAGTACAACAATTTAAATATTTGGGAAGTGTTTTGACAGAGGACGAAAATTACAATACTAAAATCTGAAGGTACATTGGGATAGCGAAAAATGCCTATCAGGGAAGCAAAGTATTAAGAAACAGAAAAAGTTTGTTAAAAACAAAGAAAAGAGTATTAAACTATTACATAATATCAGTCCTCCTTTATGGCAGTGACAGCTAGACAATCTCCTCACAGATGAAGGAGGGATTTAAAGCAATAGAAATGTGGTTCTACAGAAGGATGCTGAGAATTGTCAGAACATGTGAGCAGTGACAATAGAGAAAATGGAAACAAAAAGGACACTTATTGAAATTTCTAGGGAACATAATGAAAAGAGAGGGTTTGGAAAAGTTGATACTCATAGGGCAGATTGAAGGTTAGAGGGATAGAGAAAAACAAAAAGCTTGTGTAAATGGATGGCAAAACAGGGTTTAGGAGAGATAATAAAAAGACAACATAATAAGAGTTACAAAGGACAAGAAATTGTGGAGAGTCATCATCACCAATATCCTGAAAGGACATGGCAGATAGAAGAAAAAGATAGTGAAAGTGCAAAATTATTAATTTATTATGTTGCACTACAGAAATCTATTTATTTATTTTCTTGTGAAGGATGCGACAGAAATACCTCCCACATATACCACTTACATTCTTACCATTATGTGGGAGGTATTTCTGCCACAACTTGTATATATTTCAAACATTTATTGCTCTATGCACTTTATAAATAATAATTCAATCTAAAGGGTCAAGAATCATATTTATTTTACCAACCGAAATGTTTAAAAAATTTTGAATATGTTTTTGGCTTTTTGCAAGACCAAATGTTTGCTTCATGTTTCTGATATTTCTGTCAATTTATTTTCTGACAAAGTGACAAAAATAAATTAATAGGAAAAAAATGTCATTAGGTCAAATTAAAATTTGACTATCATTCAAAAGAAAATCTTCTAAAATTTCTAAGTTCATTGATCATTTTTGCTATCCAGAAAAATGCTTTCAGCTACCCTTTTATGCACTTTTACCAAAAGTACTTACATTTTCTTTTGAGAAAGCAAAAATTTCAAAATTTCTTCTTATTAAATTCAAGTAGCTATTGATGCAGAAAATGAGCTAGGTAAGCTGAGTTCAAATTCTAGCCAAGGCTATTGTGTTCACATTTGCACAAATGAATGTTAGGAATTCATCATCTCTTCTTCTAAACCCCAACCTGTATTGGGGTAAATAGCAAGGTAGATTGTGTTCTCTAGCCTTGGTTGAAAATCAGTTTATAAATCTGAATTTAAAATGTCTACTGCCTTGCAACAATAAAGACTTATGGGAAATGCTTCAGGAGTCTAGGAAAAAAAGTTGGAGTTGCAGTCCATAAAGCAATTCGTGATTAAATTCAGCATTGTCCTGATGACCTGTCTAATGGTGCTAGAACCATGTCTATCAGCATTTACCTTTGTATTGGATCATTTCAGTGATGTGGAAAGGGAGATCTGCTTCATGGTTAACAGCCTGTCTCCTTGAAGACAAGAAAGACGGAAAGTATCAGAAGACAAAATGCCTGAAACATCATTGAAAGCATTATTCCATAGTCTCTCGAGACTGTTGGATGCATGCAGTAGAAGTTTGGTTGTACTGTTGAACAACTCTATGAGAAAACACAAATCAGTTTCAGAATTTCAAAAAAAGTATCTCTGTATTAATACCTTACTACCTATTTACATTACTACCTACCTATGTACATTATTAATACCATTACGACCTTACTACTTACCTACCTACCTACCTTATTAATACCTTACTACCTCAGTCAGTTATGTGCCATACCTGATACATGCTTAGGCAATCATATATCTTTCGATACATGACTTACAAAGCAGATTTTTCCCACTGTTCATTGACATTTCTTTCTGCGATAGACTAGTTGCCATACAAGGCTATAGAACCCGGTCTGTCCTGCTATTTACCCATGGGGGAGAAGAAGTGGATTCATACCTTTCCCAAGGGTATTAAAATGTAAGTGAATGTAATGGATTCAACTGGAATTCGAACTCAGCTCTCCGATTCCTCAATCCGAGCCGCTATCCATTGCTCCACCATGCCTCCCTTACCTACCTTATTAATACCTTATTACCTACCTACCTACTTTACTACTACCTTACTACCTACCCACCCTATTATTACCTACCTACCTACCTTGTGTGTGTGTGTTGCTCCAAAGAAAAATATTAAATAAAGCTTCACCCACATTTAAAGAGGTAAAGTTATAATAACAGCTCAAGATTTTCTCTCTTTCCTTCATCTCAGTCCTTACCTTTCTTTCCTTTCATCCAATTTCCATTTTTTCTTTTTCTTAATTTCTTTCATAAATTTTTTCTCTCACTGCAACTTCCCTGATTTTTGCAATTTTGTTGCCATGTGGAAATGAACAGAAACAATCGATGGCTGTGTGTGTGTGTGTGTGTGTGTGTGTGTGTGTGTGCACACACACACACACACACACACACACACACATATATATATATATATATATATATATATATATATATATATATAAAAAATAGTTCACTTATCTCTTTTAATTTGTATTGCAAGTTTCATGGAAGTTTTACTGTTGAATGCAACCAACACTTCTATTCTAACAGTTTCTTTTCTCACACTTCACACCTGTGGAACTCTCTTCTGATTTCTTGCTTCCCTGTAAACTACTATCTTCAAAAATTTAAATTGAAAAGTCAGTTGTCATCTTCTATCTTCTTGAATCCTATTGCTTTATTGTTTTTCCTCACTTCTCCTCACTAAAGTCTTCTCATTCTCTTTCACTCCCTATAAACTCCTGCATCCTAGTGGCATTATCTCATTGCTTGGGAGCAAGGAAGCGATTAAAATATTGTTTAAAATTTGTTATATTTGAAAATGGGGAGTCTGCAAAAGGACATTAGAAAATATAGATAATGTATATAGTAGGTATTGACATCAACACTCTATGGTGACTGTCAGTTTCACATTCCAAGCAATCTTCAAACCATGGTCTGAAGACTACTTGAGACTTAAAACTGACAATCGTGTAATAATACTGATGATAATGTCCACATTACCTATCTCTCTTTCTCCTCTCTCTCTCTTGTTATTAATCAGCTGACCATGTTTGAATTCTAGTTAAGTTCTATACAATCACTTTCATACATATACCCTTAAGAAAAGTATGAATTGATAGATTTTGTGGCCATCCAAGAAAAAGAAATAACCATTTTGAAAATTGCTAGGTATGAAACAGGCTGTAAATGGATAACTAGATAAAAATATTATTTTTGATATAGTGTGTGTGTGTGTATGTGTGTGTGTGTGTAACACTGATCCTAGGTAGGAGTGCCAAACTATATGTAAATTATGACATTTTTTTTTATCAGTTCTATGCTAGTAGAATATGATTTTATTTCAGTATATCTACTTTATTTATTTTCAAATCAAAATCTAAATGTCTTCATATAGTTTAGAGAAAAATATTCTTAATATGGTACGATATATTTTTGTGCATACTGTCATATGAAATGCTAATAAATAATGCCATTTGTTTTCCTTCATAAGAACAACAATTCCAGATATTCATGGGGTATTTTTCCCATAAAATCTAATCAGTATTAAATCCTGTGACCTTCAGATCAATAATCAACCAATCAGAAAATGTTTTACACACACACATCACCCATTGTGAATACATAATGAACAACTCCCATTATGTATATTCACTGTCTATTTTGAAAAGATTAGGAGAAAAAATAGTTTCATTTGGAAAGAAATAAAAGCTGTAGGATTTTAGTGATAAAAAAAGCTCGATGAAATCAATTTTCAGAAATGCCTTGGGGAAAATATTTTTCATTAATTATTCTGTAACTTTTTGGATCTTTCTACATTACATGTAATCTGAGAAAATCAACTGATTGCATTTCCAAACTCATTAGGCAAAAGGGATTATGTGACAGTCGATGTAGATGTACATTAACAAAGGATGAAGAACATAGGAAGATGTACGAAACATCAGTTGGACTTTAATGTAAGTCAACTATATTGCTAGGAATTAAGAAGAGCATAATAGAATAACAAGCACCTCAAATATTTACAAAGTATAATTTTATCTGACACAGGGTCACAATTATAGAGTGCCCAATGAAGATCAAACTCAATATCAAGTGTCTGCAAGATTAGGTTTGTTATAATTGTATTCTTTGAAACTCTCTAGTCTCTATCTATCAGGACTAAACATGAATATAGTAGCTGTTTTACTGCTATTGTCTGAAGCACTGGTTTTCCACTCATGTGCCACAGCAGGATGATAGGTGTGCTGCGAAAATTTTTAAAGGTTATTAATTAAATTGTTTTCACAAGAAACCCAAAGCACAATAAATGTATATATCAAAATCAAAAGCCCTTTAAATTGATTATATGATTATATCATTGTTATAATAAATAAACGTATACATAATATATAAAGTAATATAAAAAGCAGGCTTTTCTGTAATAAACAATATTAAAAACAAAAAATGATCGCAGCTATAATCCTTGGAAGAAGACTTAAGAATATACCTGTCCAAAATTCAATCTTGCAGTGAAAAAAAACAAAACATCAAGCTCAGTTAGGTCATTAAATGTTAAATTATAATAAATAGCAAAAATAAATAAATATAAGTTTGTTTTTTTTTAAGAATTTTAATTATTATCTTTTTATTACAAATTATAATAAATTATTTTGTTTGCGTTAATAAATAAATCATAAAAATTATACTATTTTTTTTACTCATTTTTTGATCATTATAATTTAAGCATGCTGCAGAAGTTTAATGAAAGGTTCATATGTGCCTTAAGATAAAAAGGTTGAAAAACATTGTTCTGAAGAGTAAAAATTAGAAATAATCAAATGCCAATATAGGAAATCCCTTACTCTGGGATGTGAAATTATTAGATTACTTTCAAAATGAAATTAATAATTTGCAAACACTTACAGTTGAACAATTCTATTCTACAAATTACTTCCTACCAAATTAGTCTTAATCTCTGCCTGCGTTCCATATTTGCTCCTGTTTTTGAATGATATCTTACCACAATTCATCTTGGACACCTAACTATACAGCTTAAAATTTCAGTGTCCAGCCTCCTATCCATAAAATCTACACACTGAATGCAATGTAATAGTTTAATATTTAATAGGAAGACAAAGGATATGTCTTAGAGACCAACAAATATTGAGACAACTGAAGATAGCTAACTCTACTATTGAGTCTGCTTATTCTTTCTTTGTATTCTTCTTCTTCTTCTTCTTCTTCTTCTTCTTCTTCTTCTTCTTCTTCTTCTTCAATGGGCTGTGTCTCTTTAAGATGTTGGTAATCATGGCTCTCCACAATTTCCTGTCTTTTGCAGCTAAAATAAATTTTGTCTTTTTATTATCTCTCCTAAACCTTATTCTGCCATCGATTTACTGAAGCTCACTATGTAGGTTATGCATTGTTTTTTCTGTCCTTCTTACCTTGAATCTGTCTTGTGAGTATCAGATTTTCCAAGCCTTCTAACCTATGTGCCCTAGAAATTTTAACTCTTTCTGATGTTAAGTATACGTTTCCTTTTTGTTTCCATTTTCTCTAAAGCTTCATATTTGCTCACATGCTCAGTCCATCGTATCTCAGCATCCTTCTGTAGAACCACATTTCTGTTGACTTAAGTCTCTTCTTCATCTGTAAGGAGATTGTCCAGCATTCACTGCCATTTAGGAAGACTGACATTACTTAACAGTTCAATACTCTTTTCATGGCTTCTAACAAGATTTTCCTGTTTCTTAATACTCTGCTTAACTTTTGGAGGACATCTTTTGCAATCTCAAAACACCTTCAGATTTCAGTATTATACTTTCCATCCTGTGTTAAAACACTTCTCAGATATTTAAATTGTTGTCCCTGTTTGATTCTGGTATCTCCAATTTGTAATTTGAATGTTGGGCTCTGCCTTTTGCTAATAACCATATATTCAGTTTTCTTGCAATAGATAACCTAAAATGTTTGTTCTGTTTTTGTCATTCGATTGCATTAGGAATATTTAGCTTTAACTTCATTCAAAAAGATCAATTTTGATTATATTATCACAGCTGCTTGATTTTTTTTATTTTCAAATTTGGTTCATTTTTGTGCATTGCTTCTAATATTGAAGATGGAAGAAAATAAGTGAAATCTTCAGCATTTTGTGCTTTTTATTTTAAAGATAAAGCCATAATACAATTACAAAATTATTTGTGCAGTTGAAAGGGGCTACCTTAAATAATGTTGGATGCAAGTCAGTTACCAACCAGTGTTTGATTTGAATCCAAAAAGGTAATGTATATATAGTGGAATACAAAGTGAGACCTCTATTCTCAACTTCTTTTGGAAAACCAAAGGATTGATTTGAACAAGTACTGCTTCCAATTAAACCAAAAGAAGGTTGCAGTTGATGAAAAGCATCCAGAGTCATTTAAGACAAAGATTTTAATATTTAAGCAAGACAATACCAAAGAAAAAATTGATATAATTTGGCTGGCATGTTTTTATTCATCTGTTATATATGCACCTTCTTCATATTATATTTTCACTTTCTTTA
Organism: Acanthosepion esculentum; assembly: GCA_964036315.1. NCBI lineage: Eukaryota > Metazoa > Mollusca > Cephalopoda > Sepiida > Sepiidae > Acanthosepion > Acanthosepion esculentum. The sequence goes on along the minus strand of OZ038503.1, from coordinate 88,457,335 downwards.
GAGCAGTTCTTTGCTTAGAAAGATAAAAAGTTCTGAGAAGAATTATGAAGTTGGCTGAAAGAAGACAGAATGTAATGAAATAAAACAATAAATATATTTATTGTATGATGTAATATCCTTTAAATTAATATGATCAAAACATTATGAAAAAACAAACAACTAAAACAAGGATATTAATCCAAAGATAATGATATACAACAATTAAAATTCAGACAAGACTAGTAAATATATTGTTTAATAAATTTAATTTAAAAAATAAAGTTTTTTTTAATTTTTATTTAATAATCTGAACAAACATTTACTGACTTAAAAATATAATCTTAGTTTAATTCATAAATACAGAAATAAGTGAATTAAAAATAAACATGATTTGAAATCTCACTTATGAGTTATGGTTAATATCTTCACTCTGATTGTAGCACAAACTTTATATTGAGTTGGCCAAAAAGTTTATTCACTGATTAAGAAGAAAATTTACTTAATAAACTTTTTGGCCAACCCAATAAAAACTGTCATCTTAACTTTATTAGTAGCAAACTAAGCATTTATAAAAGTTTAATTTTGTTGAATTTTTTTAAATGTAATTATTATTTACTTGTATGTATTTTGTTTAATCATTTATGTATTTATTTATTTATTTTAAATATTTAAATGTCTTGATTTAACCATTTTCCATTGTTAGAGAGTAGTTCATAAAGTCATATGCTTTGTTCAATATAAAATGTGATGTGCATGTGTCTGAAGCACATTTTAACAGAGTCTATGCATGGCTGCTGACTAAATATGTATGTGTTGTGAAGCACATTAGTAGAAATGTTGTGTGTGTGAATGTTAATACATGAAATCTTATTATGGCAATTTCAAAAGGAAATGGACATACAGATAGATGATCAGACTTACTTTTCTCCATGGCTATGAATATTTCTTTGAGTTGTGTGAATATTCCTTTGAATGGTGTGTAGTTGTCAATGACTGAGGTGTTGCCATGATAACAAGAGAATTCTGGTCAGGTGTTTACAGATCCAACTGCCTGTCATCAACAGGTGATCCATGTCCAGCTTCTAACTGGGTTTTTGTTGTGTGTGTTTTTACTGCCACCAAAATCGGTGTATATAATGTTATCCTGATCACATGATTAATTCCAAACAAAAGCTTTTCGGTTTATGTGGTATAGCACCCGGCAACCAGTTCATTTGGAGTTCAAATGTATGGACAGTGTCGGAAGCATAATATGTGACTATACTGTCCAATCAAATTCCAGAAACTACTTATTTAATTTTGGATCCTTTTTTTTTTTTACTGATTTGTACAAAAGATTTTGTTTTAGTGATTCTGATCCTATTTATGTGTGGGCATTTCTTACTTATTTACGCTTCATTTATTGGTTGTAAACTATAGGATTTTATATCCTATATATCTCAAGATGAATAAGTAATACTTTATATTCCTCTTCCTGTAACTGAGATTGAACCTCAGACCTCTTGGGTACTATACTGGAGTTCTAAACAATTAACTTCATTTACATGACAGTGCATCTGACAGCAAAAGGTAATGTCTTTTGAGATATTAAAGGATTTAAAAATGGAAGAGCTTGACATCCTTTACAAATTATATTTTTATTTTTTTTTAAATTGCAGAAGAAAATATTAAAAAAAGATAATTGTCAACAGGGAAAAAGAGCCAGAATCTCATTCTGAAATAAAAAAAATCTTTTTTAATTCAAAATATTCATCTCATATTTCCTTATTTTACAAAGGTGAACTCTTTACTGAAATTGGTTCCACACATTTTTCACCCAGCTGTGATCAAATAGCTGATTTAGTTACTTTCACTATTCACATTCATGCTTGCCCTGGTAGTTATTGACTTACTCTTTTTTTTTTTAATAGTTTTTTTTTTAATTAGCTTTCAAAGACATATACAAAAACATATGGTGGGTATGTGTTTTTTTAGGTCTACCCTCACAGCAGTGTATTATAATTATTTTCTTTATCTTGCTGAAAATATAAATTACTATCAAATTTACCTGAACTAAAATAAATTTGGGGGATCAGTTTCGATATTTTTTTGTCTGATTTTGCATTGAATTAAAATGATTAGGGAGAAAACAGAAAAGAATAATATATTTTGATGTTATAAAGAAATATCTAGGAGAGTGGGGAGGCTGAAAATCTCTTGACTTGATCCATTGCCCAAAATCCAATCAAATGACCTAACTTCAGAATATTTTAATCTTCTTTTGAATTCTTGAACAATTAGTATTGCTTATTTATATTTTTTTTCTTGTATTAAAAAATGTTTTTAAGCCCACAATTTGTTTGTTTTCCACTTTATCACATAAATATAAAGTCAATTATAAATGATATCTGATCAATGAAAAGTCCAGCAGAAATTAATTACAGTTCACAGAAGTTTAAGTGTCATCCACTCTTAAGATATTGGAAGTTAAAGAGAGAAAGAAAAATGTTAACCAGATTATATTTCATTCATTGGGCAAATGCAAGTTGGAAGGAAGGGAGACATGTATGCTGCTGCTACTGCTTGGAACCATCCATTAATTTGGGGAGGTGAAATAACTGAACTAGTTAACAATACCCAAGATTCCCCAGATCTTTATTTTAACCCTGGATCCCACACAAAAAAAAATATTTCCAGTTGGGCTTTCCAGTTTCTAAGGTCAGCTCTGAATTAGTCAAAATAATATTTTGACACCAATCATGTTTGGTCCTGATGTTCTTATGACAAAATCAAAGTCTTTGTTCCTCTGTTTCCTCTTTGACAAAATAAGCATTGGTAAAACTCTATGGCACAAGACTGTTTTCTTTAAATATTTATTTCATTAATTTGTTTTTAACATAGGAAAGTATTTGAATTGTCTATAAAACAGAAAATACAGTCCACTCCAGTAATATTCACTTGTGTGTATTTATTTTATGTGTTTACTGAACATTCTGGAAAAACGTAAGAGTTTTAGATTGCGAGTGTTTTGGGTAAGCTCATGTTAAAATTGATCATGAAAAGAAATATAAGATAGTTAAGCACGCGCACGCACACACACATGCACGCACGCACACACACACACACATACACACACACATACATGTCCTGACAACCAGTATTTTGAGTTTGGTAATGCTGACCTTTAAGTAAATGGAGCCACAATAAAGAATTTTCACACTTTAGTTAACATCATTTTCACAACGGGGGTGGGGTAAATGTATTTTGTTGAGAGTGGTGAGACATCCCCCAGGCTCTCCATTGCCAATGGGCCTGATACACGCACACACATACCCTTGCCCATATCTTTGCAATTTTGAAATAGAATATAGAAAAAAACATTTTCCACAGCTGTAACATCACTGTTCTATTACTGATTCCATAGCAAATGCTCAAACGAGATCCATTTTTTAGTTACACTAATTCAAACCTTTAGAACAAAGACCTTGTGTCCTTGGAGTCTAATCAACCTCACTTCCTCCATATTCCAATTGTAAGCAGTAAGTTTCACTCTAACAGCATTTTCCAAAGAACTGCTGCTTTGTGAAAAAAAAAATTCCCACATGTATGCTTCTCCAAACGTCAAGGGTCAATCATAATTGATCCACCATATCCACATAATCCTCACTACCTCTCTTTCCTTCATATCACATGACCTCCTTCTGTAACACTCTACCATGAATGGTTCTTGAGCTTTGTTTGGGTGAACATTACTTAAAAAAAATTACAATTTTAAAAAGTAAAAACAACTTATTGATTTTTAACAAAATAAAAGAAGTTTTATTAATTAAAAAATATCCATTATTCTTAATTTGTAAAATCCTCACAGAAACCAATATTCATTATGAAGATATTCCTCCTCCTCTTCTTATTTTAATCATCCAGTTCACACTCCTCCCCAGTCTTTTGAACAGGAGTAAGGTTTTATCATTTATTTCACATTTAGGATTGGGTTTCTGTTTCTTTCTAAAGTTTTCTCATTCTCTTTCACTCTCAATAACCCTTTGCATCTTAGTGACATTATCAGCTTGCTTGGGGTGAATTAATTAAAAAAATAAAAATTCTTACATTTACAAATAGAAAACAACAAAAGTGTGCATGACTAAATAAAGGGTGGAGCAAATATAATCTAACTACTAAAAGCTTAGTGTTGTGTTTGATTTAGTGTTAATGAATTACATAAAGTAGTTTTACCAAAAGAGTCATGAATGTAACTAAGAACTGTGGTGCTATGAGGAAGTGTAGGTTTGTAAATAAAAGTGTTCTATGTTCCATAGAAATATAAGTAGGAGGGAGTGCTGAAATTTCTTTACCCACCCTAAAAGCCTTTCCTCCCAAAATGTAATGTTTGGTTATTTGTTTAGATTTTGAGAAGTGGATTTAACTGAGAATTTTTCAACATTCCCTCTTAGGTCAAAGCAAATGGATTAATACAAAGTTATTTTTTTAAACATTTATTTATAAAAAATGAACTTTAGGCACATAATTTAAAGTAATGTAGCAGTTTTCAGGGTTTTTTTTAGGAAAACATATAGCAATTCTTCATAAAGTTGTAGGCTTAGATTTCAATACCTGACCTAAGCAGAGTTCAACTGTTCAGAAAGTCATAGGCTTAGAGTCCAATACTCAACATAAATATGGTTCAATTGTTCAGTAAATTTATAGGTTTAGAGTTTAAGCATATTTTCTCTAGTTGTTAAAATAAAAGTTACAATCACAATGACAACCAATTGCAATAAGAATACAAGTAAAACAAACTAAAAATCTAAGGATTTTTTTGCAAATCTTTTGCAGGAAGGCACTGGAAATTGATTTGTAATAAATTTTATAAATATTTATACACATATGAGTGCTTTTCTCTCTCTCTCTCTCACCATGTGTATGTTTATATGATGCTGCGAGTTGTACCAAAAGATGATCAAATGTAAAATTATTTATTAATGTGTGTGTGTGTGTGTGTGTATATATATATATATATTGTCATCCACAGACAGACTGTTTCGCTGTTTCACAGCTCATCAGTGTGGCTAGACATCCGATTGCCTCAACCTGGATCAAAATATATGAGTAACTTAGCAATCTTGACTTTTCAGTTAGCCTGATGTATATTTATGAGCATCTCTTAAATTTAAACATTTTTAAAAACTAACAACAATTTTACTGTTGTTCATAAATACTTGTTGCAAAATAAAATCCTTACATTTGCCTTGATGAAGTCCATCAGAGGATGAAACATATCAGTTAAGTTTTTCTTTTGTCTTTGTTCATATTATCCTTCTACAGATATATTTTTAGCTATATCTGAAATATTTTATATATTTTATAAAATATACATACATATATATATATATATATATATATATAATAGTTCTAGTTGCCTGAAGATCGTGAGAGCATAAAACTCGAGTAATGCCTCTGGGTCACCTTTGTTAGGAGTTGATGCTGTGAAACAATTTTTTCTCATTCTAGGTAATCTGTGCATTGTACACTTTACAGTGTAAGTAGATGTTTGCCTTTTGGTCTTTTATACTTTCATGAATTTTTATGGTCTAAGGTCTTGGGTTTTATAGCAATTTTATGTTAATCACAACAGCATAGTTGTTTTTTCATTAATATATATATATATATATATATATATATATATATAATAAAAAAACTTTGAAACTTCTGTTTGTTAAATTTTCATCCCCACCTTCACCTTTAGGCTTTCCTGTTCTTCTGTTACACTTCACTCTAAAGCTTTCATACATTTCCCTCTCACACTTGTTTCCCACTCCCACACATACACTCTCACTAAAATTTTGTTTTTTATACCCGGAGTTATATTTTCCAATTTCTTTTTGAATTCGTAGGTTTGATAAATTGGATTGTGATTACGATTCCAATGTAATAAATTATAACCATGTAATATTGGTGTTTGAGCCTTTTTTATTATATTCTTACTCTGTCCTGGACATTGAGTTCTACCTGGATTCTATCCTCTTGGGAATTTATTTATATATATATATATATATATATATATATATATATATATATATAAATGAAATAATAATAATAAAAACATAAGAATATTAATCTACAACCCAGTATGTCTGAAGATTTTAATTAATTTTTTAATAATTTTTATCGTTCAAAATATATATATATATAGAGAGAGAGAGAGAGAGAAAGATATTTATATATTTTATATGTATATTGACCACTAATATTATCAATATCTATCTATCTATCTATCTATCTATCTATCTATCTATCTATATATATATATATATATGTATATATATATTTCTTTATTGAGATTTCTCAAATGTGCAGGCCAATAGACATAATATTTAAAGTTCAAATGTAAATATTTAAATTTACATAATATAGATATAATATTTAACTGTTTAAATTAAAAATAAGAATGAAATCTCTAATTCAAATACAAGTATGCCACTATATTAATGTTTTAAGTAATAAAAATGTCAGATTAAAAATAAAATTCACTAACTCTTTAGATATGCATGCATGCACGAAACATTAAATATAAGCTAAAAGCTTAAAATATAAAATAAACTGAGGGCACATTGCTAAAGTCAGAGTTTAAATATCATATACTAACTATAACAATATTAATACAATGATATTAAAATGATTATCAAATCCCGCTAATCAGAGTTTCATTTGATCCGCTGCAACAAAATAGTCAAGTGGACCAAATATATTATATATTAGTTCATTCACCTGATGATTATGTTACAGAGGAGCACTTGAATGTGAATGTGCTGACTGGCAAATGAAATAAACTGTTTAAAAAAATATTACACAAATATGAGTATCCACTAAAATGACATTTGAGTAAAAACAATATCTTAAATTTCATAATAAAATCCCTTAATTCTTTAGAAATATATATATATATACATACATACACATACACATACATATATATATATATATATATATATATATATATATATATATATATATGAAGAAATATAGTCTTAAAGTGTGCTATATTTATGGGATAAAGTGCTCAATATCAGAGATAGAGCGTGTGTAAATATAAAAGTGGACATGGAAGTCAGCACTTAGAGGCGACAGTCTGTTTCATACTAGTGCAATCATCAGGCGACTGACGATTGCACTAGTATGAAACAGACTGTCGCCTCTAAGTGCTGACTTCCATGTCCACTTTTATATATATATATAATTATTTATTAAAAAATTATAACATAAATATGTTATAAAATCACTACAAAAATAGCCATTTTGTTTCAACACTTCTGGTGCCTTATCAAGTGATGGTGTTGAATGTAGAATAAAGGATTTTAAAAGGTTCAAATCAATCAAACATCCCTCACTAGGGGAAACACTGTTACATAAGCTGGAATGACCAATGAAAATACAAGTGTATGAGAATTCAAAAACTTGACAACAGACTTAGATTATAATAATTATTTAATGCTTTAATGTTAGGGTTAGACTAAAATAGAATTCATTCTAACTAACAAATATTAAATTATACTATAAAATTAAAAATTAAAAATTACCAATTTTA
>OZ038503.1:87747295-87764795 GCA_964036315.1 Acanthosepion esculentum | reverse complement strand
CATGTGCGATGAATGAAACCTCATTTTTTTTGAGCCTATGTATTTTTTTTATTAGATAGGTGCTACACGTGTAAAATGAATAGAAAATTGTCAACAGCTAAGGTTTGCATCAGGCAGACTAAATAAGGAAGTAGATAGCAACAAATCAGAAGCAGATGGAACACATCAGTTGGACAAATGTTAGAGAAGATAAAAATTACAAAGCTTTTTTTTTTAAGTCTCTGATATTTTTTTAATTCTCTTCTGTTTACTTTGTTGTTTTCAGCCAAGAATGGACAGAAAATATCATTTCCTTACCCAATGTATTAAATACAATAAATAAAGATGAGAATATTAACAAAATTATCAAATACTTTGTTGACTATTAATTACCTTCAGTTTTTCCTTTTTTTTTTTTTTTTTTTCCTTTTCAGAATTACTTTCACCTTTGTTTGAAAAGTATTTGACAAACAATGTTCTTCATTTTATTTTCTTAGTGATAATTGAATATAATTTTTTTTCTCCAAAATGTTGATGTAAACAATTGTAGCTTTTAATGTCTGAAACCATTGTTCAATTGATGGATTTACTTCAATGAAAGCACATTTCTAAAGGAGAAGAAATTAACATTTAAAGACTTTCAAGATCATTGTTAAATAATGACCTTTGTACTGTGCTAAATAGGACAATGCATTTTAATCAATTACCTGTGTCCATGAGAACTAGAAACCTATTAAATAAGAGACACAACTCTTTTTATCTTTTCATAGGTTTCTACATTGTAATAATTAAAATATTATTAGATGAAAGGTAATACATTTCTTCAATTACTTTCAGATATAAATTATCTGAAGAGACGGATAAATCAAAAGAGGCTGAAATATTACTGGAGCAGTCCAAGAAGCAATTGGAGAAAATAGACCAGCAGTGTAAAAAGTAAATGGCTATTATTTTGCTTTATTAGTTGAAATCATTATAGAAAAACATGTCTTCAAGAAGACTTTTGTATTTGCTCAGTTTGCAGTCAGTTGTATTAAAGGATTTTTTTCTCTGATTTTTTTTTTTTTTTTTTTTTTTTTTTTTTAAATCTTACTTTAGTTATTTTAATTTTGCTCATCCATTAATTAGTAAAAAGAAAACATCTAACATGTTTTGGTTTCATGCCTTTTTCTATAATATTGTTACATTGATTTCTCTTTGAAATATCTGATTATTCTTTTAGACAGTTTATTAAAATCCTTTTTCACCATTTATTTAATGGAATAAACCCAGACATCTTGTGAACAAAATTAAACCTTTCTATACATTTATTCTACTTGAACAGAATAGAATGGCAGCCATACTTTTAACATTGAAATCTGTAAAGCACTTCAAAAGAAATCAAGGTTTATACAATTTTTTTATGAAACAATCACCGTTAACAAGGATAAAACTTAGTAACAAAATAAAAGTAATTTAATTAAATTCTATTTTAAGCATGTATAAGTTAATGTCAGAATTATTCTCTATTAGAAGAAGGTGAATATATCATGAAGAAAACTTTGTGATTTCATTGTATTGACCTATAGATTTAGTCTTTTCATTTTTAAGGATATTTTTTAACTGAATGGATTTGGATAACTAAAGATTTTAAAACCATTTTTCCATTTCTGTTTATTATATAATTTTTTTCAAAACAAATAGAATTATTTTTCAACCCTTTCTTTACTGGAAGGAGTGTTAAAAGTTTCTGGCCCAACCAAGAAAGGATCCCCTCCCTCCACTATCACTAGATTCAAATGTTTGGTTATTTTGGTTGGGCTGAGAACTTTCAGTATACTTTGTAATTATACATATTTTACCTACATATACTACTTAAGTAAAATATTGTACATAAGGAACCGATTTCCCTTTAACTTATCTGGATATGAAGATCAAAACTAGAAAAACAAATTGTTTAATCAAGGACTAAGTGTCTGAATTGTATTTGTATATTTGCTATATATATTTTCAGAGATTTTGAAATGAAGCAACAAACAGACCATACACTTTACCAAACTGAAATGGAATTGAAACGGGCCAAACATTCTATTCAGGCAGTAAGAAACAATTGATTCTGTAATAGGAAACTTTTGAAGAGAAAATACATATTTTCCCAATTTCTGTTTCATTATTTCTGTTCAATGACATTTATTCATCTAATATTTTATTTAACTTGAGATAATGTAAAATGCAGGTAATTTCTGCACTATTTTGAATTCATAGCAATCTTTCTCCTAGACTGCCAACCAAAGCTAGAGAACTCAGTCTACCCTGATATTTTCTCCAGAGCTGGAGAGAGAATAGATAGATTTGTCTTTCCCAAGGTTATAAGTGTGAAAGTGAATGCAGCAGATAAGGTTGGAATTTGAAAATGGCTTCTCAATTCCACCTTTGATGCCAATAACTGTTATTCACAGAATCACATGGACGATATTTTGCTAAAATTTAATAACATTCAAATTTGTATAATGGATGAAATTATATTTCTTATATACTTATGATTCTTACTAAACTTTTTTACCGGATTTTTTTTTGTTTCCTAATTAATGAAAAAGTGGAACTTTTTTTTTCTTTTTAAATGCCATGCATGATACACACTTTAGCAATCATGTATCTTTCAAAACATGACTGACAAGGCAGGCTTTTCCCGCATTAGGTTGCCATTTCTTTCTGCAGTAAACCAGTTGCCATCCAAGGCTATAGAACCTGGTCTGTCTTGCTATTTACCCATAGCTGCGGGGAGAAGAAAAGGATTCATACCTTTCCCAAGGGTATTAGCATATAAGCAAATGTAAGGGATTCGATTGGAATTCAAATTCTGCTCTCTGATTCCTCAATCCAAGCCACTAATTTAGATCAACCTTTAGCACTCTGCATTAATAATATTACTTCCCTTTCCGCTGCATTCTTTTTCAAGGCCTCTCAATTGCAGTATCCTTATTGTTAATTTCACTCAAAGTTGTTTTCTGTTGTCATAGCAGGATATGACAACACAAATATGAAATTCAAACAAATTTAAATTCAGGGTTCAGTCACCTTCAGTGGCAGGATAAATTTTTTGTCCAGAAAATGAAGTCACATACAGTGTGATAATAGTTAAATCAGTTTGCAGAAGCACATTTTAAAAATACTTTTGATATAGTCTTTCCTAATGGTAATAAAAACGAAATATGAAATAAAATATTTGAAAAAAAAAACACTGTAGATCTAGTTAAATTGTGATTGAATTAGAAAACTACTTTTATTTTTGCAATATCTATAAATCTATGTATTAACCTCCAAAATTCAATTATTTAACTTGTGATCATCTCATCGTGATTAAAATTCTTTATTGTTTCAAATATAGAGAGAAATAATTAAAAAGAAACAAAACTCTAATACTCTTTGCTTTTTCTCTATCAGCTTGAGGCTGAAAATCAAGAACTAAACACGCAATTTAAGAGCTTAATACAAGGAGGAATTATAAAGCATCAAGAACAATTGCAGAAACTACAACAGCAGCTTCAAAGTCAACAGTCTGACAACAAGGTAACATTTAACTAAGACAAAAGACATGCTTACCTGTTGTTACTAAGAAATAAGCACCCATTTGATAACTGACAAAAAAAACCTTGTATCTTGTTTAGATTTCTGATTAAAAAGCATTAATAGATTAATATTTTGCAGAAAATTGTTTTATAACTGTTGTATCATATATACTCAAGTATAGTGCGAAATTTTATGATCAGTTTTTTAATGCAAAAATAGGGAATCACGTTATACACTGGTAATTTTTTGAAGAGGTTACAAATCCTGCATTTTCAGTGACTACTTGCATTATACTCAGATAAGTTTTTTTCTGGAGAGGTTAAAATTCATGCAAAACAATTTATGGCTTATACACCAGTATATATGGTACATATATTCTTATAACTGTGTGTGCATGTCACATTCCTATTTTAATAAGTCAATTTATTTATTTTTTTTAAAGTTAAGATACTTTTGAAAATGCTATTTGAAAATATTTTTTTAATAACAATCTGAAGCTACCATTTTTATTTTTGGTTCTAATAATGATGATCTGAAATGCAACAATAAATGTAGACAACACATATACAAAATCTTATATATTCATGCAATACCAAGCAATTATTTTCTAAAGAAGCAAAAATAAAATGGTTATTTTTTTTATATTAAGATCTTAATCAAAATAAAAAATGGGGAAAAAATTTCACTCAACATATCTAAAATTTATTTTGCTTGTTTGAAACTGCAAATACTAAAGTTTCTTTTTTATGACAATTATTCTTATAAAACGTAATTGTTGGAGTAAATGAAAATATTTTTATCATATTTATCAACAAGGATTGATCTAAAGATTAATTAGAATATGAGGGAGTGTAGAATGTTGTCAGTGTAACCAAATTCTCAAAATCTGAGCAAACAACAGATTTTGGAGAAGGACTTTGTTGATCAGTTGAGAATTTTTGCAGCACACACTCATACAATTCGTACTGGTCCCTTTATACTGCATATAATTATTGAGTTGCTTAGCTGGAGTTTTAAAACAAGAATCCAAATTCTATCATGGGCATAGGTTTAAAATTTAGAAAATTCTTAATGATCAGTTAATTTTACTTTATACTCTCTTGTTATTTAATGAGTTGAAAAGATTAAGATGTAGTTTGTAGCTTGATACCAAATGAATATTTTATGAAAATTGCCATTTTTAAAAATATGTCCAATTTTGTTATTAAGATATGTTTAGTTGGAGGTATGTGTTGAAACACTTCAAATATTTTTCCTTACCCCTAAATTAGTTATTCTTTGGCTGATCAGCATTAAAATACATTTCATACTCTTTTCAGTGATTTTAAATTGTTGAAATAGAATTTTAAAAAGAATTGAGGATTTTTTAAGTGATTAAAAGTGTAAAATAAGCTATGAAAGGATTTCATTATGATTGATTGACTTTGTTTCTGAAATCTTTATGCAGAATTGTTTGAGTTTGTCTTAAAACTTTTTTAGCAAACAAAAGAATTTACAGATGAAGCTCTGCAAGAAGAGATGAATTATTTGGAGAAAGAAAACCAGATTTTAAAAGTAAGTAGACAACCTGTTTTTTTTTTCTTGTTTATTACATGGTTCTGGTATTAATGTGGATGGAAAATATACGTTTCTTAAAGGACAGTAAAAGACATTTTAGTAAAATGAGATTCATAATTACAATTATCTTGTATGCCAAAAGAAATAATACTTGATTCATAGAGATATCATCTGCTACTACTACTTTTCTTTTTCCTTTTTTGATCTGTAAAATGTGTATTGCTACGATGGTTTTGATGGAAGATAGTGTTTTCTTGTTGCTTTCTCCATGGTTATGAATTCAGGAATGTTCCTTTTCCTAGACTGACTCCCAATCAAGGTGAGAGAGCTGATTTTTCCCTACTATTTTAATGATAGATCACAGCAAGAAGATAGATTCACACCTTTCCCAAGAGCATTAGTACAAAATGAACACAAACTGTTGTGGCCAGAATTTGAACAGGTTTTATCAGTTGAATGTTTTTGTACTGTTCGAGGAACACCAGTTCCATTCAGGGGCTTCTTTATGAGAAAAAGTATGCTATTGTAATGAGAATTAGAAAGTCAGATCAGTTTTTTTGCTTTTCAAATAATGAGGGAGTCTAAAAGATGAGAAATCATAGTTTAAATTAAAGGATCTCTTTGTTGTGTTCCTTGAGGATGTGAGCATTCTTTTCTTTCTTTTTTTTTTTTTTTTAATTTTTTGTTCTCAATAATACGTGCTGTTTTATGACCCCTGATTGTTGTTGTGTTACTTGTTTCTCCATTCATTTGCTGAAAGTTGTCAAGTAGACTATTCACTACTTTCTTCTGCATCACTTGCATTTCATGTATCATATAAGTGTTATGTTCTCCAAGCCTTCCTTCCTCATTATGTTTCCCATAAAAAATTACAGCTGCCTTCTTCTGATTGTTAACAAGTTTGTATATAGCTCCCATTCTTCTTAAAACTTCCCTGTTTGTCACATCCTCTATCGTTGGTGGAATCACATCTTAATTCTTTCAATTTCAATCCTTTTCTTTCTGATAAAATTGTCCTGCCTTCACTGTTATATAGGAAGGTAAACATTACTTGTCCAACACTCTTTTATTTGTTTCTAATGATACCTTAACACTTTATTCAATTTCTGAAAAACATCATTCACTATTTCTATGCACCTTTATGTTTCTGTTACTACACTAGCCAATTTGTGTGCCTGTTAAAATACATAATCATTTATCATCTGTTAAAATTATTACATAGCAATAACTGGGATTAATCCAATTGCTTTACTCATTATATAAGAGCAGGCTATTCTACCAAGTAAATCTAGCTGCAAAAGCAATCCTTTCAAACATCTTATTAGCAATATACTGTTATTGATATCGAGGGAATAGAGAAACTATTTAAGGTATTCATTCTTTAGTATGAATTTATGAACTTGTTTTTCCTTTGTTTTATTCCTTTTCATCACAATTCTCAGATGATTATTATTATTCTAGAACACTTTAGCAAGTGGCAGGAATCAGCATGAAATTTGTGAACTATTTTTTATGATGAGTGAATATAGCAAATATGTTGTCAGTGTAATTGCATTAATTTGGACAAATAAGGAATATAATTCTATAACTTATTTGGGTAACATTTACCAGTAATGGTGCTGCCAAAAAACAATGGCCGCCCAGGAATAAGGGATGTAAGTGCAAATCTCGCCAGAGAATTGCTCTTTATTTCTGATGCATGCCTACATAATGATTGTAGAATAATAACCTGAAAGATGTAATAAAAAAAAAGTAACATAAGATGAAAGGAAAACTCATAAAAAGTTAATAATTACAATGTTTTATCTAAGAAATTCATAGACCCAATCTTTCTTATAAAATTTTAGTTGTTTGCTGGCCAGAAAACAAGTTACAGCCTATTTTCGATAATGCTCTATGGTGGCTGATAGAGCTTCTTAAGCATTGTGGCCCTTTGGTTTTATTTGCATTTAAAAACACTTCCAGTGGTAGCAAAGTCTTTTGGATAGTTTGAACATTGTTTCTGGAAATTCCCAGCCACCTGGCTCTCTCCCGTCAAGTCATCTTCCCCCTTCAATGTCACAACCTTCATCTATGTTTCATCAGAAATGTTAGCTATAATTTTAGTGTTTTTTAAAAAAAAGAAATAACAAAAGCTTATGTTCAATTACAATGACTTGCCAAGTCACCTTAAACTTGTGTTTATAAGATGGAACAATTCCTACTAAGAAATTTATATATTGTCATGACTTTATCATCTCAGTTCTTTCATTGACCCAATAGTTTTACATGGCCTTTTTTTCAGTTTCAAGCTGCTTAAAACAGTCTATCTTCTGTTACATAGCATCTACAAAAAGGCAACAACATATTTTTGAATTCTCAAGGTCCACAGACACTACTGATAAAAGTGTATAATCATTTTATGTATTGGTCCCAAACTTGTGCATGCCAGTGTCTAAACAACTTTTGTTAGATTTAATTAACAACATCTGTCTGTTTAATTTTTATAAAATTTTTCTAAAGACATCATTAAGTTATTCTATTGTAACCAATGCACCCTAACTGTGAACAAGATGAGAAAAGCTATTAAAAATTGAATTCACCATTACATATCCCAATGATTACAATAAATACCTTAGATTTATCATTTATTATAAAAATTTTAATACATTCACTTCTTATCTATAACTCAACACCTAAAAAATCTCAGAGTCCCGCTTCTCCCTGTAAAAACAATGTCATTTGTGAATTATCATGACTATTGGAAGATTGTATCTCCAATATCAATAATTAAAAGACATTACATTCTTGCATTGGTCACAAATACATCACACACTCTTGTAGGTTGACTTGTCAAAATTTAGTACAATTCATGCACATATTAATGATCACATAAAAATAACCAAAATGCAATTAAAAGCATAAGTTAATTATTAGTAGGTAATACCAAAATACTATATAGCACACTCTGCAAGAAAACATGCAAAATAATCAATGTTATACAAAAGAACAAAACATTAAATAATATATTTTCAGCATAGAAGACAGTATTTTAAAGTGTCTACTTAGTAAAATATTAAATAAAACAATTGAAATATTTAGTATGCATGCTAAATAATAATTAAAATTTTTTTGGTGCTGTCAAGCTCTGTGAAGCCATTCTACTCGTGATGTCACTCTTGCAATATATGTACATTTAAATTTGAAATGTAGCATTCCGAAAATGATGATGTACTTAACAAAATCTTGTCTACTATACTGACAACATTCAGTTCCTATAATGACTGAGACAAGTCAGAAGTACTCCAACAAAAACGTGAATTTTGCACAGTTTAGCCACAATTTTGATTTGGATATACAACACCTTATTTGAAAATTAGAAAATACAATAAAAAATTAAAGCTAACAGATGTTTCCCATTGAATTTAACAAAACTTGTTTGCATGTTTTCTTGCTGCCTAAATGGTTGTATGTATTCAGATATTTTTCGTGGAAAATTAAATTAGTGCAAAAATTTCTTTGGGTTTTCAAGAAGGTTTCAAACTAGACTTTTTGAAGAGGTTTTATTTTCTTATGTCAAAATAGATGTCATATGATAATGCTTGTTCATTGTGTATCCATTTTTGCCAGCACATGGGAAGCATTTAGACTTTATATTGACTGTTTTACTCTTCTTCTTTTTTTTTTCTTTTTTTCTTTCCCCACTCTAGGAGCAGGTTTCAAAACTTGAACTTCAAAAAAACAATGCTAATCTTTCAGAAAGCAGAGAGTTTTTATTGAAAATAGAAGAATTACAATTTGAAAAAGTAAGTTGAGTTCTTTGAAAAAAAGGAAATTTTATTTGTTAGAAAAATCTGCCTCCAATGCTCTTTCTTGGTCAAATGTTTTTACTTTTAGGGAATTTGTAGAGAAATATTATTCGCATATCTCTGGACATGATGAAATATAAGGATATTGTTATGCTTTCATTAAATAAAGCAAGACTAGATATTTTCAAATGAAGGCATATACATTTTTAATGTTCAGTGTGGAGTACTTGAAGAATGTGTAATACTTTGTAGATTATTACTTTCATCATTGAGTTCTTTCTTAAAACTGCTAAAGATTGAAGAATTTAAAATAATCTACTGACAATAGTTAATACAAACCGATTAATTTTTCCGTTTTTTAAGAAATGGCTTCATACATTTAACCAAAGACAACTAGAATATTCCTATGACTCGATTTGCCTGATTATAGATCTTTTTTCTTTCAGCAGTCTTTCTCATTACATTGCACTTCGACAGTTTTCTTATTAACATGATCGGATAAAGTAAATTGTCATTTTTTAAAAATATTTTTAATTTAGATTAGCCAAGAGTATTTTAACCATTCATTTTTTGTTATACATCATTGTACTACATGTTGCATTGTTGGGTTATCACCAAAATATAAAATAATTTTTATTAGGGAAGAAAAGAGAGGACATCATATCTTTTATGCTGAGTATTGTGTAAGGTGCAAATGTAAACAAACAAGTCTTTTAATCCCATGTTAAATTTGAAACCTTTATTACAATGACATAAAAAACAATAAAACAGAATACAAAGTTTGCACAAATTTTCTTTTGTGTCCCTTACTAATAAGACAAGATAATCAGTTCAAAACTTAAAATATGTTAGGTTCAAAGCACTTATAAATTTTCAGCAGTTTTCACCTACTTTTATACATTCAGCAGTCAAAATCTTTTGTATCTTTTTTAAACCATACCTATTCCTGAACCTTATTATGTTTGGTTTTCAGATCAAAAGACTTGAACCTCTTTTTTACAAATTTGAAAAACAAATTTTACACATCAAATTTATTCATGCCATTTATTTTTATTATCTGGCTTTCTTTTTATAATTATTTTTTAAATACTCTTCTCAAAATAAATAGCAATAAACAAACTTTGTCTATTTAACTAAAGACAATACTTTATTAATATCATCATCATTATTGTTTATATTCAACTTTTTATTAATCTTAATATAATTTACATATTTTTAATTATATAATTTTTATAACTAAACCAGTTCCCCCACCAGGCTTTTTTAGTGAAGGGGTGGCTAGATACTCAGAAGGATTAAAAACAATACAAAGGGCAGATGAACCTTCTTGTAGGGTCAATGGTCATCTGGTACAATGGGTTAGACTGTGTTCCATAGCTATTTATGCCACTGGTGCAGTGATGACGCAGTATTGCTGAGTAGGGTGCTTTCTAGACTGAAGTCAACAACCAGGACAGATTGTTCTCTAAATGAAATCAATGCCAATATATCTATGACCGAGGCAAGAACATTGGATGTGTCTTTGACCTGGACTGAGATAAACTCTGCCAGGTTTAATTTGCTCAAATCATGCTCTACTCCTATGTGGAGGGTACTGGTCAGGAGTTTACCTGTGTGGTGACCCTACAGCCACACCTGGTCATGGGATCGATGACCATCATCATATTTTTACATATCAAGAGTTGCATTTTCATGGTACACGTTTTGTCTCTGTATTATGAAAATAAAGAGAAATAATTAATAAAAATTCAAATTTCATACAAAAAAATCGGGTTATTCATGAAAAATATGTACAATTGTTCTCAGTTTAAGTTGGATAATTTTAAATTAATCTCTTTTTGTTCAGCAAAGTTTTATTTCATAATTCTCGGTTTCAATCGCCAAAAGTGTCAAGCTTCACAATGATGACAACAATGAAACAAAAAATGAAATAACAATATAATGAATGAGTTTTGGGATGACAAAGCCAGGGAAATAATGTTAAATCCTATTTTTTTTAAAAAATGACCAAATTTTTTCCATAATCAACTTTACATTTCTAAAACTAATGCTCTGCTTGTAGAATAAAGATAAGTATAAATCTTGACATGAAAAACTCATTCATAAGATTTTATTGGTTATAAGGATAGTAATTAAATTCTAAATATTACAACCATTAAAAATGATAATAGACTTGTTAAAAGGACATCTTTTAATGTTGTTTTCTATTTGTAAAATCCCTATCAAAATGATATAAATTATTTATGGTATTCAGTGGTTATATATTTTTCAAATACATGGTTGATTATTAGAAAATAATGAGTCTTTGCAACTTGAAAAGAGTTTCAAGCCTTATACATTTTGATTGTTTTTTCTCTGTTCTGTCAAAGATGACACCCTTTCTCTGCTGACCAAAAGATCCATTCACTTAGTATATAAAAGGGGGCTTTTATTTAACCCATCAAAAAATGAAATTGTCTCTAATATCTTAACTGATGCCCACCATCACAAAAAGCAGCTTTTCTTTGGGAGTTGAAATGAATTTTCTTTTTGCCAGCTTAACTATCACAGCACTTGAGATGAAATATTGACTTTGTTCTATTAATTCAAATTCCTTGGAGTCTATCGTTTCGTTTGATGTGTAATCAATATTACATTCGTAAAATCTGCAATCCTCAAGTGGTTTTAAAAATCAATATTGTGAAACTGGAGTTTTGTAAATAGAGAAATTTTACATCTTTTCACTTGACATTTTATTCACTCTGTTATCAGTAAAAGAAAAACACATATTCTTAGGAAATAAAAAACAAAAAAAAGAGAAGAAAATAATTTGAAAATCTTTCCTAAAGCATGAAGACTTTTTACTTAATTTCTTCTATTCCCCTTTTATTCCCCCCTCGCACTTGTAACACCTGTAAACAAATAACTGTTCTCTTACCAACAAGCAAGACTAACAAGCAGTTGCATTTCTGTTTCTCAAATTGTTGTTATTCTTTTTCTTCTCTCCTCACTTTGCAGAGACAGGCAGAATCGGCACTGCAGGAATGCAAACACAAGCATGAATTGGAACAGCACACACTGATACTTGAGAAGCGCCAGTTGAATGACAGCGTTGCTAAGCTACAGATGGAACGAGACAAGCTCCAAGAAGACTACATCCAAGCACAAGTTCAATATGAATCTGCCAAACAAAAGACAGGTTCACAGAAGGAACTACAAAGAAACGTTGAACAGTAAGTGCGACCAGAGGAGGAGGGCGGTGGTTCTGCAAGGAACTTGTCTTTTAGAATAGCAGAAGGGAGAAATAAAATTACTGTTTATTTATGTTAAGCATTAAGGGTGCTAGTTGACACTTTTAGAAAGAAAGGCAGATATCTTTCTATTCTGTGTTTGTATTTACATGTGTGTACATTGCATTGTGTACTTAATTGATCCGTTTATATGTTATGTTTGTGCATAAAGTCTATTTTGTAACAAGTATGTGTATAATGTATTTGGATAAGACTGTACATTGTTTTTTTGGGGTTTTTTGTTTTTGTTTTTTAATACCTTTCAGGGTATAGACAATCCTAGCTCTCCAGCAATTCCTTTTCTTTATCTGTGAATTGCTATGATTTCTTGGGAAAGATAGTGGAGTGGTTTCCCAATGCATTCTCCAAATTCCTTTCCTTTCTTATTGGTGAATTACCATGACTTCTTGGGAAACAGAGTAAAGTGGTTTCCCGTTACATTCTCCACAGATTCTTTTCCTTTTTTATCTGTGAAATGCCATGACTTCTTGGGACAGTGTGTGGAATGGGTTCCCATTGCTTTCTCCATAGATTTCATTTCTTTCTCATCTTTGAATTTCCATGACTTCTTGAGAAAGAGATTAGTGGTTTATTGTTGCCTTCTCCAGAGATTCCTTTCCATTCTCATCTGTAAATTGCCATGATTTCTTTGACAATAGAGTAGTGTGGTTTCTCATTGCTTTATCCATGGATTCTTTTTCTTTCTTCTCTGTGAATTACCATGACTTCTTGTGAAAGAGTGGTGTCCTGTTGTCTGCTCTTTCTTATCTGTGAATTGCCATGACTTCTTGGAGAAAGAGTGGTTTCTCATTGCCTTCTCCACAAATTCCTTTCCTATTTCTTCTGTAAAATGCCATGACTTCTTAGGAAAGAGAGTAGAGTGATTTCATGTTCCCTTCTCCACAGATTCCTTTTCTTTCTTATCTGTAAATTACCGTGACTACTTTGGAAAGATAGTGGAGTGGTTTTCAGTTGCCTTTTCCAGAGATTCCTTTCCTTTCTTATCTCTGAATTGCCATGTTTCCTTTGAAGAGAGTAGAGTAGTTTCTCATAGGCTTTTCAACTTTTTTTTCACTACCTACATATCCCTGATGATGACACGTGTGAGTCAATAGTTTGGACACAGCAATCATATTTATTTTGTTAATTTTGTATTTCTGCAGCAGCCATTTTTACAAAAGGTCATTTGCAATTTAGAAAAGTAGATGATTAAATTTAATAGATATAAAATATCTCTACTTTTTCAATAAAACATTTTTAAAGGAACATTTGCTGTCTCATTAGACTAAATATAACAGTGAGGAACAAATCTATATTTATTCTTACTATAAATTTTACTCCTTTTATTTTATATTGATCACTGTTTTATTATATATGGGGTAGAATGAGAAATGTTTCCTGCATATTTTATCTGTCTATGTATAGACATAGATAGTTGTACTTGCAAACAAAATAAACATCTTTAAATTAAAAAAATTTTTTTCTTTATTTGTAAGAATTTTATGAAAGAAATTAGTGAATAATTTCTAAAATACATCATTACTACCAATCCATTTGTAAGAAAATAATTGTACTTTCAATTTACTTTCTAACTGGCTCAGTGTTCAAAGGACTTGAGTAATTGTCCATCTGAGTCTGTCTATATTTCTGAGATGAGGTATTATGTACAGTATTTACATTAGTCGGACTATTGTCCTCATCTTTGTCGCCATTTTTGTCACAACGTTTCGGCCGTTGTACGCTCCGGCCTTCTTCAGGTGGTTGGAATTTCGAACCGAACCCTTTATTTCGATCACTGGGGTAGACTGTTCTAGTTCCACGAGCCATGTTTGATGGATGTCAGTTATCAGTTATCTCCTGCTAATTTTCCCTCTGAAAGTTCTCCACTGCCTGAACCGGGTATTGAACTCACACTCTTTGGGACTGTCACTGGATCTAACCAACGCCTTTATCCCCCACCCCACTCCCACCATCCATACAGCGTAAAGAAAGGGATCGTCCGTTGCTTACAACACCGAGCAAAAGTCATAAGTGGCGACCCAGAGACGTTAGATAAGGAACTGGTCAGTATAAGTAGTACCCGACAACGTAACAACTACCCTGGGTACATAGCAGCAGCCCCCCAAAACTGGGATAGGCGGGTACAAGAGGAGGAGGACAACAACACTCAGAAAACAGTCTGCCTGCCTTATGTGAAGGGGTTATCAGAGAAAATACAAAGGATCTGCGGTCTATATAACATCAGGACAACCTTCAAAAGCGTGACAACACTTCGCAGATATCTCTCTCGAGTGAGACCCCCCATAGAGGAGAACAGGACTAAAGACTGTGTGTACGCTATCCCGTGCAGCTGCGGAAAGGAATATAAAGGAGAGACAGGCCGCCCCCTAAAGGTAAGGCTTCAAGAACACCAGAAAGCTGTAACGCGAGGGGAAGTAGAAAAATCAGGCATGGCTGACCACATATGGAGAGAGAAGGGAGATCACCGTCCCCTGTGGAATCAGGTTGAGATAATAAACAGGGAACACCATTGGAAAATTCGTAAACTTAAGGAATCAGCACATATGCTAGGCCACAAAAATCTCCTACGTCGGCCAAGCATAGAAATAAATACAATATGGGAACCAGTAATAAGGAGTGCCAGAGAAAAGCAATGATAACAAAAAAGTTGCAATATGAGATCTGGTAAAAACATGGAATGATAACAGCAAAATTGCAATATGAGTACTGGTAAAAAATGGTTGCTGAAAAATTAGGTTTATAATACTCAGAAATTCATACCTAGATGTCCTCAAGGACACATGGTACAGTGGATAAAGGCATTAGTTAGATCCAGTGACAGTCCCAAAGAGTGTGAGTTCAATACCCGGTTCAGGCAGTGGAGAACTTTCAGAGGGAAAATTAGCAGGAGATAACTGATAACTGACATCCATCAAACATGGCTCGTGGAACTAGAACAGTCTACCCCAGTGATCGAAATAAAGGGTTCGGTTCGAAATTCCAACCACCTGAAGAAGGCCGGAGCGTACAACGGCCGAAACGTTGTGACAAAAATGGCGACAAAGATGAGGACAATAGTCCGACTAATGTAAATATTGTCCATCTGAGTTTCATTAAATACTGTGATTCCTTAATAGTCAACATGTATTGGCCTAAAAATCCTTTGATGTTCTGTTCTTTTAATGTTTTCATTAATAATATAAGTATATTGTGTAATCATCTGCCATGTGATCATCTAGAAATGACTATTGAATTGATGGCAATGAATCAGCAGACAGTTAAAAGGAAAAAATATCATACATGCTAAATAATTGTAATTGATTTTAATATCAGTTTAGGTAGAGTTTATTACTTACAGCTTTGAAGGTTTTGGAAAGTGTGTGTATTACACTAACATGACTGATCAATCTCATTATAAATTGTTGGATCTGAAAAGTTTGATATTACACATGAAAACCGATTTGGTAGTTATATAAAAGAGCAAAGAAATATCATTGGATAAAAAATGGCTTTAGAGTTTTAACTGTTAGACAGAATGAATTAGTAAGTTTACATTTTTTTTATCATTTCACCCCAAACAAGGCAATAAAACCACTAAAACATAAGGAGTTATTGAGTGCTAGCGAATATGAGGGTAAAAAAACACTATTAAGGAGTGAAAACAAAAAAAGAACATGAATTAAAAAGACAAAAGATAACGATTAATATTGCATTTAAATTTTTGAAGATCGAAATTGACTGGTAAACAAGAAGATGGAAGATAGTTCCACAAGTGAGAAGTGCAAGAGAAGAAACTGTTAGTATTCAACTTATGATGAGACCTTCCCACCAATCTTGTACTGCACTTAAATTCAAGTCTAGGTACCATAGCAGAAAGTTCATCAAAACAAATACTATGAAAATATTTATAGAAAAGGAAGCTATGTTACATTACTGCTTTTGATAAGATCCAGAGACGGATATGCAATGTGATTGGCCCTGATCTGTCATCTCGTCTGCAGTCGCTCTCTCACAGACGCGATGTTGCATCGCTCTGCCTTTTCTACAAGTACTTCCACAGTAATTGCTCTGAGGAGTTGCTTTCGCTTGTCCCTAAGCCTCGTGAATTTAAGCATCCTACGAGGCTGGCATCCCGTTCCCACCCCTTCACCGTTCAAACTGTTAGATGTAGACGTCTTTTCTACTCCAATAGCTTCATGTCTCGCACATCTCGCCTATGGAACTCCCTTCCCTATTACTGTTTCCCTGACAAATACAATCTCCAACGGTTTAAGTGTAGCGTCAATCGTCATCTCCAATTGCCTTGATCTATCCACTTCCTGACATCTTTCATTCCTATCTGCTCTCGCTCTATATCTCCCGTAACCCCCCTGCCTCGATCGACCCTCCGTCCTTCTCTTTCTCCACATCCCTTCCTTTACCACTCCTATCTGCTCTTCCTCCAACCCTTCTGTAACCTCATGCGTGATAGTGGCCACCGGCCTTGCTTGGGGTGATACGCTTAAAAAAAAAAAAAAAAAAAAAATACTGACCATTTCTAAATGGTCAGTGTAAGCAGTACTCTTCAACGTAAAAAGTACCCTAGGTACATGGAAACAGCTCCAACAAACTGGGATAGAAGGGTACAAGAGGATAACAACACTCAGAAAACAGCTTTGGTCTGCCAACCCTATGTGAACGGATTATTGGAAAAAATACAAAAGATCTGTGGTTCATATAACATCAGCATGAACTTCAAAAATGGTTCAACACTTCACAGATACCTCTTCTGAGTAAGACCTCTCCCCCTTAGAGGAGAACATGACAAAAGACTGTGTGTATGCGATCTCATGTAACTGGGATAAGATATATTAAAGCAAAATAGCCCCCACCCCTTAAGGTAAGACTGCAAGAACATCGTAAATCCATAGCATGAGGGGGGGGTAGAAAAACCAGGCATAGCTGACCACATATGGAGGAAAAAGGGGATCGCCGTCCCCCGTGAGATGAAGTTGAAATACTAGACTGAGAACATCACAGGAAAATACAAAAATTTAAGGAATCGGCACATATGCTAGGCCTCAAAAATCTCCTAAGCCAGCCAAGTATAGATAATGAAGAGGCATGGAATGTGGAACTAGAACAATCTACTCCTGTGGATGAAACAAAGGGTTCAGTTCAAAATTCCAATCACTTGAAGAAGGCAGGAGCGTACAAAGGCCAAAATGTGAATATGGCAACAAAAATGAGGATGACAATGTAAATAGTGCCTTGTATTTGTTGTATAAATCTAAGAAGTTCGGTTTAGGGTTTTGTAATCTAGAATTTTTTTAAGTCTAGCAAAACGTTTTTGATTTCATCTTTTAATTTTATTAAATA
>OZ038503.1:87627295-87744795 GCA_964036315.1 Acanthosepion esculentum | reverse complement strand
TTGTTAATTACTTAATTTTGTCTTGAAAAATTACTTTTTATTTCATGTGTTTTTTGTTTTGTTTATTTGCAATTTGGGAAACTGAATGTGTAACTCTTTACCTTTGCACTTAAAAGCATTTATTAAAATATTAATAATAGTAATAATAATTAATGATATTGATTATGAGGGAGTGCTGAAAAATTATTCTCGAACCCATTGATTCATGTTACAAAGTATTTCAATGACCAAATAAATATACTGATTTTTGGGAAGTGGGCCAGATTAAAAACTTTTCAACACCCCTTCGTACTATACAGATATGCAATTTCAGGGAATCATTGTTAAAAAACAGAAAATTGATATCACTTTGTTGCATTGTACTAAACAAAAGGATTTATAGCAACTGGATTATTTCTTAGTTTTTTTTTTTTAAATTTTATCTTAACATACATTATTGAATGTTTAGTAGACAACATCTTAAATTAAATCCCAAAGTATAATGCTTTTGTTTTTTGGGGTTTTTTTTTTTCTTTTGTTTTATGAAGTGATCTGCTTACCTTTCAGGAATTGAAAAAATGCCAAACTTCATTAAAAACCAAAATTGCTGAATTACAGAAGGAGGTGATCTTATTTTTTTTTCTCTCCTAATTTTTAAGTTTAATTTCTTCTTCAGTTATGCATTTTACTCCAATTTTTTAGTGTATACTTAAACAAACAACTGATACTCTTAAAAGTATCCCAAAGTAAAATTGTATTTTTATTATATCTACAAACTTTTAATGCAGACATAGAGAGCTTGACAAAACAAACAATGCTACCAAATTTGTCTTGGTAACTCAATTAGCAACCAAGTTATGGTCATTCTGTCTCGTGTACCCTTCTGATAGAAGCCTATTTTAACAGAGTATAACTGAAGATGCAAGCTTCAAAGAAGTGAAAAAACATTTATGTGTGTGTTTGTGTGTGTGTCATATAGGTAGTCTGGAAGTAAAAGAAAGATAATACTAATAAAATCAATAATTATTAGATTCAGCCAACATTTAGGAAAATTGCATTTTCAAAAACAAAATAATTACATACCAGAAGTGCAATTCTGACTGTTCATATAAGTTTCATTTCAACAGTTAATGTCTTGCAAAATCTTTAATATGATTGATAGCACAACAGATGAAACTATTGTCAGTCATACATCAATAAAAAAACTTTGTTTACACCATGTAAAAACAAAAATACAATTTGACAATAGTGCAGAAACATGTCAAAAGTATATCATTTTCAACTTGCCATAAAAAAAAGTATCCATTGAAGTACATGCCTGAACCATTGAAACTTTGCTAATTTTTGAATGAGAAATTCAGCAAAACTACACTTTTCTCTGTAATATGAATTCAGCAAAACTGTACTTTTCTCTGCAATATAAATGCATCTTGTCATAGTTGGATCTAATTTTGTGAAATTAGGCAAATTAGGACTGTGATGACTACAAAACTTAGAAATTTGTTTCATGAAATGAATCATTGGTGAATCTTTCAAACAAATGTTTATTGTAAAGCTTTAAACTTGTTTGTTTCCAAACTTAAATGAATGGAAAGCACTGATACATAAAAAAAAAAAATTAAAAAAATGAACAAATGCTTAAAATAAAAGATGACATGCTTTTCATCTTCCATAACGACTTTAGGGGTAAAAAAATTACAAAATTTGAAGAAATATATGTATCCACTTTTTTCTTTTTTGATAAAATGTAATTTCATTTTGATCTTCAAAATAAGACTTAATCCCTATAGTTAGTAAAAAAAATAATCATTTTTTTAAAAAAATTTTTATAAAAAAGAGAAATTGATGACATTTTGAAAATGACCTAATTATATTTAAATTTTTTGTGAACGCAACATATCCAATTCATTTTTAATTCTATTTTCTATAAAATGTCTTCAGTTTCATTTCTTTTAAAAGAAGATGTAAATAAATTTTCAATTTAATCCCTAAATCCCAAGAATTAAAGATAATGTTGCCAGCTGAGAATGTAAATGAAAGGAATGACCATTAAAAGGAAAATGAGACTAGTTTTAAAAAAAATTTGATTTCAATATTTTATGTCAGTGCTAAATTTAAAGAACTAAAAATATATCCAGTCTATTTTTTTTATTTTATAATATGAATTCTGTTATGTTATTTTAAGAAAAAACAACAGCCAGTGTGAAAGTGCTTCAGGCATGACAGTTTTGACAAAATACTATAAGTACTTTTACAGTTTTAAAATGTGTCATTAAAAAAAATATAAGAAAAAGATTTAAACTGTGTAATATCCATTGATGAAACAAGTTTGATTTAAAATGGATTTCAGCTGGCGATGTTTACTGGCTCGGTCAGTGATACAAATTTTGATCTGTCAGAGCCAAATTTTGCACAAAATAGACACAACATACCCTCTTTTTAATTCACATGCACTTTGACTTGTATGGGCACAGAGATATAATAATTGATTATTAAAGAAAAGTTATTGCTCTACAAGAAGGCGCATTTTTTTTCTTTTTTAAGTGTTGAATTTTACTAGTATTTCATCCACTAAATTTTTCAACTTAGAAATTTTTTGTGAAAGACAACTTCAGTTGATTAGTGTCCTTTTTTCTTTAAGACAAAACAACTTTGATGTGTTGGGACACAACTTCAAGCACAATAAGTTTGAAAAAAAAAAAAATCACCTATGAAATTGTCAGCTTTGAAAATATAGAAAATGAAGTGTCCATCATTGAAATAGTGACATAACCTAAAGAGAGCTAGAGTAAAAACTAATCATTACACATGAGAAAGAGAATTATATTATAAAGTTTAAAAAATTTAATTTTGTTTATTTTATCAAAGATTTTATCAAAATAGCCTAAAAATATAAGAGATATCAACAGTTGAATTTGAAGGAAATTTCATTATTTTGACATGTTTTCGCAGTGTAAACTAGGGCAGTTTGGGATACCTATTAATAATCCAAGTATCAATGAAATTAAGTCATGTTTTCAGTTTTCTTTTGAATACAAACTTTCTTTTTTCTTTTTTAGTTTCTTCACATTAACTTTCTGCAAATGGTTTGCTGCTCAGAAAGCTTATGTCTCTTTTTTTCTCCTTCCCATTAGCTGAAAGAGGCTGAATCTACTTTGAAGTATCAAATGATTCAGCTAGAAGATGCCCAGCATAACAAGGAAAGGTTTGAGCAAGAAAACAACATTCAGATATATTCTTTACAAGAAGCAAAGGTAAAAAAAATAAGGATAGATACACATTCATTTATTGTATTAATAATATGCTTTATGCTATACATACAAGATTTGATCAAAAAGTATTGGGACTGTTGCTATTGTAATGGAGCTAAAGTACACATGGTGAAGCCGCTTGACACAGAATGACCCTGGACTCTGATGCACATACACACTAAGTTATAATACTTTTGCTCACTTCTCCCTGTCTGTAGCAGTGCTTGGAAGGTTGTCACAACACACTACAAAAGTTCCATCAGTGACTATGGATTAGGCAGCAGTTTTTGGCCAATTACAACATTCCCCAGCTCCAACTGCCGCCATATTCCGCAGATCTCATCCCTTACAACGTTTTCCTCTTCAAAAATCAAATCCTACTTTGAAAAAAAAAAGATTTCAATACATAGAAGAAATCCCTTGAGAATACAAGGCAGCTGCTCACTCTCCTAAAAAAAGGAGTTCTAAGAATACTCCCTTCAATGGATAAAGTGTGTAGCTTCAGATGGGGACTACTTCAAAGGAGATTAAATGCCAAATTGATATGTGTTGTAGTTTTCTTTTTATAGCACCAGTCCCGATACTTTTTGATCAAACATCATATTTCTTATTGTTTAAAAACCAAATTGTTTCTTATACACATCTGTTTGCATTTATTGTGTTCATTAATGACAAGTGATTCAAAGATAACCAATCCCCCCCCCCCCAAAAAAAAACAACCTTTATTCTTGTAATAGTATAGTATCAGTATTTGTTCACCTTTGTATATAGGCACCCCATATTGCATTGTGGGGAAAATAATAAAAAGATTTTTCATTATCAATACTATGATTTTCAGCAAGTCTCTTTGGTTAAGCCCAAAAAGGTAATTTGTAGCCATTCAAACATTCTGGTCACTGCACTGGTGATGAGGGACACGATAGTAAATGCCATTTGGTAGAGGAAAAAAAAAAACAATGGTTAATTGTGAAATTATGAATTTCAGCTTCCATAATGAAGCATCAGTGGGAAGGGCTCCATTGGATTCATTGGTTGAATATATTCTCTTTCTTATGTTGATAGCAAAGGACTGTCAAAAATTCATAGACTGTGATGATCAATTAAATTCAGCACAAAGAAGATGTACTTGTTGATGCATTTAGCAGGATACAAGGTACAGAACATCTTGATACTGTTAAGTATGAATGTAGAAACTGATGATAAAGAAGCATTGTCAGTTCTGAATGACTATTTTCTACTTCAGGTAAATACTACACTTTCTAGACAGCTGTTCTAACAAGAAATGCCTCATAATTTCAACGTTTGGCCATTACTTCTATGGGCCGTGTCCCTTCAGGATGTAGGCAATCATGGCTGTCCAAAGTATCCTGTCCTTTGTAGCTACACATCTCTGAAATCTTTTGTTAGATTCTAATAATAGTGTTGATACACACTGCAACATCATCTGACATACCTTTACATAAATGTAAATTTGCATGCATCAAGTGTAAGATGAAAATGACCAAGGGATAAAGGCTCCTGGACTTGAGAAACTGTTTTCCTAAAAAGTGTTTGAAGAGAAAGGTTTTATAAATTTCAGCAAACAATAGTATTGGCTGCTTGGTCAATGAATCCTGAATGTCTCCTTGTAAGGAAACAGCTTATATTACCATTATCATTACTTGATAGAATCATAATATTTTCCTCAGAGAGAATAGTGAATCTCAAATGCAAGCTCCAAGTGCTACAGGTTGAAATATAGGAGCTTGTAAAAATGACTGCAAACATGAGCCATCTATAAGACCAGGACAGCCAAGAAGGGAAAGAGAATTCAGTTACACACACTGGCAAACCTATGAAGGGAAACTCTTACAGGTATGATTTGGTTGGGCACTACAGTAAAGACCTCATGGTGGAGGAGGGGTAATAAATGTGATAGCATTGACCATTGCTTGAAAATGTATAAAAAAAAACCCAAACAAATGAACATAATAAAGAAGAAAAGGTGAAGCCATTGCATCTTGTACACATGTTTATGCATTTACGGTCAGTGACACTTTGGTTGAGTAGAGAGATTGCCAGCATTGGCGGCGTACCACTAATTGTGTTGATTGACAGAAATAAATGCACAAAAATAAATTACCTGAAAATCAAATGTATGAATAGTTGGGCCCATTCAACAGAACCACTCTTCAATTAGGTGGGAATGTTCTAAAATATGATGGGAACATTCACATCTAAAACTGATATTGGCAAACAGAAATGTATACAGAATCTTTCTTTTTTTTTTTTCCTGTGATTGATGGCATGACTGAAAACTGCAGCAGATCTCCAAATTTTTGTATCTCTAACATCTCAAGGATGAAATTCATGGAGCATTAAAACAAACAAACTAATGAATGAAGTAAAGAGAAAACTTGAAACTGAATTCAAGAATATACTGTCAGGTATCAAAAGATGGAGACTTATTGGTAAATCCTTTTGGATTCTGCCAGTCTGGGTTAAAAGAAAAAGTGAAAAAGAAATTCCTATAAATGCAGACATTACAGAACTTGTTGAAGAACCATCAAAATAGTTTAGCTCTACATTCATAGAGCTAATATGTCTATTTAATATCATATTGAGATAAAGGGCAAAGAAAATGATATTAGGATGTATGTTGATAAGTGGCACATAATCTGGGCTCAACTACTGAAAAGACGTTATAAGACATGGTCAGGTGTAGAACTTTCTCCAAATTTGATCTGAAGCATCCAGAAACACAAAATCTCACAATACATCCCTCTCTCCCTCTCTCTCCCTCCCTCTCTCTCACTCCCTCCCTCCCATACACACACAACTTATTAGCATAGTCCAAGTATTCCAAGTGTTGCATACAAGTCAGATCAAATTATTGTACACTTGAAAACTATCCAAGAATATTATGAAGGCATTTTCAAATTACTTCAAAGTTTAGGCAAGGCTGGTTTGAAGGGAAACTGGGGGCGAGGGGGGATGGGAGTTATTTAAATTTGTTTTGATAAGTTGATAGTAAAGGGAGTGAATCTGAAGGTTTGAATCAGTTTTTAATACAAAAGAAACAAGAAAATATTACTGAATTGCAGAGTTATCTTGGTCTTGTCAACCATAATGCAAGGTATATCCTGGATTTTGCAACCATCATCGAATCCCTATGCTAGAAAAGAAAAGAACAAAATTGACACATTACAGAAACACTTGAGTGGTACTGAGACACTTGATTATTTGGAGATTCATATGAAAATCGTTCTAATAGTGTGATTGACTTGAAGGATGAGTATTTCAACTTCTGCTATATCAGTTCTGGCTTGTGCATGTTGCCAAAACAAAGATGATTACTGAGCCAGGCGAGTAGAAAAGATGTTGAAATTAGTAACTGAATGGCACATACAGCTTGAGGCAACAGAAACTCCACAGGGAGCCATGACAAAACTCAAAGTAGAAGAGACTTCTTATCACGATACAAAAATGTTGAATGTGTTAAAATGTGCTGTTTAGAGAAATCTACAACATATTGCAACCAGATTGCAATGTACTGCATACCATAAGCAAAATTGCGATTTGTGCCACCAAGATAATGATTGCAGTCTCCAACAAGACATGAGGGACACATGTCAAAATGATGTGGCCAAATCTCAGCCTGAGAATAGAAATTTGGTAACCAGGGTTGAAGAAAGATGTGAATAAATTTAAGTGTGCATGCAATGGATATCGGTTCATTACCCCAATCAGAATGTCAGAGCCAGTGACACCTATTGAATAACTGCTAGGTTAATGTCAAGATTTGCATATAGATTTATTTTAACCTATACAGGTTTGTTGATTATTGATTATTATTCACATTACTATAAAGTTGAAGCAACAACATTGAATTACAGCTTAACGAATAATTGAATTAATGTGTAAGATGTTTAAACAACACTGCTTCTTACTGTCAGTTACAAATGACAACGAATGACAATTTTGATCAAATGCATTTCAAACATTTTTCACAGAAAATATCAAAACACATAAAAAATGTAGAGGAACGGAACCATTCTATGCTAAAGGCACTGGAAATTGCCCAATTTCATAAAGAAAAAGAACCTATTCAAAAGAAGTGAACATCTACCTTAGAGAATACAGATCAGCACCATATGCAACTACAGATAAATTTTCAGCTAAAGTATTTTTTGATTGTTCAATTAGAACAAAGCTCCTGGATATTCATGAAATAATGGAAACTTAAAAGACAAGAAATTGATAAAATAAGACTGAATCTGAAGTATATGCAGACACCAAAGAAGGAGGCGGGGGCAGTAATTAGTGACATTACCCCTTTAGACATGATGCCAATGAAATAGAAAATGCTCAGTAAACCAATCCAAAAACCTTTTTCATTACTGCACTAGCATGACAACAATGTCTGTTCACATTGGTATATAGGCACCTCAAATTGCATTGTGAGGAAAATAAAAATATTATCAACAGTATTTTTTTCAGCCTGCCTCTTTTGATGGGTGCAAAGATTTAATCTGCAGCTATACAAACTCTCAGCCGTAAGCCTCATAGAGTAATAGCAAATGTGACTGTCATGATTGAAATACCAGAGAGGAAGTAACATGAACAAAATATCTCTGAAGTAAAGATATTTACCACAGAAGAAGAAGAAGAAATAAAACAACACTTGATGATGATGGAGACCATCCAACCAATATCGGCTAAGCCCAAGATGATATTGTCTCAACAGAGAAAACGACAGTATCTACATATAAAAGAAAAAAATATATATATCTTTGTCAAAACAGACCAATTAAGCAGTGACATGCTTTAATGAAGTTTAAACTGCTGTGTAAAAGAAAAAAACTATTGTGATTTTTCAGTGTCCTGCTTTCAATGAAAATGTTTTCATGGTGAAAAATTGACTTTGCATGTTAATTTTTCTTTTGAAAAATCTGTATTGAGAATCATTGATTTGTTCCTATAAAATGAACAAATCAATGACTAATCTATATCTATAAAACAGAAGATGTGTGTGTGTGTTATTTATGCATATCCACATTTCTCGACCAAATTCAGTGTAATTGTGCATACATTTTGCAAATTTACCAAGGTAGGTCAATACCAACTTGTCAATCTCCATTCCATCCTAAATTGGCATTCAAACAACCTTTCATGCAAAGATTGCTTGAGAAGGATTATTGTAGTGCTAAAAGGGAAAATTTCCCAAAGAACCTCTTATTAACCCCAGCTTTACAGTAAACATGTGAAGAAGGAAGGGAAACATTCAGGTGTTTGCACTTGCATTTGAATCAGTCTCTGACACTTCATCCCTGTTTTTGATTATTAGATTTGTGAACAATGCCATATTATTTGAAAGTTATGGCTATAGAAAATTTACTGAATATCTAAAACATTGAAACAATTTAACCCTGAGCAATGACCACACAAGAACAAGAAGTTTTTAATGATGGAATTCCTTTATTAAGAACACTTAAACACTTGCAAAAGACATACCGTAAAAAATGGGTGGGTAGGTTAGTATACCAATGGATGATGCATACAAGTGGGAACACAGGCTGACATTTCTAAATAGGGGTGTAGGTATACAATTGCGGCCATGTACACCCAGGCAACACCAGGTACTTTGGCTAGTTCTCAATATATTTGAGTTTGTTAAATCACTGATAGTGTAGTTCATTGTTAATTAGAATTATTTTCATATATTTATTACATAGGAAGAGTTAAAATGAAATATCTTTGAGAGAGACTCGCTGTAAAATATTAAGTTGGAGGTATTCAGTTCTGTTAACATTATATGAAAAAAAGAATTTTATATTAGTTTCTAGATAGCAATTTCACCAGTTTTAACCAAGGTTTGATATTCTAAGAAAAGGGATGTACTTGTAATATTTATTTGCACTATATGGCATATAGAGCAATGCCTATTGCATTTGGGGGGTAAAAAAATAATAAAAAAAAAATCTGCCATTATCAACAGTATGATTTTCAGTGTGCCTCTTTGCCTGATTTCAGCAAGCAAATCATCTGCAGCCATTGAAACACTCTGGATACTTTATTT
The DNA here is from genome assembly GCA_964036315.1 of Acanthosepion esculentum. NCBI lineage: Eukaryota > Metazoa > Mollusca > Cephalopoda > Sepiida > Sepiidae > Acanthosepion > Acanthosepion esculentum. The sequence goes on along the minus strand of OZ038503.1, from coordinate 87,735,507 downwards.
CTTAATTCCACCAGTTTAGACTTTTACAGTTAAGGCCCATCATGCCATGTACATGGAGATGAATCATCCTTATTCCCTTTGTATTCCATGAGTAAGAAGGAAGTTCTATTTGGACAGCTTCTTCTCAAGAGCCACTACTTTGTGGAACACACTCCCAAGAGGATGCTTCCCCCAATCACTACAATCTTAATCTCTTCAAGTATTGGGTTAATCATTATCTACCTTCAACAGCCTCATTCAGTCATCCCATACCTTGAGTAACTCTTGAGTTTTGTATGGAGTGAACAGCAGAAAAAGAAAAAAAAAAGGAAAAATGAGAAATACTGTTATTGCTTATTTTAAATTAGGAATATATTTTCTTTTCTCCATTATTAAGTTTGCAATAACTATCAAGTCTTGTGAACTTTTTATTATGAAAAAGGAAGTAATACGTTGTACTATGTAAGCCACCCCCCATCCCCCAAAATTTACAACCTGCAAGCTAACAATTAAAACATTATGCATTAAGTGTTTACTTTGTAATTTTCTTGTATGTTTCATTGCTGCCGATTGCACATTCTGGCACCTCTTGAACTCCTAACACTTTCAAAAAATGCTTTTTATATATATATATATATTTATATACACACACACACACACACACACATACAATCTTAAAAATATGTATATTACTTTTTTCTTTTTTTTTCTTTTTTAGAAAAGTTTGGAAAAAAATGTGCACAATTTGGAAATAAAGAAATCTGGTTTGGAAATTGAACTCCACCATGAAAAAAATAAAGTGGATATGTTAGAAAAAGACTTGAATAGTCTTCAGCAGGTAAGACTTCTTTATTAAACAAAATTCCCTTTGAAATTTCTCTGCATTTGCCAAGATAACTTTTATTTTTTTAAATGACATGTCTCTTCAGGATATAGGCAAACATGACTTTCCAGTTTCCTTTTCTTTATTATCTTTAATTTGCCATAACTTCTTGGAAAAGATAGTGGAGTGATTTTTTTCCATAGGTTTGAATTTAGAATCTTCCTTCTTTTTGACTAGCTGGGAAGAGAAGAGATGGATGATGTGGGAATTTCATTATTGAAACAATTATAAAGTAATGTTGAAAAGTTCTCAGTCTGACCCACTTCCCAGAATCTGAGCTCATTTTATAAAATGTCAATCTTTGAAGAATTTATTTGAGATTATTACCTGAAACATGTCATTGGAAATGTGGAATTTTCAAGCATTGAAATCTGGGGCCTCATGAAGTTCCTATTCCTGTAGAATAAAACTTCAAAGGAAATGCATGAATCTATGCTGCAAATATTTCCCTTCTTTGCTTGTGAAGAAGCAGTGGGCCAATTTCTAGCATGGAGATTTTGAGACCCAAGATACAACATAATCTGAGGGGCTTTTTGTAGTGCGAACTTTTGAAATTGGTAATGTTCTTGACCTAATTCTGATCTCTCAACAAATCTCAGTCAAAAAAATTGCTGAGACACAAGATGTATCCAGGGAATATGTTAGATTCATGATTTTTGAGCAGTTAGGTATGCAGAAGTGACCAAATGTTTGAATACTGAGTGGAAACATCAAAGTTTATTTTATTTTCAAACATTTATAGTGGTCTAAAGATTTGTCTGGGGTGGGACAACTTTTCACGTTTTATGAAAACATGGTTACACCATTATGATCAAGAGACCAAACAATTTAGCTTTTCTACAGGCACAAAAATTAAAGACTCAAAAGATAGCAGAAAAGGTCATGGACATAGTTTTTTGGGGATAAGAATGGTATCTTGATTATCTACCTTAGAAGGGCTAAATAATTAATGCAGAATACTATTCTTACCTTCTGTATTGATTAAAGGGATGGGGGGGGGTACATGAAGGAAGCTGCAGAAGCAGGATCTCTTTTTGACAGGGCAATGCCCTTGCTCACAGGATGGACAAGGTGCACATAGACCGTCCATCTTGCCCTTGAATATTTCCCGTTTCAAAACCTCAAAAGAAAGAAAATCTTTAAATGATTCATAGCAAAGAAAGAGCAGAATTTTGAGGATGTAAAGATCAATTGCTTTTTATTATTATTTGAAAGAAACTTAAAAAACAATGTGTGACATGTGTTGCCCTAGTAAGTTAGTATGTAAGATAATATATCTTTTCATGCTTTTACATTTACTTTTTAGTTAGGATGAAAACTTTTCAGCATTTCTTAAGATTAAAATTACAAAATAGTTTAACAAGAGGTAGAAAATGCATTCAACATAGGTTGTTTTTTTTGTGTTTTTTTTAGCATGATTGTAACTATTTTAACTGAAAAACAATAAAACGAAGATGATGCTGTCACTATTAATTATGATACCTAAAAAGAAGATAAAGAATTGCAAATACTTTTCCAAATTTGAATTCAGTGTGAGGATGAATTGATTTAATGACATCAAAGGTCCTGACATAATTGACAATTCAGTAAAGGTTGGGGTAGGCAAGGGGGAAAGTAATATTACTTATTAGTCTTTTTTCCTTTCTTTGAAGCACTTCTCCCTTACCACATTCATTGCGTAGTAACCATAGAAATATTAGGACAAATATTTTCAGGTTAGTTTGTCATACAAATTCTGATTCTTTCTTTTGCTTAACAAACCATGCAAAATGTATAGTATATTTTCTACACAATTATAAACAAATGAACTGAATATCACCTGTAAGCAGGGCTGGATTATCCTATAGGCTAGTATAGGCTGCAGTCTAGGGTCACTCAAGCTTAGTCATAATTTTATTTTATTTTTTTACTACAGTTGTGCTGAAATTTGTGCTAATTTGGTTTGCAATAAATAGTAAAATAGTAAAGGTATTTCTTAAAGAATATTTTTATTGACAAACAAAAGATAGTTATTCTAGTTTATTTAAAGAATTTGCAATAAGTTTACTTCAGGCTATCTAAATGTAGCTAAAATATATCACAAGTAAAAAAGAAAAAAAAAAAAAGTTGAGTGCAGGTGAGTTAGAGTGAGATGGGGACATTAATTTCATTAGCCTAGGGGATATAAAAAGTCATAATCTGATCCTGCCTGTAAGTCACCTAAAAACCTCCCACCCCATATTTTTTTTCTATCCAAAAATAAATTTCATGTTTTCATTTGATATGTTTCTTGTTTGACCTTTCTTTTTCCACTATGAATTCTTAATACAACTGCATAAACTTTAATTCATCATGTTGGTTGTCTTTTTCTTTTTTTTTTCTTTTTTTATTGAAGAACAAAATTTATACTATTTACATTGTTTGTACTATCATCCTCATCTTTGTTGCCATATTTATCACAACGTTTTGGCCGTTGTACACTCCGGCCCTCTTCAGGTGGTTGGAATGTCGGACTGAACCCTTTATTTCACTCATCAGGACAACCTTCAAAAGCAGGACAACACTTTGCAGAAATCTCTCCCAAGTAAGACCCCCTATAGAGGAGAACATGACTTATTTGATTCATTTTATTTTCAAACATTTATAGTAGTCTAAAGATTTGTCTGGGGTGAGACAACTTTTCACTTTTTATGAAAACATGGTTACACCATTATGATCAAGAGACCAAACAATTTAGCTTTTCTACAGGCACAAAAATTAAAGACTCAAAAGATAGCAGAAAAGGTCATGGACATAGTGTGTACACCATCCCATGCAGCTGCGGAAAGAAATATAAAGGGGAGACAGGCTGTCCTCTTAAGGTATGGCTTCAAGAACACCAAAAAGCTGTAACACGAGGGGAAGTGGAAAAATCAGGCGTGGCTGACCACTTATGGAGAGAAAAGGGAAATCACCACCTTCTGTGGGATCAGGTTGAAATCATAGACAAAGAACATCATTGGAAAAATCATAAAATTCAGGAATCAGCACATATGCTAGGCCACAAAAATCTCCTGAGCCGACCAATCATAGAAATGAATACAATATGGGAACCAGTAATAAGGAGTGCTAGATAAAAGCAATAATAACAATGAAAATTGCAATATGAGCTCTGGAAAAAAACATGCAATGATAACAGCAAAAATTGCAATAAGAGCACTGGTAAAAAATGGTTTCTGAAGACATTAGGTTTATAAGTCCCAGAAATTCATACAGAGAAGGACACATGGCACAGTGGATAAAGGCATTAGTTAGATCCAGTGACAGGATCCAAGGAGTGTGTGTTCAATACCTGGTTAAGGCGGTGGAGAACTTGGAGAGGGGAAATAAGATAGATTCTGGCAAGAATTTTAATCACTGACTTTCAAATTGAACCATTATTGTTTTTATGTTGATTTAACCTTTCATTATTAATCCAACTATCTAGAGCAACACGGTGAACCAACTTTGCTCACAGCATAAACATTCCACTTCATACCAGTGACAATGAATCACTATCCTGGAGATTAGCATCAGCCATGTTGATGAAAGACTAATAATAATAAAAAAAATTGTAATTGTATTCTTGATGTTCTTTAATATTAGTTTTAAAATGGAGGCAAAGCCTATTCAACTTTGGAAATTTTCTACCATTTGCTATGTTTTTTTTTTTTTTTTTTTTTAGAACAACATTGGCAATCATGGATTATTGGTTCAGGAATTGCAAGTTGATAATGCAAAACTTGTTGCTGAGGTGCAGCATGAGAAACAGAAATGCAATTTATTACAACAACAATTGCTTGAAGAACAAAATGTAAGAACAAAATTTTATTTGGCATAATCACTGACTTTCAAATTGAACCAGTATTGTATTTATGTTGATTTAGCCTTTCATTATTAATCCAACATTTACTATTTAAGTTAGAATATTTTAATTTAGATATCTCCACTAATTCGCCAAAAGAGAGCATACCATAATGAAAAAAGGCCCCAAACTTGATGAAAAAAAAATTTAGCGTCTAAATGTTTGTTATTATTAAGATGAAAGACCAAAGTAATTTTTCATCCTTTTTAGAACATTCAAAATTTTGATTAAAAATCTTGTTTTTCTTGCATCAACAGAATACAAAATCATGTCTTAAATGCAGTGACTTGTTTTTGAGGTGTTAACAATTACATCAGTTCATTGACAGCTTAGGTCAGGGGGAAGTTATCAGACAGAAGAACAGAAGTGACATAGTTTTTTCAAATTTTAAGTGAACTCATTTAACTACACAGTAATTTTTAAAAATTAAATACTTTCAGCAATCTAATATTTTATTGATTTTTTTTTTTTTTTTTTTTTTTTTTTTAAGTACTTTATAGCCTTACGTTTGAAGATGATTTCTGGAAAAATAAAATTTAAAATACTAACGATAAAATAAATTTAAAATTTCATAACTAAGAGTGAGATAAAATTTCATTAGAGTGGTACCTAATTTTTACATCTCTTCTGAAAGTTTATGGTATTATTTTTATTTATTATTAATTTTTATATCTCGGTTATGAAAAACTTTCAAAACTGAGATAATATAAAATTAATAATTAAAAAATACCATAAAATCTCAAATACCTAATAAGTATAAGTTAGTCTCTCATTTTTATGATTTTTTTTTTTTTTAATGTGTTAATTTTTAATTTTCCTTATTTTAAATATTAATTGTTATAATATGACAGTTATGAAAATGTGAAATTTTTTTACTAATTATGTAATCATGCACTTATTTTATTTAATCATAGTCCACTAACAATAGAAGTGTAAAAATAAAAACTGATCTGCAATTGATTTCAGACTTTGGTGAAAATTTGGTGAACCTTTTTTGAAAATATTCTAACAAACATGCCGAAAATCTGAATCATTGTTTCCCTCCCTGACATTGAAACTAATAAAGTAAATAATTAATGATTGCAGTATGTCACTCACTGAAAAACAAATTAATTATATTTAAAAATTTAAATTAAAATATTTAGTGAAATAGGATGTTAAAAAAAAAAGTAAAACCTTTGAAAATGTGATAATGATGGTAAAGTCAGTCAGCAAATTCAATACATGTTCACAGTACAAAGACTGAAATTGTCTGAGGTCAGTTTATTGCCATTGAGAAACAACTCTTAAAACATGTGACATTAATGTCACGATCATCCATATGCTTGGGGAAAAAAGTTCTTATACACACTCAAAAACAGTGTTAACTTCTTTTTTAAAATGTGTGTCGCAGATTCTAATAAGCTTTCAAATTTATGATCTGTAAAGATAGATCTACTTAATACCAGCATTCCCTAAAATTTATAGATTGAAACTTAATTTTAAAATATTTAATGACTTTATCAGATTTCAAATTGAACAAAAAAAAACAATTCTTGTAAAATTTCATTTTTCATTGGAAAAGTATTTTGGCTTCAGACAATATTGTCCTTAACATATATTCATAAAAGCCATTAAAAACTTTTCTAATTAAATAATGTTTTTAGTTTTGTATGATACAACTCAGAGCTAGTTTTCAGTAATGGGACTATTCAATTTTACAAAAAGAAATCGATGATTTATATTCTTCAAAGTCTTCTGCTTTTAACTAATATAATCAATAAAAGTTACACCCTTGAATTTCTCAAGTTTTCATAAAATTAAGTAAAGGTGGTGTTGGGGGCAGTAACAGATGTAAAAAAAAAAAATTTACCATGACTTTCTAAAAAATATGTTTAAAATAATTTAATTCATTTTTGAATGAATTCTGAATGTTTCATTAAATTATTTGATTTTTGCGAGAATTAAATTTCCTAATACTAATCTTTGGTGGACCCAATCATACAACAAAAACAAGATTTTTAACCAAAATGTCAAACATGCTAGTAAGGATGAAATAATCAAAAATATTTTGTTCTTTCTTCTTAATAATAACACAAACATTTTGACAATAAAACTTTGTTTTCATTAAGTTTGAAGCATTTTTTTTCATCCTAGTATGCTGAATTTTGAGCAATTCCATGGAGATACCGGTCTTAATTGCAATTTCTAAACCTCTCTTAATGAAAGGTTAAACATGTTGAACTTAGGGGCTTTTTGTTCAAACCTGTATTCCATAACCATCAATAGTTAATTTATTTAATATCTATAAAATTATTTTTTCAATAAATGTTTTCCTTTAAACATGTTAGAATGTTTTTATTTTGTTTTATAAGGGATACATTTGATTGTAAATCTGCTTTTAGCTATAATTAAAATTTTGATGTTTTTTTTTTCTTAATTTTCTGTAAACTTAAAATTCTTCTAAGGTTTTTCCTTTTAAAGTCAGATTAAAAGTTAGATGAATTGAACACACATTGAAAACTTTATAAAAAAGTTATCATTTTCAGTGATACATAAAGTCTGAATTGATTTCTTTTAGATGAAGATATTATTTTTATGGAAGAGTAATTTCTTTAGAAAATGAAAACTGGTTCTTTCTTTTTTGCATCACTTGTGCCTACCTCTGCACACATGTGCCTGTGTACACGTGTGGATGTTTAATAGCAAATGATGACAAAAGCTTTTACTCGTAAGATGTCTGTACTTGATCATCATCTTATAAAAGTATCTTAATTTTTGCTGGAAGTAACGCTGAAAATGTTCCGTGATCTTGCAAGTAATTCAGCAAAAACATTTTAGATTTGTCATACATTGTAGAAGAATCAAAGATAAAATAACAATTCCATTCTGACTCATGCGTACAAGAAAAGATCAAAAGGCAGAACAACAATGGCAAAATAATCTCAGCATGCAGAATCTAAAACCAGTGATCATGGTTGAAGTGCAAAAATATTTTCAACCACATATTGACTACCAATAATTAACTTTTCAAAAAGACTAAACAAAGAATACTTGCGTCTGAAACATTACTTGTAATAAAGCAAAGAATAAAATCCGCATCGTTTCTTTTCTTCTTTTTTTTGTAATGCACTTTTAGCTGTTGAACTTTTATGAAGATTACATGAATTCCTAGCCTATTTCTTTGATATTTATGAAAGATTTTCAAAGGGTTTCAGTCATAAACTAAAAAAAAAGTATATTTTTTAAACGTTCGTTGTGAGTGCACTTTGTGCACAATTAACCATTGTGAAATTAAATAAAGTATGAAACTGACTTTAAATCTAAAATTTTACTAAAACTTGATTTGCTATTGTTGCTATTTTTTAACACCAATTTTTCTCTTTGCTCAGTTTCGCAAATATATATTGTCTTTTTTTTTCACTTTTTCAAACTTAGTCTGTTATTGTCTTGACTTGTGCTTTCATTTGTTGCATTTGAATTTATTGCATCATTTTCAAGAAAATATTAGAAAGGTAAAGTTTCCATTTATATCCATTCTTAAATTATGACTCCTTAAAGTTTAATTTTTTCCTAAATTAAAATATATTTTAAAGGCTCGATATACATTAGATGTAGACCTCAAAGAAGCTACCAGGCAACTAGAGAAGCAAGTATTGGTGAGTGTTTCTTTATTCTGATTTATTTCTAAGTCCATCTTAACTGTCTGCTTCTGAATCTGAATATTATCTTTAACTGACCAAGAAATGAAGAATGAAATGTAAACTTTCTGACCTGTCACTAACCATGTTTTCTCTAAACCTGGATTTACTATTAATATTCTTTTATATATATCATCACTGTTCAATTTTGACCATTTTTTGTCAAGAAATTGAGAAAAAATGTTTGAAGAAAACATTTCAGTTTGACATATGAACTAAAACACTGCACTGTTATTTTAAATGAGAATCAATTAATTTCTGCCTGAATTTCTGGGATGAGGAGTTATCATTATTTACACTATTTGCATCGTCATCTTTATTGTTGTTATCACAACATTTCAGCCATTATGCCCTCTGGTCTTTATCAAGTTTATGTTGATCCAGATAACCTTTCAAACTGAACCCTTTATTTAATCTACAAGGGTTACACTGTTTTACTACTCATGCCAAGGGATATCTCCTCTAATTGTTATTCTTACTAATGTTCATTAAATTCCTTGCCCTGTTAACTAGTGGACTAAACCATTTCTTTGTGAATTTGCTGACATAATAATTATGAGTTCCTGCCCTGGGTCAGGGAATGTGTACTTGGACTTGATGTAAACAGGGCAAGCAATAACTGACCCGTACTAAAAAACAAAGACTAAACAAGATATCCCTTGACATGGGCAGTGGAATGAGAACAGTCTACCCCCATAGACCATACACTAAATGAAGGGTTCATTTTGGAATTTCCTGTAGGTTACTCGGATTGACATACACCTGATAAAGGCGAAAGGGTACAATGGCCAAAATGTTGTGATAACAACAATAACACAAATGAGGACAATAGTAAATAGTGCAGATAATGAAAATCAATTAATTCAACAGTCAGAGCAATGATTCAAATCTACTCATCGTTTTCTATTTCTTCTCTTTGATAAATGATCATTCCTTCATCCTATTGCTTCATGTGTTACTTAAACTACTTTTATCCAACAAATATCTGAAAAATCTTTCAATTGTCTCAAAGTAGATTTTATACTTATGATGCCTGGCGGTGTATTTTTTTCTGTTCTCTTTTTAATTGCTCTACTTTCATAGTTTCAAATGCATTTTGAATTTTGTCCACACAAAAATGAAATCTTTGCAAATTTACCTGAAACAACTTATAAATTGAATTAAGTAATCAATAGAAATGATCTTTTTCATATATCTGAAAACACTGCACTGATAGAATTGTTTAACAGACAAATGTTTCACACATATTTGTCTGGCTGTAGAATATAAAAGTAATGACAATTTTTTTTTTTCTTTTTCAGTCTAATGAAAATAATGAACACATAGAACCTATACTCAATGTAAGTATGCATTGTTTGTTCAATTTAGTTTTCCTGATTAAATTCTTAGGATGTTCCAAAGGGATTATGGAAGTTGTTGTTGTAGAATTGTTCTAGACAATACATATCACTTATCAGTAAGCTTTAATATACTCTGAATATGAGCAGAGTTCTCCTGAATGTGTGTTCAGGACAGATCCATTAATGGGGGAGGTGGATCATACCACATTCTACCCTGCCTTATTCTTACAGAGGGAAGAAGTCCCTGAATCGAGCAGGCATCATTTGCTGTCTACAAGGCCGTGGTGGATTGCCAGGGGCATGATGAGATTTTTTCTCTTTCTTGCTAGAACTTGATTTAATCGTGCTGTGTTTTCGTAATCTTCTACGATTGGCTTGCTCTTCCTCTGAAGTATCGGTAGGTGGGTGGACTCTCTACTGTGAAACCTGCTTGTCACCACTTGAGGGACCAGAGCTCAAGGGTTCCTCGTAATCTTCATGAGGAGACCCTGTTTCTGTTTCTTCATAGTGTCCTGAGGACAGCATTCGCTTAGGCTTGTGGGGCTCAATTCATCCCCTGCTGGAGCCAAGTCCCTTAGTGAAACTGTGTCCTCTTGTCTGTCAGGGTAATGGGCATGCACATACTGGGGGTTGGCATCTAGAAGCTCCACTTGATCCACCTGTGGTTTATTCTTATTCAGTTGCGTGTGTCTTTTTAGTAATATTACTCTTGGTTTTGAGAGCCAAGATGGTAGGGACGCTCTAGTTGAACTTCAAGGAAACAGGAGGAATTCTTCATGGTGTTTTGTGTTAGTGGCGGTGTATAGCAGCATTCTGATTGCATGCAGGGCTTCTAGGAGTAGTTGTTCCCAATTCTCTAAAGCTACCCCTTTATCAGCAACTACTAGTTGGACAGTTTTCCAAATTATTCCATCATACCTCTCGCACTGGCCATTACCTTGAGGGTTATATGGGGTTGTTCTACTTATGGCTAATCCTTGCTCTTGTAGGAACTACCATACATGTTTGGACATAAATGAAGCCCCTCTCTCCAATTGCATATACAGGGATAGCCCGAAGATAGCAAAAACTGAGCAAAGTGCCTGTATGACTATTGTAGAGGATATGTCGGGGCAGGGTATTGTGAAAAGAAACTGCAAATATTTGTAAGGAGACCATGTTTCTGTTTCTTCATAGTGTCCTGAAGACAACCCTCGCTTAGGCTTTTTGGACTCAATTTATCCCCTGCTGGAGCCAAGCCTAGAGCCTCCGAAGAGTATTTCTGCTAATGAGAGTTGGCGTAAGTTGTGCCCTAATATTAGGTTGCAGCATAGATCTTTCATTAGTAGACATCTTGCTCCTTGGTATAGAGTATCCTTTACTCATAAATCAACTAAACAGTATCCAAGTATTTGCATGGAAAGAGATAAGCTAGCCATTGCCACTTTGTTTAGGCACGGGTAAATTTTCCAAAAATTTAGTTTCACAATGATTGCATTAAGAAAGTTTTCTGTGGTCCCCATGTCAATCAGTGTTTTAGTGGCGGTTCAGTAGCAGTGATTTCTATCGTTGTAGTTGATGAGGTGCCAAGTATTTTCACTGATGCTGAGCAAGTTGCCATTTTGCCCTCTTTTTTTCTTACTTTTACAAACTTTAATCTAATGTCCCCATTTCCCACATATATAGCATTTGTCCCTTCGAGCAGGACATAATGATCTTGTGTGTCTCTTGACCCCGCGGAAAAAAACATGCATTTAGTTAAGGCTGATATTTTTGGAGAGCCTAGCGTTTCATACAACTGGGAGGCCAAAATAGGTGGAGAGGTCTCTGACATTACTGCAACTGCATCGTAATTTTTAGCATTTTGTTCTACTAAATCTAATACTCTTGTCTGGTCATAGGCCTGCTGTAATGTTAAGGTGCTGTTTCCAAGTATTCTTTGTCAGATATCTGTGGACTGTTCATGAAGGCATCTTGGATCAATTCGTCTCTATATTGTTCTGCTGATACCAAAGAAAATGAACAGTCCTTACTTATCAAGGCTTGATAAAATCCGTCAACAGAGCCAGAGGGCAGTTGACACCTTGTAGCCAGTAAGTATCGAGAGACAATTTCATTTATCTTTTTAATGTAGATCATATCCAGTATTGTTGAAGCCTCTTCATAGGAAGATGAGTCCAGAAAATACTCGTAAACTTGTGCTGAGACATATTTGGTGAGATAGTGTAGCTTATTAAAACTTTGGTTGCAGGACGTGCTCAAGAAGTTCATGAAAGTTATTCTCCAGTGATGATATTCCAGTTCAGCATCAGACGTGTTGGAGGTCAATAATAAGTTTCTCTAGACAGTAAATTAGCCATTTTCAAAATGGTTAACAACAAGAGTATATTAAATTGTAGTAGAATTGTGCTAGACAATATGTGTCACTTATGCAGAGCATATTAAATCTTACTGATATCAGCAGAGTTCTCTCCTGAATACGTGTGTTCAGGAGAGATCCATTAATGGGGGAGATGGATCATACCACAGAAGTTAATATCAAAATATATTATTTCTATTCAGTTTCATCACAAAAAAATCTTGAATAGTTTCTTTTCTGCCTCTTTAGGTGTTTTATAAGTTTGTTTGTTTCAGCTGCATATTTTAATATCCAGTCATCCAAATTGACCTTTCTCAATAGAAACATTATTGAAAAGAAAGCTTGACAGCAGTTTTACTCTGTACTTTTTCTCTTTTGAATCTTTAATTTTACCTTTTCTTTTCTTCAGCAGCAAACGTATACAGCACCTGATCTGATTGAACAGAAAATCCAAATGGAAGAGGCAAGAATAATATATTATTCCAACACATGTACATGAACCCACCCCAATTCCACTACTAAATATTGGTTACTTGATCCTGAAGAACATCTCTACTAACCGACTAATACTAGTACTAGAAAATTTAAAACTTTAATCTGTAAGAATTTAAATTCAATCTCAGTTGCTATCTACTGTCCTCCTGATTACTCTTTCCTCTTATTATTAATGTTTCTGTTACTAATTCTTCCACACCCTGTAACCCCTTGTGTTTTAGTGGCTTTACTTCTTGCATGGGGTGATACCTATATATATACTGTTACCTTAATCAAAATATATTTGTGAAACATTTACATTTAATTAGAAAATGTAGTTTATTTAAAAAACAAGTGAACATTTTAAGCTTTTAATAAATATATATATAGAGAGAGAGAGATATATGTATTATCTTTAAAAAGGGATCATATTTTATTCCTAAAAACGGAAACAAAGTCTTACAAAATGGGTTCCGTTTGGGCATGTAACAGGAATTTTAATCTTGATATTTACAGATCTTAATTTAGTAAGGCACAAGCCTAAAGACAATCCAGTAAGAGAGGAGGGGGTAATCTACATTCAGAATGTTTTTTTTTGTTTTTTTTGTTTTTTACTTGTTCCTTCGCCAACCCTCTCGTGGGCAATGCATTAGCTATTCAGGCCAAGAGAAAAAGTATTCCCATATTTGAATACTAACTTATAATATTAAGGAATTTTTTTTACACTGTTCTGTTTTTCATTCAATTGCAATAGTTGGAAGGTAGAAGAAGCATTTTAAGATTTTCTTTTATTTTTCAGGATCATGAAAAATTAAGGGAAGCCATTGAGAAACAAAAGAGGATGGAAAACAAATTTGAATCTGAATTAGAAAAGTAAGTTATTGCCTTTTTGTAATTTGTTTAACTAACATGTTAAAATGTTAGGTCAAGTTGTTTGCTTATCAACCAACACTAAAAATATTACTATATTTGAAACACTTGATTGAAACAAAAGAATTGTTTTGTTTATATTTTCTGTAAAGTTAATTATCCAGCAATCACAAAACTGATAATTTTTTTAGCACATTTTCATCAAGACTCAGGAAAAGATAAAAGAATGTCTTAAACACAGGTTTTCAGTCATCATGGAACTTTTTTTGATTCATTAATATTGAAGTAAAAGAAGTTAATATTTTTTATTGGAGAGTTTAAAAGACCTAAAGCAACTTCCAGTTGTTGTATTATAGTTTCTCTTAAAAATTATTTTTAAAATCATTAAAAAAAATCTTGCTGATCAAAAAGAAATCCAATAAAGAGTATTTTAACCAACTTTTAAATTTCTATCAGATCTCAATATATACCCTCTTTGATATCCTAAAGAGTGCAGCTTAGAACTTAAATATTTTCTTTTTTATAAAATTTTTCATCCATCTTATTTTGTTGAAGGTAGTTCTATAAAAATTCTGATTTTAAATTTATTTCCTTTATTGTATAGAAGTATTCAAGATGTTTTTTTTTTACTTTTTACTTGATTTGTTCACTATCAATGCTATATTACTTAATAGTGATCTCTTTTCTTAAAAAGACTGCTTGCCTTAAAGCCATTATCCTCCAGAAATATACTAGCCAATGTTTTTTTGTGAAACACAGTCTTTATTTATTTTATATAATGTTTGATCCTGAATGTCTCTCAGCAAAAAAAGATGCTCATGAAAAGTTTGCTTATGAAAAAGAATAATAATAAAAGTGATTTTAGTCAAAACAAATTTCAAACTTGCTATTAAACATTGTCTAAAAATATGAAAAGTCCTTGCAGTTTGGTAAGTGAAGTTATTATACAAATCAATGACTCAAATTTACTTTGAACAATTTTTGTCAAATTTTAAATGATTAGAAATCAAAACAAAGCTTGAGTTAAATGTTTCGCTAGTTTCAACATGTTTTATTAAAGTTATTGGATTTAATATAAAAACTGCTGCCTGAAGTTATGCAAAATAGAAAATCACTTTTTACTTCAATAACAAGGTAATAAGATCATGAACAGTTCATCAACACTTGTAATAGAACAAATAACAAATATATCTGACAAATCTTTGAAGCATTTACACTTTAATATATTGACCCTTCTTCTCAATAACAGCCAACAATCTATTATCCATTGATTTTGTTGAATCGTTTACTTCAGCGGTTTCAATTTCTGACATGGTGGTTTCAATTGCTTCCCATAAGTCTGCTTTGGTGTCGTATTGTTTACCACCTCTATATATATCATTTCATGAAATCACAATAGTTAATACTGTTCAGTTTAAATCTTTTATCAACTTTGAATGGTTCAGTAATGGTTTGGTCAACAATTCCAGCCCATATCATCAAACTGTCACTTCTTTCCGGCTTTCTTTTAGCCATGGGCACCTCTGCATTGGTTTAAAATCAATTCTTTGGCCTGTCCATCAGGTCCATTGAGTGTCACTCTAGATTCATTTATGAAAATTACTGTAAAAAAGTCAATTTTTATGTATTTCTTGACAGATCACAATTTGTGAAGTATTCTACACCTTTTGTCTTTCTTGACTTCCTCAATTCTAGCCTGTTCAATCATTTGAGTACTGATCGAAAATGGTTGTTCCACTATAACTCACTTTAGTTTACATTCCTCTCAAGGTGACAAGTTCTTAAAGTGTTTTCCTCAACTTATATTTTCAACAACAGCCCTCTTTATTGTTTGATGATCTCTATGAAAATCCTCTTATATTTCCATTGGGGACATTCGCTCACTCAATAACTTTGTTATTTCCTGTTTTTCAGCATTTCTTAGATCTTTTCCATTACCCGTGTTTCAACATATTGTTGGCGGGGGAGAGAAATATTTTTATTGGATTTTAGGCCTTAAACTACTACTAGTTTTAATCTGCATAATAACTTCAGACTGCAGTTTTTATGATAAACCAAATATCCTTTAATAACACATGTTGAAACTACCTAATAATTTAACTTGAGCTTTTTGATTTCTAAATGAATTGTTTAAAATTGAAAAAATTTTGTTCTTGACTGGTTAAAAGTAGTTGTTCCACATAATAACTAGTTTTTATCGTAAATACAATAACTTTAATAAAACATGTTGAAACTACCTAAAAATTTAAATCAAGCTTTCTTTTGACATCTAAAGTGTAAAATTTGACAAAATTGTTCAAAGCAAATTCAAGTTATTGAGGTTTACATGATTTGCATAATAGCTTCGGATGGACTGTAGGTCTATCTAATAAAACAACATAGCAAAACCATTAAAGACATGTAATTACAATTTTTTTAAATATTTCTTTTAATATGTTATCTATAAAGATTTTTGAGCATGTTTTTAGGAATTTAACATAAACCTGTGAGAAAATAGAAAAATTAAAACCTTCCATCTGTAGATTTTTGTTTATTCAATTGATTTTGTCCATTTTTACATGAGATGCTAAATTCTTCTTTTGACCCACTCACATTCACGACTCCTTTATTTTTATTTTTTTACAATGAAAAAAATGTAAACATTTGAATTTCAGGCTCAATTCTACTTGTTCATCCAAGGTTTTTTTTTTAATTTCTTACAGAAACAGAGTTCTTCAAAAAGAAATGATATATTTGAAATCAAGTATTAAAAACAAGAAAGAACATTGGGTAGGTTGCTGAGATTTTTTTATGTTTTTTGTTTATATTTTGATGGTTTGACAAAATGCCTTTTACTCTGGTTTATTTTACTGAATTTTATTGAATTATATATTGTATATACTAATGTTTATTTTCTTGTTTTACTAAAAACCATATAACCTAACAAAACAAATTCTGATTAAGACTAATTTTATAAACAGAAAAATATTAATATTGGAAAGTATTTCCTCTTTGAAAAGTGATTGTCAAAGTGATTGTGTTGATGAAGGAAAAAAAAACTAAGTCTTACTTTGAAAACAAATTTGTGTTCACTGTGCTATCTGTTGAAAAAGGAAATCAGAAAAAAGATTGTGTCAGCCTCGGAATATGGTAATTGGTTGCACTTCCCTACCAATCTCAACCAATCACAATGTTTCTTACCCTTAATATGGTACTTTTAACAATTAGTTATATTTGTTTTTCATGATTGAAAAAGGTTGTTGTGCATTGCAAGATTTGGATACATATATTTTTTTGACTCCTTTTGATTTATGTTGCTGGAATTTTTTACTTTGGACTTGCAAGGCTCCTTTATAACCCTTGGAACTGCGACCTTGATTTTTTTTTATTTTGCATTCTGGAAACTCCCCATGGCTATTTTCTCCCACACTTTTGTAAACAAACAGTTATTTATGTCATATCCATGAAAATTCCAGTCTCTCTTTGATATTCTATAGAATTAATAATGAACTTTTAGACAAAAGTTACTGTAAAAAGATTTTCTTTTGTAATCTTGATCAATGTTTAAATCTAATACTTAAAAAAAGAAAAACATTAACCTGAATCATAATTACAAATATTAAGTTGAATTTTTAAAAATTAAATTCTTTTACAAGGAATTTTTTTTTTTTTTAACTAAATGTCAGGAGGGCTTTTGTAGTAGATTTAAGAATAATTAATATATTAAACAGTTCAGTTTTCAAATTTGACTTTCACTGCTATGGTTCAATTGTGTCCTCTCTTAAAGCCGAAAGAATTTATCAGAAAAGTGTGACTTTTGTGCTTTTATTTTAAATTAAAGTATCATTTTAACTTTGATCAGAAAGCCAGTACTATTTCCCTAGATTTCCTTATCAAGTAGATGGCCTTAAATAAGAGATTAACATTAGGTGACCCATGAGAAGTTGATATGCCATTAAACAAATCAAATCATTAACACTAGAAGCAGAAGTTGTGTCTTAATGATTATCGAATATTAGACTCTAATAAGACATTTTTAAAATTCTTTCTTGGAAACTAAAGTTTATTTGCATATTTGCAAAGAATTTGCCTTCAAACAAAACTTTGCATTAGTCAATTAATATTCTAATTACTCTTCCATTTAATTAATTAGTTCAGGTGGACAAATCAATAAACTATTTGGAAATTGAATGTAGAATTAAAGGAGTCAAGGTTCTGGCAAAATAAGACCTTCTTGTAGACTCTCTTCATTATCTTGGGTGTGTCTTTCTTCTCACTTGTATTTCTAAACTAAGGAAGAACAGACAATATTAATGCAATCATGTATTTTCAATCCTTTGTGATTACAGATAAAATACATGAGTAGATTTCTGCTTTTAGAACTATATATAGTATAGAATTTTAATGTTTGGTTATGTTTAATTTTATAATATAAAAGAGAAATCAATTTGTTTTCTATAATTTAAATTAATAAACACCCAGAATTAATTATTATCATGACATCAAACATTAAAAGTTCAAAACTTAATCTAAATGGAAGAGAGCCTTGTCATCTATTTATTATTAATTTTTGTCTAGTATTTACTTTCATCTTAATAATTTACTTCTTTATTGTATCTTTTACTCAAATATAGTCAATCTATGGTAGGGAGATGATGGCATGGAATTGCTACTATAGATAAATGACCTGAGTAAAATTGCAATAAAAAACCCCAAAAAAAACCCACAAATGTAAATTGTCAAGAAAAATTATTTAAAATCTTTGGCTGCTTAATGTATACCCCTGGCAAAATATTCTGGAATTAGAAAACTTAGTGGATGTTAAGTTAGGTTGTTTTTTTTTATAATCTTGTAATTTGTATTCCTCAAATAAATACCAGCAAAAGTCAAGATATGCAATCTGGTCTACATTTAAGAGTTAATGCAGACCTCATCAGGTGGTTGGGCATCCCTAATTGAAAGGAAACCTGGCTTCAACAAAAGAACTGCCAACCAAAATAATGGAAAGAAACTCATTCAAGAAGGTAATCCACAGTTGAGTGTGGTAAAACATGTTTGGTTGTTCTCTGTCAGCTGTGTCTAAAATTTGGTGCAAATACAAAAGAAATTCAATGGTTAAAAAAGTCAGACATATTTGGAAACCACATAAGACATCAGGGTGTCGGGATAGAAAACTCAAAGCAGTGCACTTTGAAAATAGAAAATCTACAACAAAACAAATGTGTTGAAAGTGCAATCAATGTTTATGACAGAACTAAAGAAATCAGGTGAATGAAATGGGATTTATATACAGAAAAGTCAAATAAAAACACAGAGAAGAAAATGAGGTTAAAGTAGGCTAAAGAGAAGCAATCATGGTATGTGGATGATTGGATAAAAGGGATATTCAATGATGGATCCAGAATCTGCATTGGCCAAGACGATGATGCTGGAATATTTGCCAGGCACCATTCAGATGAAATATATAAAGATGACTACCTGAAGAAAACAATTAAATTTCCCAAGTCATTCATGCCATCAGGTTGCATGTCAAGGACCAGGGAAGATGGCAATCATTACCTCAGCAATCAATGCACAGGTGTACATTGAAGTCATGGATAATTCTCTCATTCCATTAATAGAAAATCAATTTGGTGATGATGCAGTCATTTTTTTTTCAGGCCGATAATCCATCTTGCCACCTAATAATAAGCATTTCTTCAGGAAAGGCAAATAAAAATCAATCACATGATCAGCGAACAGTCAAACTAAAAATTCATGATGGAAATTTTAAAAAAATGGTCCATGAGAATGTTCCATCCACCAAAGAAGGTCTATTAACTGCTATTTGGGAAGATTGGAACCACTTTGATAAAGAATATTGTTTTAAGTTAATGAAGTCCACACCTGGAAGAATTAAGCCTGTCATAAAATCTCAAAGAGAGGTGGGTGAGCAATTAAGTATTAATTCTAACTTTTTCCTCAATGAATTTTATAATTTTTCCCAATATTGTATTATTCTGTAATATTGTACATCAGTCGGAAAAAAAAATTTACTATTAATTTAAATAATTTAATCTAGTTTGTTTAAGTTATATTTTATGAAGCCAGAATATTCAGTTATTGAATTAAAAACGTTTTGCATCTGATCTGCAGTTAGTTGATTTACTGGTTAAAAAAAAAAAAAAAATCACACAATCTCTAAGTGGTGCTCATTTCATACTTTTTGCCAAGGGTTGTAATAAAATAATATATCTAAATAGGCATTTATTCTATTTGAAAATGAATTTTTCTTCTCTGTAAAGAACTAAGATGCAAACTCAAGCCTCTTGGTTGTCATTGCTCTCTTTGCTATCATCAATCTTCATTTTATCAATTATTGACTTGGAAGAAGAAAATATTCAGTGTTTCTTTCTCACCAACAAGGAATCCTAAATCTCTGGGATTCTACTTTGACATTTTAAAATAATGTATTTTTAGTAGAGAGTCTCTAAATCCAGCATTGTTAGCTTTGTATATTTACACTTTGAAATTAGCTTTATAATAATAATAATAATAATAATAATAATAATAATCCTTTCACTTTTATTTTATGACGACATTTGTGCTTTTAACACTTTCTTTTTGCTTTCTATTTAACAAATTCCAAATCTTCAGTGAATTCCCTTCTAAAGACAATTCTTTGTTTTAAAAAGAATACTTCATGAAGATTCATTTTTATTGACAATTTATTCTTTATTTCATTCATGCAACATGCGAACGTTCTTTTAATGAAACTGAAAAGTGATGATAAACAAAAATAATATTTTATTTCTAAGAGGAGTAATGATCAATATGCTTGTATTATTTTTACCTATTGTTCTCATATTGGCTGATATAGATGTTCTTATAGACACAACATTTTGACCAAGTACCCTCTGGTCATCATCAGGTGTCCATTGAGATATTTGTTGATTATTGGGATATCTTATCCCTCTGATGTTAGTTTTTGTTCATTCCTGTTGAATTGGTGCTTCACTGCTGGATCCAAGGATTGAACTTATGACCACTAGATTACAGTAACACATGTATAACCAATTCCTATATCCAATACTAATTCAATAGGAAAGAATATATCATAATAATCCAGAGATATGCCATATCAGCCAATCAATGGTCACCTGATGATGACCAGAAACGTTGTCTATGAGAACCTAGATGAAAATAATAATTTGAAATAATTCAAGAATAAACAGCTTAAACATGTCATATTGATTAGCTATTGGAATTTGGATACATTTAATAACTCTGAAAAATATGTTCTATTTATAAAATAAAGATCAAAATAAAAGTTCTTTGGCTATATATGTGAATTGCTCCTGTTTCTAGAATTTCTTACCTGTAAGGATTCAATCAAGATACATTGTAAAAATGATGATCCATAGAGAGGTCAGGTGAATAGGCAGTGCATGTTCAGTTGATTGCTTTTTACTAACAGCATTTGACTAAATTCCTTTATATTTTTTTTTCTGTTATCCAATTGGCACATTATCAAAATTTAATTTTTCATCACAAAAGGATTCAATACAAAAGCAAGTGCGTTTCAAATCATTGAACATCGTTCCATTGTAGTTCAATTTTTTTTCTTTTCCTCATTCAGTTTAAATGAACCCTATTTATTCCCTTTTCTTTACCAATGATTTGCAGTACTTCAAATTAGATACATTGAAATTTTCTAAGAATTCTTTGATTTGAATTTTGAAATCATAATTTAGATTCCTTGAAACTTGGGTTCTATTATAACCCAATTTGTACAAGTATAAAACACAAAAATCCTGAGTTTAAACCCATTCTTTTTTTTATTGTTTTCAATTTTTAAACAATATGTGAGTGGGTGTGAATTGTATTGTCTACAATTTCTGAGGGTCATTTCTAGATTATGTACATATTAAAAATACTGTTAAGTATTCTATTTATCTTCATATAAAAGAATAAAAGGGAAACATTAATGTTTAAAACAATAGCCTAGGTTCTTTTTCAGTCAGGTAAGGTTCTCTATCTGCTTATGCTAATATAGATGTCCTCTACGTGTTATTGAGTATAATCTAGTTATTTTATATAAGTACATAGTATGAAGTAAATGCATATAATTTTGTCCATTTTTGTTATATGTATGTTTCTAATCAAAAGATAACCCAATTTATCTGCTTATTAAGAATGTTTTAAACTAGGAATTGTACATATCAGCTAAAAACTGAGCTACTTGTTTTTATATAAAAAAAAGATCTCTGCTTTCATTTTGAGTAAAGAAACTTTCTAATTAATGTGATTATGTGTTTATGAATACACTCCAACATGTGCGCAGGATCGCCTCCTCAGTGATGTTATGACTTGGGGCCATGACAAGTTTCGGGTCTTTCAACATCATACTTGTTCACCCAAGAGACCCTACCGAAACAATACCTATTCTAGCAAGTGATCCTGAAGCAAATTTCCACCAAGCACACAACAATGGACATATAAAGAACTGCCACTGCTGATCTTGAAATAGCCATCGACCAATCAGACACGTCCTATGTCACTTCCTCCTCAGCCAAGATGAGATAAAAGAGAACAAACTTAGTACTCATCTTTTCACAGTCTAGTCTTCATCAAAAGATCCTGTATAAATAAAATTGGAACAGCATCCTTTACTCTAAGATACTTCCAGAGAACCAAACAATTGATTTGATCAACTATTGTTCTCAATTAATGAAGGATTGAACTCATGACCACTAGATTACAGTAACACATGTATAACCAATTCCTATATTCAATAGAAATAACATATGATGTTCTCAGAGCAATGCTAAACTACATGTTTCTTTGATCATCCAAGCAAAAATTATTTCATCTTGGCTGGCAGGTTTTCACTTATCCACCATATTCAGAAGATGTGGTATTTTGGGATTATTACAATCTTTATAAAATTCTCTTAATGAAAATATTTTAATTCCCTGGAAGATTTTTAAAAAAAATGAACTTGTATAAGAAATCTTAAAGAACCTTTTTATTATTCCATATAATTAAATACATTATGTAGATACATTTTCATGTAATACAGTGTAACATATACACATAATAATTTTTTTGTGATTTGTACAATAAAAGGCTGCAGACAATGTAATTCTCACAATATCAGGCTAAAGTTCTAATTTGTAAAATGTTTATTTACTTCTGATTCTGTCAATTTAACATTGGATAGGCAAGTAGTATATAGTTCTGGGTCTTTCTTCAAACAATTGATCTTCTTGTGAGTGTGTAAAGGATTCTGGTTTGGTTGTCTTGTGTGCCTTCTAAGTTCAGCTGGGTTCACTCTTGTCCTTATGTTGATACTCCCACTGACATCCTTTGAGCCTGATTCTGCACATAATGGCTTTGAGGTTACCGACCAGTCTTTTAATGTTCTGAGGTGACACCAAGTACAAACCTTATTTTGATATCTCTTACAGTGAACCTAGGATGTATTGACCAGTTCTTCAAAGGTTTCTGATGGGCATTAAACTTGATTCAGGTTTCCACCATTATCTGGTGTGCATCACATGCTAGAAAAATGTCAGCAAAGTTTAAACTTGGGAACATTTTTCTGTTTAATATAGGTTTATATAACAAAATAATGTCTATCAATCTATCCACTACATTTCTGATTACTGAAGTGCTAATATAAAATTGAACCCTTTGTAAATGTATGTTTATATATTTCTAATCACATGAAACAAAATGCACAATATACTTATAGAAATGTTTAACATATCTAATCAACAGACAAGTGGGAGATTTCTCTTGATTCCTCAAAGCTATATTCAGTTATGTACATTTTATTTATATAAATCAGTTTATTTTTATTTTCTCTGATAAAGGGAAAAAAAAGATTTTTTTTTTTCTCTAACATTAGGAACCCATGTTTAACCTAATGGAAACTCAGCACTTTGTTGTGTTCCCAAACATTTCTTTTAACTTCCATGAACCTGCCATATCCTTTCTCTTTCTCTCTCTCTCTCTCTGACATGCACACATGTATTAGGGAGAGAGAAAGAAATTTTGTGTGTGTGTGTGTGTGTAACCTTAATGCTTGAATAGTAATTTTTGTTCTTCTTTTAGGTTGCTCAATTGGAACGTGAGAAGAAGCGGATGAAAATACAAATAGAAAAGGTGAATAAAATTATTTACATGATTTTTTATTTTTCCTTATATATCAAAAACCTTTTATAGTATATATATATACTTATAGAAGGATGAATGATAGTCAATATTATTCATCTATTATATCTCTCACGCGAGCACACACACAATTTTTTATAAAAGCATTTTTATTGAATCTAATTCTGATATTCTTCCCGGTATTTCAGATTTAAGGATGGGCAAAATTTTCTGCAAAGTTCTCATCATTCTATACTAAACTCCATCCTAGGTTTGTTTTGGCTTTTGTTTTAATAAAAAAATTCAAACTTATTTCAAAATAATGAAATTGCTTCCAATGGTATTTAAATGAGAAGTAGATTTCCTTCTCATGAACTCCTCAATATGCCCCTCCTCCCATGGATGTTGGCTGACACTGACAAAGAGAATTTGTAAGCTGGGTTCATTGTTTTTCAATTCCAAATTCTTTTACATTCATAATATTTTCATTACACCACCTTCTACAAATCACACACTGAAGTAAGGTAAGTATTTAAAAGGAGTTGATTTATGAATATTAACAATTATAAGGATAAGCTAGCATCCATGCAAGTCTATCCCCACTCCAAGTTGTTCTTTTGATGCTCACTAACTAACCTTTCATCTTCTCAAAAGCAAATTTATTTTATTTTTTTTCTCTTAGACAAAAAATATAATAAGTATGTAATGCACAATGACATTTCTCTCTTTGACATCAATCTGACAAATCTTATTTTCTTAGTCTTCATTCTAAATTCTTCATTTGAATTTGAAATAGTTTAATGAATGCAATCAAAAGGTAGAGAAATTATTTCAATTTTCCTATCATTTCTTTAAATTATTTGTTATTCATTTCAGAGTTCACAATATCTTCCCTTATAATATTTAATGTATGACAGCCACAAACTAATTTACTATTCCTGACTTTTGAGAATTATGAATTACATGAACAATTCAGTCTCGTGTTAATGACAGAAAATCTGAGCTTAAATATTTTTTAGATTACATCTGCTTTATTACTGGCTTCTTTAATTTTGGATGCTCTTTCTTTTCCTTCTCTTTTTTTTTTTTTTTTTAATAGACTATAAATTGCTACTTAGTTGTACTTTTATTTATACTACTAACCCAACAGGATAAAAAATTATTGAATTTTTTTATTATTATTATATAATTTAAGGACATTAAGAATTTCAAAGTCTTAATTAAAAAAAAAAGCCAGTTTTGTTCTGAAACAAAAAAAATTTATGAAGAGGATTTTATTACTTTAAAATATACATAATTTTCTTTCATCTTTTCCACTTCATTTTGATTTCCTATGTTCAAAGTATATCCCACAAAAGAAAAATTTTATTTTTAATGATAATTTTATTTTTAATCATAAAAGCTCTTATATCAATACCTTTATGTGAAGCATTATAATCATTGTATTTTGTTCCAATTTACTTGCTGATTTGAAATCGTATAACACAACAGCCCCACCCATGAAGGTCAGAGAGTACAGCAACCAAAATATTTTGATAAAAAAAAAAACTAAGATAAAGAAATTAATAAAATAAAACAAAACAAAATCCAAGAGTTATGATAGTTCTTTTCTCATATGAATGGTAATAATTAGTAATTATAGAATGACTTTACAAATTCTGTCAATGACAAGAAAATACAATAATCACAGAACTTACTTTACTTGTACTTGTTGCAGCATTCACCTGGTATTGGTTGAGCCAGCTCCATCAAATGAATTGGCTGCATCCCGAATGAAAGCTGACCAAGCTTGGCAGTCATATTCATTTGGATGTGCAAAATTCATAATAGGAGTTTCAGTGGGAAATTGGATTCACAAGCAGTTCCCAGCTGCACAAATACACACTTTATAGCCTGATTCAATTAGAGTGCTGAAACATTCACTTTCCACACCCAGTGCGATTCGAAAGGGACACATGAGAGGGAGTTGATCACATGATCATGTTACACAGACTATTTTAAGCTGCTTTGTATGCCAGCAGGAGCTCATCCCCACTGTACTGTTCAGGCATGCCTGTCCTTTGACCCAATGATAGCTTAATGCTGACTTCATTTGAATTTGATATACATTGACAAGTTGAATGCTTTTCTAATCCCTGCCCACTTACTTGACTGCTACTCCACCAATTTAATAATCACTAAGTTTCATACCTACTTTACTTTTAATTCCTACTACCTCAAATTTAAAATCTGCCTACTCTGAAATTACCATTAACCAACAAAAAAAGCTAAAAGTTTAAGGAAACTTTATTCAGCAATGGGTTAATTTTGTTATTATCATTATTAAATGTTTGATAAAATGCTTCAGAAAGATAAAGTCCCTCTGACCTGAAGTGAGCTTGTAAATAAATTTTAGAAAAGGCATGCAACCTTTTTTTTTTTTCTTTTTTTTTTTTTGGTGATTCTTCAAAATCCAGACGGTGTCCCCAAACTTTTGGCTGATAGCATACACACACTTCTTATGCACATATCCCAAATTACTATAATTCTCTTTTATTTTGCCTGTCAATTGGTGTAGTTCCACTTATTGGTATTAAGGTAAATAACAGAAGCCATCAATGATTCTAATATTTAGTTTTGCATAGGGAGATGTATATGTGTGTGTGTGTGTATATATATATATATATATATATATATATATAAACTAATCTGGTTTAATTATTCATAAAAAGAATTCCATGATGGTATTGGTAAGAATAAGTTATAGGATTTTGTCCATTGGCAAAATGAGCATTAGTTGCTCAGTACGCTGATAGTTTATTTTCTTATATCAGGCAACAAATTTCTCATAGTAAACTTAACGATTGATTGCGGCTTTTCCTGATCATATTAATATCAACAAAAAATATATGATTTTGTTTTGTTTGCTAAGTAATGAGAATCTTGTGTTGCTGCTTCTTCTACTTCTTTCTTTTTTTTCAAGCCCAACAAAACAACAATCGTATTTAAGACTTCAGTCTGATTTCATTGTAGGCAAAGTTATTATGTGTTAATTTACTATATGACTTTTCTTTCTTTGTGACACTAGAGTTTATAAAACATATTCACCTTTCTTATCAAGTAGTCACTTCATTATACAATCGGGACTACAATAAACTGTTGCTTATTAACAAAGCCATTATAGGATTTTTCTCAATCAGTAATAAGTGATTAAATCTGTGTACATAATCAGAAAATATTTGGTTTCTAGAAAGTAGTTTGCATGTTGAAATATGATGTTGATGCAAAATACTTTTTAAGTTTTTTTTTTATTATTATTATTCATATAAATTTATTACGTCATTGTTCAGTCAAAGTATTTTCTTGACTTTACATCACCTTTCAAGTAAATTGTGAAAGTCAGAGGGGGGAAAAAAACCCAACTATCTTGGTTTTAAGTTGGTGAAGTATAAGTCAAAAATTATCGGCACTTTTGCCTTAACATATCTTTAGGTTTGTGTTATAACGTGTTTTGTAACACTTATAATATAAATGATGCCTGTACGAATTAGTCTGAAGACCGACTCCAAATGGCTTCTTTTTCTTACCTCTGACCTGGAGCTCTTTATTTATAAATATGGACTAGTTCATATAGTCACCGGGGGGTGTACTATTTACTCTACAATATCCCTGCTTTTGAGATTAATAATTTTTATATTTTAATTTTTATTAGCCTTAATATCTCCCCCTTCTCTTTTTGGAGAGTTCACCAATGTACTTGACTTTGTAGTGTTTCCATCTCAGTTCCACTTCCAGTTCTTCAGTACACTTTCTTTTCCTTGAACTTGTTCTTTTAGGTTCCTCAACTTGCTGTGATGCTGGCTCATCAAAAACCTCAAATTGCATTTTTATCAGTACTTTCAATATTTCAGGTCTTTCATCAATGAACCATTTTTTTCAGCTATGGTGCCTTTTATGTTCAAATCTTTTCTCTTTTGTCATCTAAATCAACTTCCCAATTCTTGATGACATTATGCCCTCTTCCTACACTTTTTGGCCTTCCTTATGTTCTAAAGAACACTATCACTGACCTTGAAGCTGTTGGTGTCTTTTGTTATCCATTTTTGTTTTTGACTTGGTAATAACTTGTCAAACACTAATTTTACTTTTCTAACCATCATTACATGGTAAACTCTCAGAAAATATTGCTTCCTTATTTACTTTCACATGACTTACTTTTTTCAACGCTCTTTTGAACATTCCCACAAACCGTTCTGCTTGTCCATTCGACCTTGGGTGATACAGCAGAGTCATAATATGTTCAATGGAGAATATCTTACAAAAGTCTTTGAATTCTTTACCTGTGAATTGCATTCCTTTATCAGAGACTATGGTATCTGGTATGCAATATCTCACAAACAGTTCATGCAAGAAATTCACTGTCACTGAAGATGTTGGATTTTTGCACTTTCCGGCCATTTAGTGAAACTATCAACTACGACAAGATAATATGATCCATTTATAGAACCTGCATAATCTTTATGCAGTCTTGGCCATGGCGTGTCTGTCTTAGGCCAAGGTTCTATCTTTGTGATAGGTAGTTTTGCTGCCAGATCACAACCTCTGCAAGCTTTCACTATTCTTTCAATATTTTGGTCTATTCCAGTCCAATATACAAAACTTTTCATCAGGGATTTCATTCTTGAAATACCAGGATGTCCAGAATGAAAATCCTTCAATATTCACTTCTGTAACACACTAAGTATTACAACCCTTTGCCTGAATATTACTACACCATTGCATAGTGAGTAAGTGTTTAAGTCTAGATTTTGTTCTTTCTTACTTTCTTTCAATTGATTTTTTTTATTTTCACAATAAAGATGTCATTTTCCATTTTTCTTTTATTTCTTCCACGGTAACTGGTAACTTTCATATTACATTGTACAAAATTATTTTTATTTCCATTTCACTTCTTAGTGCTGCAATGACCATGTCCTCGAATGGTTCTGCATTTTTAAGTATTAATCTTGATAATCCAGTTGCATTTTTAAGTATTAATCTTGATAATCCAGTTACATATCCTAATTTTTTAGACAGTACTCCATCGTAAAATCATAGTTTAATAAGATGGTACCTCTTGTTGTAGTCTATGCATAGGTATTCCTTTCTTTGAACCATATATTGTTAATAGAGGTCTATGGTCTATTCATGGAAGAAATTTTAGGTTTCAAACAAATTTAGCAATTATATTTACTGTGAAGAAAATTCATAGAGCCTCTTTTTTTCTATCTGGCTGTAATTTTTCTCTGCTGGTAGAAGTGAGTGTGAAGCATGAGCAAAGGCTTTCATTTTACCACCATCATATTTGTGTAAAATCACTGCTCCAATACCGTACTCACTAGCATCTGATGCCACTACAATTTCTGCTTTTGGATCATAGCAACAAATTTTTTTTTTTTTTTTATTTCGTCAAACGCCTTTTGACACTTATCATTCCAGTTCCTCTTTACTCTTTTTTTTAAGTAGATCATTCAGTGGAGCTCTCAAATTATGCATATTATGTACATATATTTGATAATAATTAGTCAGTCCTAGAAAAGCTTCTAACATAGTCACATCTGTTAGCGGAGGCATATTTTTAATTGCACTTGCCCTAGACGGATCTGGTTGATGACCATTTTTATCAGTAATTTGACCGAGGTATTTCATTTTTGGCAAAAAACAATTCACATTTTTCTTCACTGACCTTGAATCCATACTCTTAATTTTTCCAAAATTGTTTTTCCATGCCCAACATGTTGCTCTTTAGATACACTTTTCATTAAAATGCTGTCCAGATACACCACTGCAAAATCGCAATCCACAAGCATGGCATCCATAGCTTGTTGAAAAATAGCTGGTGCCATTGTTATACGAAAAGGAAGTCGGTTAAACTTATATAATTATCTTCTGTGTGTATTTATGGTCATTAATTCTGCACATTCATTTTCAATCTGAATTTGTAAATACACTTCAGAGAGATACAGCTTTGAAAATATTCTTCTGCCGTTTAACTTTTAAAACATTTCCTCTGGACTTGTTAATGCGCAGTTATGTGATTTTAAGCAACAGTGTAATCCTGTGGAGAAATCCGCACAAGCACAAATTTTATTTTTTTCTTTGAATACACTGCTGGTGCAGCCCATTTTGTATGGTTGTTTTTTTTTTCTATTACACTAATTATTTCGAATCTGCCTAACTCCTTGTTGACTTGCTCAAATGCTGCAAATGGTACGTTCCATTTTGGCTTAAATACTGGTGTCAAATATTTTTTACTTGAAAATCCACCTCGAATTTTGAACACCGAACCAGTTCATTTGACCGAACATCAGAAAAACATTTTTTTAATTCTTCCTTAAGATTTTTCCCTCTAACTTTTTAACCTTTTACAACTCCACACTAACTTTCAGAGTTGTGTCCCCTGGATCCATATTAATTATTAGTGTGGTAAGTTTTTGAATGGTGTGTGTATATTATTAGCACTGTAACTTTTAGGCTTTTAGAGATATTGTTATAAAATTTTCAGGGTATTTGCATGAAAGGATGTAGAAAATGTAAGCGTATTTACTTTACATTTTAATAAATTTTGAGAAAAAACAAAAAAAAACATAAACTAAAAATATTCAACAGAATAGATAAAAAACAATTCTTACTCATTGTGAAAGCCTTGCTTATATAAGAAGGGGGTTTGTTGTCCAGTAAGACGAATACAAAGGTCACTTTGTCAAACATATCAACAAAAGCAAGACCAAAATGCTTTAATTTCTTCAAAGCAAATGTTTTTCCCAAGCTCTGATTTACAATTTGGGCTTTGCTATGTCACCTAATTTTGTTTTCATATCGTTTACATAGCGGTTAGTTTCTACTATGATTAATTGAATAACTTCATCAGATAAAAAAAGATGAAACACATCTATCTCACTAGCTTCTTCATTAACATTTGTAGGCCCAGGAGTATAGGAAAACTCGAGTAGTCACAGGTGACTGTATGCTTGTGATGGTTCGAAAACTCTTCCTCCTTGGTCGAAATCACTTTCAGTCTCATTGTCGCACACATCACCAATATCTGCATGGGTAAATGTGAGAAATTCTTCTTTGCTACTCTCACTGTCCATGAAAAGTTCCTCTATTGATGTAACAGATCCACGCCTGCCCCAGGGGTCACAATTGTGAACAAAAAACGAACATTTTTAAAACATTTTTTATAATTTGCTGATAAAATAACTATTTCACTTAGGACAAAATGGTTGACATCTGGTCATTCCCAGTTCATATCACAAGCTTAATGAAGTCATTTCCATAGTAATAGGTTATTTTTAGAAACATACTTTCCCTTTGAAACAAAGCTCTGTCACTAGGTGAACATGTCCACCCGGAAAATATTGAGAAAGAGTATTGCTGGTGGGCATGTATGCCTGCAGAGTTGTAAAGGTTAAATTGGTCACTTGTCCACTTATGTTTTTATAATAAATGTTTATTGGCAAATCCCAAAGTTCAAATAATTCTATCCTGTCAGTTCAGAATAAATTTGTAGCATTTTTTAATACATAAGCTTTAGTTTTTACATGCTTATTACAGAAAAAAAAAAAATTCTCACCAGAAACTGAAATTTGGAAGTCCTTTTTAATAAAGGCTTTCCAATTTCCTTCCATGTGGTTTCACTATTTATTGAAATATCACTACCAGTGTCTAGTAGCATTTTCTCACCCATATTTTTACATTCACAAATATCCTTTTGTTTTCTGTGACCATTTTTTCTGTGACAATAATGTGTACTAATTTCTTCCTATGAGAATTTTTTTCTTGGTTTGGTTTTGCAGTGTGACTTTACATGTCCTCATTTACCACATCTGAAACAAGGATTTATTCTTCTTTTTGTACATTTGTCCTTTGCTTGTACCATAAATAAACCAGTAATATGTAGCTGTATATGTATTTTTCATACTCTATCGGAGCTATTTTCTTCAATAACAATCTCTTATCTGACCAGCCACTGCATTCCTGACTGAATATATGTTGATATCTACAAAAATATGCAGAAAATTCCACATCAGGATTGTTTACAAATTCTGATATGGTATTTTGGACAGCATCTGGCATAAGAGATGCTGAAGAATTTTTTCTTCAGAATTATATCCAACAACTCTTGTTGCTGTTTTTGCAGTTCTAGCAACTGTTGATTTTGTTGTTGTTGAATTTTAGCTAATGAAGCCAAAATTTGCTCCATATTCACAAGAATAGTTTTTTTTTCTTACATCCAAGAGAAAAAAATCTTTAAGCCAATGTAGTTAAAATTCCTGTCATCACCCGTATTCTTGTTCCCAAAGCAACTTAAAAATCGAAAATGGAAAAAAATAAAATAAAAATAAATAAATAAACAAAATGACAATAAAATAAGCAAAATAAATTAACCCAAACAAATTACCAAATCACACTTGTTAGAATAGATGAAATAGAATAAAAAATAAGAAAGAAAATCAATGAACCGAAATAAATAAAGTAAATAATAAACAAATTAGCAAACCATTATGACCAAAATATTAGTTAGACTATAAAAATCAAACCAAAAATCGGATGAAAAAATAGCTATAACTGTTATATAACGATTAAAAAAAATACTACATTACTTAAAAATCGAAAACCAAAAAGAGAAAATATACAGTATAACAAATTGATCTAAATTCATCCAAATAAATAAATAAACTAACAAACCGATCCCGATAATCAATCCAAATAAATACATAAATTAATAAACAAATTAAAAACTGCTCCTGCCAAAATAATAGTTAGAATAAACTACAACAATCAACCCCAAAATTGAATAAATAGCTTTAACTTCCCAAATCAAAACAAAACTATTAAATAAGCGATATAAACAAATTTTTACTACATTAATAAAAATACCGATTTAAAAAAAATAAATAAATAAGATAAAAATTAAATAAATAAAAACAAGCAAAATAATTTAACCCAAATAAATAAATAAATAAACGCCTTCCGGTGAAATAACAGCCAAAATAGACTACCCACAATGCACCACTGACCTGTATATATAAATAGCCGAGAAAAATAACAGCATTTGTGGCCTAACGATTGCATCTAGCATGAAACAGATTGTCGCTGCTAAGTGTTGACTTCTATGTTCACTTTTATATTTATTTATATATATATATACACACACACACACACACTAAGCAATAATTGTTTTATATATATAAGGAAGAGTGTTAATTTTAAAATCACAAAATCATGAACCTGCCAGTAAAAGATCTTTCAAGAATAATACTGCCAAAATATCAATGGCACTGTTTCTTGAAGAATCTAGAAAGTGACTTTTTTTTTAATAAAGTGTCAATTAATAAAATCACCTAAATATATGACTAGTTGTTATTTAGAATTTACTTTTGTTACAGGAAAAGCATAAATCTAAGGAGGCAGTCGAACGTCAGAAAGCAATTGAAGTGTTGTTGGAAGATGAAGTTGAAAAGTAAGATGACTTTTTTCTGATCAGAATAAATTCTTTTAGATATATGATCTAAATTTCAACATCCACTTAATGTTAAATCATTTGTATTATTTTCATTTCTGAAGTTCTATTTGCTCTCTGATTTTTTGAAGACCAAGATCAACTCCTGGAGACAGTTCTCAAATTAAAATAAATGAAGCGGCTCCTATGTTGTTGTTTTTTTTTTTGTTTTTGTTTGCTATAAAAAAAATAAGGAACCCAAATTCTTATGAGAATTCCGCCTTTTTAGCAATTTCCTGTTTAATTTTAAAAAACAATTTTTTTCCTGAGAAACCCTATAATTTTTTAAAGTGTTTTTATCATTTTTTTTTTTTCCAGAAACCATATCCTCCAATATGAAATCGTAAACACAAAGTCAAAAATACAAAAGAAAATGCAATGGGTATGTTTTTACATCTCATCTTGATTCAATGCCAACTGAAACATTACAACCTTACTGTTCAGCACTTTCTCCCAATGTAGCTCTGATCTCTTCCAATGCCTGGTTACATATCAACCAGTTTACTACCCAATTAGACTTCTTTATGGATACATTTCTGCACTTATTAACCTTATCTGCTCTATACTTGATTCTCTTTGCATCTTGATAGTTTTCTAATCTTGATAAAATTTCAGATATTAAATCTTATATATAAAGTACAATGTATGTATGTATGTATGTATGTATGTATGTGTGTATGTGTGTGCAAGCAACTCCTCTGTTTCCACTGGTCTGATTTATATTAATATATTATACTAGCCATCATCGTTGCTTTCATGTTTCAAGGGGATTAACCCTTATTTTCCTTTTGTGTCCAAAATTTCTGTGCCTGTTTTATAAACTAGCTTAAAAGCCGCCCTATCACGTGGCATTTAAGCTAGCTCCTGTGGAGGACACTTGGTTTGGCCACCATCACAATAGCTGGGGAGGAGTAGATGCGATAGGCATCAATAAACTACAGAAGAACTCAAAATTGATAGATGCATTTAAGTATTGAATTAATGTTTAAGCTTACCTTTTAAAAGTTCAATGATAATTCTTCTGCTGCCACTTAATTTAAAGACGATTTGATGTACATTGATGCTTACTTTCCGTACAAACAATTATTTTTATTTCATAGGTGACAGAACAGGGGACAATTTATAAGATAAAATTAATATAGTGTAAAGATAGGAAAATAGAAATTAGAATTAGTTATACATTCAATATTTGAAGCGTAAGAGAAACATAAGAGATAAGTAAAACTTATGGAATCCTGTATGCATAAACACAAAATTGGAGCTCAATTCTCCCACAAATTCTAAGATTATAAAGCCATAGCTCTACTTTATAGTAATTTATAAAGTGGGGCTCTGTGCGCATGCACCCGGGTGGGGACAAAAATTGCCCACAGCCCCTGCAACCGTTGGTTGCACTGGCCTCAGTGCGAGCACCATTCCCTCCCTCTTGTGCAATGGGAGGGCGCGACCTCGGGCAGCTGTTCCCCAGGGCTGGGCACCTCTCAGTATTATTTTCTCAGTTGCCCTTTAACAGAGAAGCCCCTGAGTGCACTCTGTCCAAGGACAGACACGCAACTGAGAGATGATAAATAACGCACAAATTACTTATAGTAATTTACATGCTAAAAGCTCAATATCAGTATTATATATTATCTACTTCTAAGCAATATCACTCTTCAGGTTTAACTAATTTGCATATTTGATTTTAAAAAAGTTTTTTTCATTAACTGTCCTTCATTACTGTTCTTTTATTCAAGGATTGTTTTGATTTTCATGTCAAAATTAGTTCTTTTTAGGAATATCGTCTTATATCGTGCAGAAAAGTGTTTGAAATTTGCATTTTACTTGACCTTCAACAATTTGGCATCTATTTGTAAAACTTTCCTTAACTATAACAAAAGCCAATGTATGAATGAAATATTCATTTAAATGTTTTGTTTCAAAGATTTCAAGTAGTGAATATATCTTAGTTTGCAAAGCGATAGTATAAGATAAAATAATAACAATCATTTGTAGATACATTGATCATTCATTTGTTGACTTTATTCATGTTAAACAGAACTTTTAATAAAATTTTAATTTTTTTTTTCTTTTTCTGTGTTTGAAATAGACTCATCCATTTTCTTTTTCTCTAACTTAAAATTGCTTTAACAATGTTTGTCCATATCAGCAATATTGAAGACTATCAGAAATATCAGAAATGTAGAAATGTAAAGGGTAGTCCACAACTCCACCACCTCTATCCCAACTGACTGTTAACATAAGCCTGTGACTAGAAATCCTTGATGTCTGCTTTGTTGTTACATGTTCCTAAAAGTTTTTATCTATTTATTCTCTTTTGGTCAATTGGGTGACTTCCTGGAAGACCCCAGTTCACAGACCTTATCTTTGGTCAGAAAACACTTGAAACCAGAATAAAATCACACACACACACCATCTCCTTGTGTGTGGGTGTCTCAATCATAGTGTCACAATGTTATGAAACAAATATTTTCACTTGCTAATTTGATTATTTTCATGCTTTTCTATAGTGCGACTATTTTGTTGTCTTCATCGTTTCTAGTCTTTCAACTGAACTTCCAAATTCTTTCAATTCAGAATAACCATAGTTTTTAATTTAACTCAGATAGTCATTGGATTATTTTCAATATTGCTCAACTTTGGTGATCAAATAAGAAACCATAATTCCTATAATAATTTCACTATAAGCATTTAATAAGAAATGATTTTGTATCATTTCTCAAATATTTTGATATTTCTTTCATTGTCTCAACTGAAAACTTTTTGATTCTGACATAATTGATAAAGATAATTAGTCCTTTGAGAGTTGTTTCCAAGACTTTATGAGCTTGATGAGCTGTGCCTACGTAAGTCATCTGCTTTCTCTAGGAAAATTGTTTTGGCAAATTATGCTGAGGTCAAGTTGAGAAAGTACATTTCTTTCAAAAAAATTTTCTTTCAAAAAAATTCTTCAGGGGTCATTTCATGCCAAGGTTTAAGTACAACCTCCACTTGACAACAAAATTCCTTGGACTTGTGTACATTAGTTTTCAGTATGAAAAATAAAATAAATTAAAAATCTGAGATAATGTTTAAAAGCAGACAGCTTCTAAAATCTACAGTGTATCTTGAGACATCTTCTATGTAGTACAGTACCCAGAATGATTACGCATAGCAGAACTCGCAATTTGGCTGGATGACCACACCCAAAGCCCATGCAACAATCCCCCTCCTACACAGTGCTCTAGTCATCACTATCAAGTGATGACTAGAGGAAGAGCTAACACTTAGCAGAAGTAAGAATATACATAATTATAGCAGAGATTAGCTATAAGTAATTTCCTGTTTTCAAAGCATAACATTCTGTTTTAGGCAAAAGTAAAAAGCAAGGAATAAAGATTTCTTTTTCCTTTTATATAAGGATAATCTTCAAACAATATACACTCTGTCTTTAACTTCCAAAATTTTCTCATTAGACATCTTACCACCAGATATATATTAGAAAAGAAAAAAGTGAATTTTAAATATAATGAAAAAATGAATGACAACTGCTAAAATGGAGTTAGTGATCCTATTTTCTGAATTCAAACCTAGACTTTACTCTTATGTACATTGTATAGTTTTGAAAAAATGTCCTTGTTTGGACTCCTCTTTTATGTTGCTCCAATATTTTGGTCTTACAAAAATTGTTAGAAAAACATTCACTCTTTGAATATTCAGGGCAGTAGATGTAAGTAAATATACTGATTAATAAATAAACACAGAATATGAGTATCCATTAAAAATAAAATTTAAACAAATTAAATGTGTGTGTATATATATATATATATATACACACACAAAAATTATTAATACAATTTGTCTCTAAACTTTATAAGCATCACTTTAAAAAGAAATTATTCTATGCCAAATTATAAATTAATAACACCCAAGTACTTATGCAAGTACAGATTAATGTTGTTAAGGATTTTCACAATTTTATCATTGAGAATGTTTTAATTGATTGGAAATTACAGGCTTTTATTAAAACTATTATACTTTATTGCAGTGCTTCTGATATGGCAGACCGACATTTTTTTTTTCTTCTCAATATGTCAAATACCTGTAATATTTCATGGTAATATTAATCTATACTGGA
Organism: Acanthosepion esculentum; assembly: GCA_964036315.1. Taxonomy (NCBI): domain Eukaryota; kingdom Metazoa; phylum Mollusca; class Cephalopoda; order Sepiida; family Sepiidae; genus Acanthosepion; species Acanthosepion esculentum. Next base: position 87,698,325 of record OZ038503.1, on the reverse strand, counting down.
AACGATATAAAGAATATAATAAAAGTTGATTATTTTTTTTTATTTTCCATTTATTTTGCAAAAAATAATTCAATATCAAAACATATAATAAGTAATAAAACAAAAATAAGCTTCAAATGATTCCTTAGCATGGCCTGGACACTGGCCATCTACCAGTAGCTGATGGTTTGCATACCGGCACTGGTCCACAGACCACCAGCAGCACTGCTCTATTGTCTCCAACACTTTTAAGATGATTTTTCCCCAATTAATTTTCACTGAAATTATATTGATACTTTGTATCCCTGGATTGTTTTGTAACTCTTGTTAAAAGCCCATATCGCTCTTTAAATTCTACAAATATTGCTTTCACCTAAAAAGAACATTAATCTAATACTTATTTCTATATTTATATTTACTAGAAATAACTTTTTTTTTCAATTTCTAAACAATTACTAATATTTTTGCTTACAGGTTGATACCAAGCTTTCATCATCTTTACCAACAAAGCCAGTTTATATTGCCGAAGAGAAATATCAACCAGTAAGTATTTAACAGATCATCCTTAAAATAAAATTAAAAAGAGAAATACAATTATTGCAATTTGTTCCTAATTTTTTTTTTTTAAACTTCAAACTTTATGGATATGACTGCAATAAGACAGTTGGAATTTAAAATAACTGATACCTACTTATGAGGCGGGTGCTGAAAATTTCTGGGCCAAATCAATGAAATCTATTCCATATGTTCAGCACACTTATTTTTTTTAATCAAATTCACCCCATGCAAGGCAGAAAAACCACTAAGACACAAGGGGTTACTTGGTGTGAGAGAATTAGAAAACAGAAGCATTGTTGAGGAGTGAGAAAAATAGAAGAGTAATCGGGAAGACAGTAGATAATGATTGACATTGCATTTAAATTTTTGAAGATCAAACTTGACTGGAAAGCAAAAAGCCGGAAGTTCCACAAATGAAACTTAACATAGAAATTATGGTTACATCCGAGCCATTTCAACTGTTACTGTAATTAAATGTAACATTTGGTCACTTGTTTTCTTTATTCAAAATTCAGACAGAACTTATGGGATGACCTGATATTATGTTTGGCCATTGAAATCCTGATTTCTGAGAGGTTTGTTGGGCTGAGAACTTACCTTTCTGGAAAAAGAATTTGAAGTTTTACTTCTGCTATATATATATATATATATATATATATATATATATATATATATATATATAAATAACTGCCTAAAAGTGCGCAACACTGTGGTCCTTCCTTCTTTCTGCTGTAGATGTGAAACGTGGACCTTGCACTGCAGACATCAAAAAATTGGAAAATTCCATGTGCAATCTCTTTGCTTCATACTTGGGATCACATTACAGGATCACATCACTAACTTTGAAATTTTGGACTGTGCAAACTCAACCAGCATCGAATCAATTCTTATCAAGATACAAGTCCAATGGACTAGATACATCATCGACATGGAGAAACATCACACATTCCCAGAGAATTCCCAGTACAGAGCATTGCTATGTGATAGAAGATATCAAGGCCAACCAAAGAAACAATACAAAGATGCAGTCAAAACTAACCTCCACTGGTGCAAGATCAGACCAAAGGAATTAGTGTGTGCTGCCAACCAAATTTGTTAGTGTGCCATTGTCCGCCAAACCTTTGCAAACTTCAAAGAAACCCCGTGACATATTCAAGAGAATACCCCTGTGTAACTTTGTCATTGGTCGCAACTAGTGTCCCAATTGCTTCAGGCTCTGTGCCCAGACTTGTTTTGCAGAGTCACCTGGATCCACTAATGAATTGCAAGTTTTCTTTTAAACTTAAGGACACTCCTGAAATGTTATACCTGTATTTGACAATGTATGAACTGGGCATTGCTTAATATAAATCCCATTGTCAACTTCAGAAAGTCTGGTATCTTTCTAATGTTTCTCTCTCTGCAACATATAAATGCAACAATTATCTCTTTACAATTACTATATATATATATATATATATATATATATATATATATATATATATATATATATATATATATATTATGCATTAGACAAAAGATGAATGAAAACTGCTAAAATAGTCACTGAACTTTTGTAAATTGACTCTATTTTCTGAATTCAAAACTGGACTTTATTCTTATCTATTCTCTATAGTTTTGAAAAGTTGTCCTTTTCATTCCCTGAATTGTTTGGACTATTGAACTCCTCTTTTGCGTTGCTTCAATACTTTGGTCTATACATTCTTCAAGTGTACAAGAAAGCAATTTGGGGGGGTGGATTGTGGACAATATACAAACTAGTTTAGTTCATTTCCAGCAACATGAGCCACACAACGCTATTCTTAGTAATATAGGTGAATCCAATTACTTCTGTTGGGTAAAGAAATTCACATTTGTTTAACAAAGGATCAACCATCAATTATCTGCTCATGTTAAATATCTACACTTGTGTCATTGTTATGGTCAAGAGAATGTAAATTATACTTAATAGTTTTTTTTAATTTGTCTTCAACTCTATCATCATTTGTTTCTGAATTATTAATTAGTGCCAAGTTTTCAAAATGATTAACTATGTCAACCTTATTTTTCAATCCTACAGCGTTTGTGTTAATTATTGGTCAAGTGAGGAGGTTGTTATTAGATTCACCATTGCTACATGTGGTTACTTCATTTATCTAAGCATAGCTCATTTGGATTAAATAGGTCAAATACCTTTGGAGTCAAATACACTGAAGACTTTTCTTGCTTTTTATTGCAAGTCCTTTCGCTGTCATTCTATAGCCACCATTAGTAAACTGTGAGGATCAGAAATAAAGTTTTTTAGGTGGCATCCATTTCTTTTTTTTTTTTTTTCTTTCTTTTTTTTCTCTTTTTCTTTCTTTCATTTTTCTCTTTCTTTCATTTTTCTCTTTCTTTCTTTTCTTCTTTTTCTTTCTTTCTTTCTTTCTTCTTTTTCTTTCTTTTCTTCTTTTTCTTTCTTTTCTTCTTTTTCTTTCTTTTCTTCTTTTTCTTTCTTTTCTTCTTTTTCTTTCTTTTCTTCTTTTTCTTTCTTTTCTTCTTTTTCTTTCTTTTCTTCTTTTTCTTTCTTTCTTTGTTTTTTTTTCTTCTTTCTTTCTTTGTTTTTTTTCTATCTTCTTTCTTTCTTTGTTTTTTTTTCTTTCTTCTTTCTTTCTTTGTTTTTTTTTCTTTCTTCTTTCTTTGTTTTTTTTTCTTTCTTCTTTCTTTCTTTGTTTTTCTTTCTTTGTTTTTTTTTTCTTTTTGTTTTTTTTCTTTCTTTGTTTTTTTTTCTTTTTGTTTTTTCTTTCTTTTTTCTTTCTTTGTTTTTTTTTCTTTCTTTTTTCTTTCTTTGTTTTTTTTTCTTTCTTTTTTCTTTCTTTGTTTTTTTTTCTTTCTTTTTTCTTTCTTTGTTTTTTTTTCTTTCTTTTTTCTTTCTTTGTTTTTTTTTCTTTCTTTTTTCTTTCTTTGTTTTTTTTCTTTCTTTTTTCTTTCTTTGTTTTTTTTCTTTCTTTTTTCTTTCTTTGTTTTTTTCTTTGTTTTTTCTTTCTTTGTTTTTTTCTTTCTTTCTTTTTTTTCTTTCTTTTTTCTTTCTTTGTTTTTTTTTCTTTCTTTTTTCTTTCTTTGTTTTTTTTTCTTTCTTTTTTCTTTCTTTGTTTTTTTTTCTTTCTTTTTTCTTTCTTTGTTTTTTTTCTTTCTTTTTTCTTTCTTTGTTTTTTTTCTTTCTTTTTTCTTTCTTTGTTTTTTTTCTTTCTTTTTTCTTTCTTTGTTTTTTTTCTTTCTTTTTTCTTTCTTTGTTTTTTTTCTTTCTTTTTTCTTTCTTTGTTTTTTTTCTTTCTTTTTTCTTTCTTTGTTTTTTTTCTTTTTTCTTTCTTTGTTTTTTTTCTTTCTTTTTTCTTTCTTTCTTTTTCTTTCTTTCTTTTTTCTTTCTTTCTTTTTCTTTCTTTCTTTTTTCTTTCTTTGTTTTTTTTTCTTTCTTTGTTTTTTTTTCTTTCTTTGTTGTTTTTTTTCTTTGTTGTTTTTTTTCTTTGTTGTTTTTTTTCTTTGTTGTTTTTTTTCTTTGTTGTTTTTTTTCTTTGTTGTTTTTTTTCTTTCTTTGTTTTTTTTCTTTCTTTGTTTTTTTTCCTTTGTTTTTTTTTTCTTTCTTTGTTTTTTTTCTTTCCTTGTTTTTTTTCTTTCTTTGTTTTTTTTCTTTCTTTGTTTTTTTTCTTTCTTTGTTTTTTTTCTTTCTTTGTTTTTTTTCTTTCTTTGTTTTTTTTCTTTCTTTGTTTTTTTTCTTTCTTTGTTTTTTTTCTTTCTTTGTTTTTTTTCTTTCTTTGTTTTTTTTCTTTCTTTGTTTTTTTTCTTTCTTTGTTTTTTTTCTTTCTTTGTTTTTTTTCTTTCTTTGTTTTTTTTCTTTCTTTGTTTTTTTTCTTTCATTTTTCTCTCTTCTTTCTTCTTTCTCTCTTCTTTCTTCTTTCTCTCTTCTTTCTTTCTTCTTTCTCTCTTCTCTCTTCTTTTTTCTTTCTCTCTTCTTTTTTCTTTCTCTCTTCTTTCGAAACCTGTCTTACTATAACAACTTCCTTACCCCCATGAGTTACAAAAACCATCTTTTTCCTACAAATGATCCATCTTTGATATTTGTTTACATACCATCATACTCTTAACAGTAATATTATCTTGAACATTATTATTATTAGAAGTATTGTCATCCATTATTGATTTTTATGTTTGAAATTCAGTTGCTTTTTATCGTAACTATTCAGATCGTCATCCTCCAACCATGAATAAAACTGGTGACTTTTTGTGATAAACACGGATGAAGTTCAAGTCTTGCTGAAAGCTTATTCTTTTTTAATTTCTGGTCTGCAATGTTTAAATTAGGATGAAAGTCAAAAATTAAAAATAACTAGCAGTGCCCATGAAAATTTCACGGTTTTGTGATTTTAATTTTCTGATGAATTATAATTCTTAAGTTAATGGTTGAATAAGCTCCTTGCAAGTTTTAAGACTACAAAATGCCCATAGAAATTTCCCGATTACTTTGTTAAATATTTGAGCTTAACTTTAACAAAATATTACAATAATAATCATAAGTATGTATGCAGGTCATTATTTAAAGAAGTAAGAGGGTACAAATGAAAAAGATTTCAAAACTGAGGTGTTTTTTCCTTTTCACGGAAGCAAATGTTGAACGCATGAGTGCATTATTGCCTCCTCTTTCTTTCACTGAAACTAAACAATGTCTCTGTCTTTTCTGTCTTCCCTTTTGATTAAAATGGAATAATCCATTATTTATAAGGTATTGGCAGGGTGTAACATAAATGTGCTAACTAATGAAATAATAGAATTATAATATAACAGTCACTGCTTCATCTAATAATAATAATTCTAACAATACAATTCAAGATAATATTGTAGTGAATACTTATTGTACTAAATTAGATATATATCCAAATGATTGGCATATTTAAATTTTGGATAACTATTCAATTCTACAATGGTTATTTTCTCTTTGGCATCCTTATATTATTTGCCTTTGAGAAATGCATTCTTTTGATTGTTATTTGGATAAAGCAGTCAAAGGATAAAAATGTTTGCAATTATTTGATTTTTGATATCTACCCTGGCAAAAAGCAAAAAGAAAAATTGCTCTCATAAGTCATAATTATTAAATTCATTTTTTTTATAAGCATTTCACCCCAAGCAAGGCATTTACATTTAACTTTTTCAACAGTAAAAGGGTGAGACCGAGATGCCAACATAGTAGGACGCTTAAATTCATGTTGTTGGGGCACTAGTGAAAATAGCTCATCAGAGCAGTTACTATGAAAATATTTGTAGAAGAGACAGAGGGAAACCACATCACATCTGTGAGAAAGTGACTGGAATCAAGATGCCAAGTCAGAACCCATCACATTGCATATCTGTCTTTGGATTTTGTCGAGAACCTCAAGATGAACAGTAGGTGCACTAGACCATATACAGCAACAGAATTCAATACAATGACGAATGGTAAATTTGTACATTTGAAGGATGGACTCAGGCGAAAAAAACCTTCTGGTGTGACACAGAGAACCAACTTTCCTTGCTGTAGATGTAGTTATTGATTCAATGTAGTTGTTCCACCTCAGGTTAGTGGAAAACGTGAGACCAAGAAGGCACAGAGAGACACTTCATGAAGTTGAGCATCAGCTATGCTGATAGGAGGCAGGTAGGTTTCTCTTTGGTGGGAAAATGAGAGCAGTTTCATATTGGAGGCATTAAAATTTACAAGCCATTTTCTGATTGGATGTCTTTTTTGAGGTTAACTTTGTCGGCAATGTCAGATTTACTCTTTTGAAAATATAAAAACTTGCAAGGAGAATTATTGTTTGAGAATCTGATGCTTCATAATTAACATTTTTGCATTTAGAAAAACTAGAAATATCAATTTCTTTTCTGAAATTCACATAGAAAAATGTTCACATAAATCATCTTGATTATGATGTGTAATAATATAATGCTATTTCTTTCTTTTTTGGGGGGAGGGGAGGGGAATATTATTAGTCTTTGGTTGTTTCTGATAGCTTCAAATTTGAACATATTGAAATTGATTGATATATGAAATTATTTAAAAATGTAAAAGTCAAAAAAAAAGCTCTTTGCCTCTCTCGGATAACATTGCATGACCATAACTATTGTCACATTTTTAAAAAATCTAGTAGAAATTAATTTAGAGAATATTTTCTGTTTCAAAATGGAAGACGGCTACTTTACCAAGCCAATTGGAACTTGACTCTTACCTGCGGACTGAATTGACAAAGAAATTAGAAGAAGTAAACAGTTACCTGGAGCAGCAACATCAAGAATATGAAGTGAAAATGGCCGAGAAAGAAAATCGATTAACTGCAGAAAAAAATAAATTACAGGTAAGAAGTGCAAAATTTCTTTTTCTATCTCCACGCTTCTGCTGATTGTAGATATTACATGAAATCTGCTTTATAAGAAATCTGTACTTGTTAACTTTCTTCCAATTTGATTAACCTCTGTAATATATTTAAAGATGTTCAATGATTTTATGCATTTGCAGTAAGTCTACAGAAGGGAAAGCAATATATAAATCAAATGTTTTTCTGATTGTTCTTTGTTATTTATCCAGTGAACATCTGTCAAACAAATCCTATTTTCAGATAAAAGTGGGAGAGGCAAAAAAAAAACTAATGATTTGCAATTACTTATTTTTTAAATAAAGAGTTCAGCCAAATAATAATAATAAATTTGTATTACATCTTGAGGTGGGAGGGGGAAAACAAATGCAAGGCTTATTAAAAGAAAATTTATTTTTCCTGGGAAGGAATGGAAGAAGAGAGAACATCCACTCTCTTTTCCTGAATATTAAAAATAGTGCAAACTAACAAAACTCTTGACTAGTACATGAAATTTAAAAGAACAAACATTAAAATGATAAAACAAATACAATATTTTACAAGATGGCCTTTTGTGTGCCTTATTTAAAAAAAAAAATAAAGCAGGATTTTGGAAGATATTAAAACAATCTGAAAAATGAAAAAGAACATTGAAAAGGTTATGCAAATTTTGAATGAGGCAGAAAATACTTTTTGATAAAAAGAGGTTTACCCACCTAATAGAAAGGAAGAAAAAAAATCAGAATGGAGCTAAGGTACTTTTGAACTATCAAGATTACGACAGCTTTTTATAGTTTTTATTTTATAGAAAGGTTCTGTTAACAAGTTTCTGTTCCTTTTTGCAAATTCTGCTGAGGAGGCAGCCAAAAATTGATTTCCTTTCTGGATCCTTATTTTGTCTTTTTATGTCAGTTCATCTTGGTTGAAATATTTGGTTCTTGTTTAAAGATTTGACCCTCATTTGAAATTTGAAATCTACTTCTGCAGCCAGCTGGCTTTGTTACTTTGTGTGACTTATCACTCCCTTCTTCTTTGAAACTACCTTCGGCCTTGAAATTTGATTACATTCTGCTACTTATCTGCTGGCCAGTCTCTTTATATAGGAAATGAAAAGGCTCCAAGCAAACCTTAACTTCAAATTTACAAGGGCATAAGACCACACTATTGATTGAACAATAAATAAAATAGTGCACATTTTCTTACTTAAAAAAAAAAAAAAAAAAAAAATGAATCTGAAACACTCCACCTTGACAAATAGTTTTGGTTTTTTAACTGCCAATTCTATAAAAAGGAATTCTTACAAACACAATGTAACAATTTTTTTTTAAACATTCTGGCTTTTTTTTTTAAAAAGTACAAATAATAAACAAAGGTAGATAATTATAATATTTATTTTCTTATACTTTTTTATTTTGCACTGCTAATAAATTTTTTTTAATATTTTTTCCTTGTTTATAATAGATTTAACCCTGAGTCCAGTTTGAATTTTGTCATTGATCTGATTTCCATCTTGTTTTAGGATGAGATTTTGCAACTGAGACTTAATTATGAAACAGCTTTATCTCACAAAGACCAGCAAGCCAAAGAAGCAGTCCATTTTCGTGACTTATATCATCATGAGTTATTCCTGAAGGACATGAAAGGAAGTCTGCATTCACCAAGCAACCACCACATGCTCTATGTTCCTACATCAATGGCTACAGCAGATCCTGCTTTTGCCAACAATTCTGCCGCTACTGCTTTTAAGTTATGGTAAGTCACAAATAAATCATATACTTATTGATTGAAATTTTTGGAAAAGTATTTATAGCCAATATTTACTAAATTTTATCATTCTTCTTCTATGTGCCCGTGTCCCTTCAAGTCGTTGGCGATAATGGCTCTCCATAATTTCCTGTTCTTTGTAGTTCTTAATACATTTTGTCTTTTCTCCTAAACCTTGCTCTGCTATCCATTTACCCAAGCTTCTTTAGATAGATTATGAATTATTTTCCTCTTCCTGTGAACACATGAAAAAATAATAGAAATATTTAATTTCAGAAATTTATCCTAATTTTCGTTGATCAATCAATGTATATGCACAGATTTTAATATAGTTGTATCAGCGCTAAAAAAACATAGTTACCTCCCTTTTTCTTTCTTTTTTCTTCTTTTTTTGTTCCTTTTACAGTTCCTGTTACATCTACAAGTTCCACTTATTCACAAAACTTTCATTAAACTAAAACAATATAGCCAAAAGTATTTAAGAATTCTAAAAATAAACCAATTATCCATAAAGTCATCAATTCCTGAAAGGGGAAAAAAGCTCAAATTAAAATTTTAAAATGTTTGTGTTTATTGATTACTGAAATGCTTCTTTTATAGAATTATTAATGAAGACTTTCTGTATTATTGCAAAAAATATATTCTTTGATGTAGAAAAAAAATTATTCTTGATAAATAGAATTTTCTGTGTTATAAAAAATAGCTAGAAAGTGAACACACACACACACACACACACACATATTATTACTTAAACATTATTTGTAGTGAATACCCGTATTTGAGTAGACACTCCATTTATTTATGAAACAGTATATTTATTTATTTTCGTCTACCGGCCTGAATGTTTCAAGAAATCTAAGAAAAAAAATAAGATTTCTCAAACATTCAGGCTGGTAGACGAAAATAAATAAATATACTGTTTCATAAATAAATGGAGTGTCTACTCAAATACGGGTATTCACTAAAAATAATGTTTAATCAATCGAATCTGTCAGATTAATAAATTATCAGGTCAAACTTTATATGTATATATTTCTGTGTTTTAATTAAAAAAAAAAAAATCATTTTCTTTTTTTGATTTACATATTTATATGTGCATTAATAGTTTTTATTGTTAAGCATTTTTCTAAATTTGAATTTTAGTATACTATGATGACACATTTAACCAAGTGAATCTTTCTTTTCCTCCTTTCCATTTGTATATTTCACACCTAAACCGTTGCAAATGATTGATTATTACTTTTTAGTCACACCTGAACAAAATAAAAGAAATTCCTGTTAAATTTGTTTTCATTTTTGGCCATCTTGACATTATCAAATGTCAAGACAGAATTCTGTTGACAATCATAGAAATTTACAAGTGCATGTGAGAAAAAACATTTTGAAACAAAATCTTTCTCTTGTATGAGAATTTCAAATTCAGTTCCATACAATTTTTGATAATAACCAAAAAAATATTACTTAAAGACAAATTTGGAATAATGTCTCTGAAAATTAATGGTGATTAATTTCATTATTTTCTAATGGTTATGTATCTGCTTCTATTTTTTTAATATAACCAAATTCACAATATTTGAACCAGATTTCACTTGAATAATATTTGCACCAAATGTAAAACTTGAAAGTTTTGTTTTCCAGCTTTTTTTTGTAAATTGAATGTCTCATTAAGTTACTTACCATTTTTTTGGACAGAATTACCTTCATTTGTACACTTAATTCCAATACCTACACACAGTTATTATTTTGTAATACTTTATTGTTGAAAGTTAATTGCTGTGATATACAAATAATTTATACATCTTTTATTATGATACTATTTAGTAGAGAAATCTATCTTATTAACAATATGGAATTGACACTTTATGAAACCTTTTCTTGTAAACTGTAGCAAGGGTGTTTTGAAGTTGGGGGGAGCGAATACTTAAACAGTAGCTCTCCCAGCTGCTACAGGGGTAATAGTCAGAGAAAAGAAATGAGATGAGAGGTAACAAAATGATGCTTCCTCAGAAGGCACAGCAACTTTAAGAACAAAATGCCCATGGGTCCAACTTCATAAGATACTAAGTCTTACTCACTGCTGACTGCTGGTTTTCCCATCACTTTTATTGACAGGAGACGCTGACAGAAACCCAGAATTAGGCAAATTGCAGAGAGGCTCATACTTGAACATGCCAAGCTGTCCTGTTGCTAATGGTGAAAGCCCAGATGTAACTGGTTTTGACAGATATGTCTGCATGCGATCTGGGGCCTCTTTTGTGTCTGTACTGTTTAAAATTACCAACCAGTAATAAATGAGGTCATTACCTGCCAGTTTTTGGGGTTTTTTTTAAATGACTTAAAATATGGTTTGGTCAGTTGGAAACATAAGTTACATTACTTAATCAAAGAAATCATCTCTACTTGTATAGCATATCAGTTGACTCATATTACTAAGTACACTTTTTGCTTGCAATTTTTTTTACTGCTGTTGTCCTATTAATTCTAATTCTTGAAGTGTCCCTATGTCACCTTTTTAACAATGAAACAAAAAAAAATTTATTTGACAAAAGATCAAATAATCTAAATTCTCTCAAAGAAAGATTTGTTTCATGAACTTTAAAATTAATCTCATATTGAAGAATAAATGATCCTTGATAGGCGTAAATTTTTGATTTTCACTTTACTAAGATTGTAGATATAAACTTATTTGACTTTAAGGTAAGTAATATTTTCTTGATATACTTTCTTCCCAATTGACAATTGCATTGTTTTTCTCTGGCTTTATTAAAAGAAATACTAGTAGAAGTAGTAGCCATTGATATTTGATGACATTACCTCCCCACACACCCACACACACACACCCACACACTTTTTAGACTCGGAATGAAGAGAGAATCATATAAATTTCTCAGTTCCAGATGATGATCTTGTTATTTACTTTGATATTGACATAACTGAATCGTATCTAAAAACTTTTTCATTATTATCAACATGAGTCTGATATCGACTCTTGATCATCATGGGTTTGTTCCAGTTGTAAACTAGAAACCTACAGTTTATTTCATAGTTTTGAATCAATAAAAAGGCATTAATGTGGCTACAGTTCTTTGCTGATGACCTTATCAGATAAAAAGAAGTTTTGCTATTCAAAATTCTTATAATGCAAGAAAGCAATTGGCAAAGTAGCTGAAAAAGCGGTTGTAGGGCAAGAACATTTAGTCCACATTAGTAAATAATAAGTAATAAGAAGAAAAAATGTGGCATTTGTATTATGTGCTGGCCTGATTGCTATTTTTTCACTAATAAGCTATTTTGATTAATGAGGTTTTTTTTTTCATAACTTTGGGGATTATTCTCTGATCAGAAAATATATTCTTTTTTTTTTTTTTTTGCTTACATTTGCATTATTTGAAAAGAAATTCTTAATGTAAATGATTACACCAAAATTTAAATACCAGTAGCTATTTTGTTAACTTTTTCTTTCAAGTTTCAATAATAAATGGAATGTATAAAATAAACATGTCAGTAAATAATACAAGAAGCTTAATTAAAAAAGAGTAAATTTTCTCCATTTCATATGGAACCAATCTGGTCAGTATATGCAGCATAATGGACAGTTTTGTCCTTGCATTTAACTTTTGTAGCATTTCAAACAATTACATCCAACAAATTATGCATCTTACCAACTAAATTTTTTAAAGTAAATTAGTTTAGTTTCTTTTGTTGTTTTTTTTTTTTTTTTTTTGTTTTTTTTTAAATGGTCATAACATTTGTATTTCAGGTAATATTTTTAGTTGAACAATAATAATAATAATAATAAAAGCCTCTCCCTCACTCACAGACCAAAAATTAAATATATATTTATTCGCTCATCTGTATATGTAAGTGCATGTATATACAGTTGCTCATATCTCTTTATTTAGTTCATATTCTCTCACACACACACACACACACACACACACATACATAGTTCATCTGAAGTTATGCAAATCACATAAACCTCAATAACTTGAATTTGCTTTGAGCAATGTTTGTCAAATTCTAAACAATTAATCTAGACATTAAAACAAAGTGTGAGTTAAATTTTTAGGTAGTTTCATGTTTTATTAAAGTTGTTGGATTTCTTATAAAACTGCAGTCTGAAGTGTTTATGCAAAACCAGAAAATCACTTTTTACTTCAATAACAAGGTAATAAAATCAACATTTATAACATAACAAATATATATGATAAGTCTTCAAAGCATTTACACCTTAATATAGTGACCTTTCTCAATAACAGCCAGCAATCAATTATCCATTGATTTTGATAAATCTTTTACATCAGTATATTCAATTTCTGACATGACAGTTTTAATTGTTTCCCATATGGAGGGGGGTCTTCTTTGCTGTCTTATTGTTTACCATCTTCATATAATTTCATCTTCACAACTGACCATAGATTTTCAATCATACTCAGATTGTGACTTGATGGTGGCCATTCCATTATCTTCACTCCTGTAAACCTTTTACCCTCAAAAACCTCAATTTCAGTATCATCTTCTGTGTGTGTGTGTGTATGTATATATATATATATATATATATATATATATACACACACACACACACACACACGCATAATCACTTGGAATAATAATTTAGTACTTATCTTTTATTTCATGATTTAAAGTTGGGTTCAATTCTGAGATTTTCATCTTTAATGTATGGAGAGCATGCTATATCTGTTGGTTGCCTTCATCCTCTCAAGAATTGAACATTTGCTGACAAAATTCTTTTCTACATATTTACTAAGTTAAGCTTATCACAAGTTCGATATAATCAGTAAACAATATCACTTGTTAACTATGAAGAGGTGCTGAAAAGATCTGCGTTCAACACTCTTCCCTAAATCTGAACAATTGAGCAATTTTAGGTGGTGGTCAAGAACTTTCAGCACCATCCCCTGATGCTTCTCCAAAGCAAGGTACCCAAAGAAACTGTTTGATCAAACTTAGTTGTCAAATACAGTGCCGTGCAAAAGTAAGTGAACCCATTTAAGATATTTTTAAGAAATGTCTCTACTTTCCAGATTATCAACAAATCTTAATTAAACTATACATTCATTAAGAAAAATATTTATTAAATCAATTACAATCATTTTAAGAAATTTTTATCAAACTGGAATAAAAAATATTAATTAAAAATTAACATGTGCAAAAGTAAGTGAATGCTTACATTTAATATTTGGTAACTGCTTCTTTTGAGGTTACAATGTCAACCAGTCTTTTTCTATAATTTTTAAGAAGTTTCTTGCAGTAATGAGTACCAATTTTTGACCATTTTTCTTCTTGGTAAAACTCTCACATTTGTTTGATATTACATGAGTTTCTTGCATACATTGCCTTTTCACCTGAATCACAGAATTTTTCATTTGGGTTTAGATCAGGAATTTGTCTAGACCATTCCAAGACTTGAAATTTTCTTACAAACTCATTCTTCTGTGGATTTGCTTTGATGCTTCAAATCATTGTCCTGTTGAAAGTTCCAGTCCTGACCTAAACCCAACTTTTGAACTGAAGACAAGAAACTTTTGTTCAAAATTGCTTGGTATCTTGCAGAGTCCATTGTGCCATCGATACATAATATTTTGCTTTTTCCAGTTGCAGCAACGCAAATCCCAAATCATAATGCTGTCACCCCATGTTTAAGGGTTGGTATCAAATTCTTCGTGTTAAAAGCCATATTAGGAGCACACCAGATATACCACCTATTGTTCCTTCCAAAAAGCTCTAGTTTGGTCCCATTCAACCATAAGACCTTTTGCCAGAATGTTTCTAGCTTATTAATATGTGCTTTGAAATAGCTGAGGTGAGCATGCTTGTGCTATTTCATAAGTAGTGGCTTTTTCTAAGCATTCTGCCATGAAGATCGACATTGTTCAGATATTGTTGCACTGTAGATGTATACACATTGATTCTGACATTGGCCAGGGAGCATTGGAGGACCACAAAGGTCTGAGCAAGATTTGCCTGGCCTTGCCGAACTAGATGTCTACTTACTCTTGCTCTTATTTTTCACTGACAGCCACTTCTTGATTATCATGCCATCATACCAAAGGCCTTCCATTTGTTGGAGAAGTGCACTCCAAATCATTTTGATAGCTTTTTGCAGCCTTCTCCATCCTTATAGGTTTCAACTATGCCATTTTTTTTAAAGCTTCAGGAAGTTCTTTTAATCCTTGCATATATATTTTTTTAAATTTAGTCTCTAACTGTACACTTTTGCATACACATTGAGTTATATTGTTTGACTGCTGTATACACAGCTTACTAAAAAAATGAACTCGTGTCATTTTGATTTTTTACACATGCACAAAAAATTATTTGCACTGGAAACCATGTAAAACAAATTTTTTTTTTTTGCCATGCGTGATACATGCTTAGGTAATCATGTATCTTCCAATACATGACTGACGAGGCAGATTTTTTTCCCACAGTAGGTTGACATTTCTTTCTGCAGTAGACCAATTGCCATCCAAAGCTATAGAACTCAGTCTGTCCTGCTATTTACCCATAGCTGGGGAGAGAAGAGGAGGATTCATACCTTTCTCAAAGGTATTAGCACATAAGTGAATGTAATGGATTTGACTGGAGTGTAAATGTAAGGAGTCGCTTACTTTTGTACGTCTCAATTTTTAATTAATATTTTTATTCCAACTTGATAAAAATCTTTCAAAGTGGTTGTAATTGAATTAATAAATGTTTTTGTTGATTATCTGGAATAAAAGAGACAATTATTTTAAATATCATCTTAGGGTGTTCACTTACTTTTGCATGGCACTGTATGCTCTAAATATACATAATGAACCGCTTTGGTCAGTCTATCCTGTTATAGAAAGTAGAGGGAAAAAAATACACTTTAAGAAACAGTAAACACACACATCCTTTGTGGAAGAAACAACTTTTCAGTCACATATAGATTAGACTATAAATAGACATATTTTTTGTTGGTCTGAACAAGGCATGAAATGTCTTCTTCCCTATCATGGCTCGTATACATTCTAAATTCATTCAGTTATAGAACCGCAAAATGATTAGAGATTTACTAAATAAAACCTGAACTCTTTGCTTCTGGCTAAAAGTGCATCTAAACAAAAATATCACCTACTATTTCAAGTGTCTTTATCATTTAATTATTGTAAATTTGTGAATAATAATAGAATTAGTTTTAGAATGATGAAAATTCGCAAAATGTTTTGACAAGTGCCTCCTCCTTATTCAAATACACAATGTTTTTCTTATCCAACTAACAATGGTGCCTAATTGCTTGAACCCAGATATTGATTTGCTGATTAACCGAGGAAAGCCAGAAAATAAAAACCTGATTTCCTTTTAGTATTAACTAGATATACAAAACAGCCCCAAACTCTTCTCTCTGGAGATGGCTTGATAAACTTACTCATCTTGAAGGGAAATTGATTTGAAACTCAAGAAATATATACTGCTCTCCTCCTCCTCCTCTTCTTGATTTTCTTTTCTTTTCTTTTCTTTTTTTAATTTGATTGGATGGTCGAGCAAGACAGTCTCTCTCAGTTTTTGTTTGAAATCTACTTGAACTAATTATCTATTCTGTTATATAAAATGCAATATGTCTTTATAACAGAGTGATGAAAAGTTCTTGGTCTGACCAAGAAAGGAATCACTCACAAAATTCTCATGTCTCATCATTTAGTCAGAGTTTGAGAAGTGGGTAAAGCCAGTTACCCCCTCCCCTCTGTATAACTAACAATCATGCAGCCTTTCATTATAATAGGGTATGTATTAACACTAATAAATGAACTTGCTTTATGTTATAATAATGGACTATCTGCATTAACAAATCGGGAGGGGGGCAGCTTTGTTATTATTTTTTTTTTTTTTTTCTATGAACTTTATACATTTTTTTTTTTTTATTTTGGATTTATAAGCTATAAACCCAGTCACACAACCACATGTATAACTGGTAATATTTTCTTGCTGATTAGAAATAAGAAAATCCCAAATAATATATATGCTATTTTCCTGCTTCATAATGTATTGCAATGTTGGAAAGTCTACACGCTTTTTATGATGTAATTGTGATGTTACATAGTTTGAATGCCATGGCCAATAAAGAGCTTTAATGATTGTCAGGATTTTGTTTTAGGCTTTCTATTACATTTTGTATGTTTCCCAAATGAATCTGATGCATTGTAGGTTTTCATTTCTTCTATGAAAGACCAAGTTACATTTCAACAATGTCCTGATTTGATTTCTCCTGTTTAAACTTTTCAGCCATTTGTATTTATCGAAATCATTAACTTCTATGTAGTATCAGTTCAACAGTGCATAGAAGTCTAACTTTTGACCACAATGAGTCAATGTCTATGCATCTATATGTCCCTTTTCTTACCTATTCAAGAGTTTGCTATTTTAAGTTCTTTTTAAAAAAAACTTTATAATACATATATAAACAAACATGACATAATTGTCAGCTATTAATACAAGCTGTGATCATTTTTGTTGTTTAAATGCCTGTAGAATTCCTAACCTTGTTTTTTGTTTCCTCTTTTTTCTCTCTAGGGAGAAACCTGGTACTACTTTGCCATCACCAGATTTCAATGGTAGTTTTCTCCATTCAACTGCAGCAGCAAACTTCAGTTCTTTGAATCTGGGTCCCAAACCTCAAGGTGTCTCTGGCAGTTCAACAACAAACACAGAATATAGCGAGATGTTTGCTCGCTGGAAGAATGAAATGCAGAGAAGCATTAAAAGACACCTTGAAGCACGTGAGTATTGATGTATTTTAAAAAGAATTCTTTAGATTCAATTTACCTGTGATGTGCATTCATTTCAAGCTTTGCCAATAGAAGCCGACTACATCTGTGTTATTTACAGCTCATCCAAAAAATATGCCAACTACTTTCATATCATTATTTACAGAATATTTTATTAAATTTCTATTTTTAATGCTGACAATTCACTGGTTGACACACTGCTAGCATGAACTATACCAGCAGTATAATAATGGAGGTTGGGGAGAAAAGGAGGTGATTTAAGGAATAGAAAGATCAATATGTAGATGAATGTAAGAAAGAATTTCTGATGCCCCTGAAATGGGTGAAATCCTTGGATCAGTGCATACTTTCAATAAAGGGACAAAAGACTCTCCTTTGCTTACATCGTGTTTAAACATTTGAAGAACATTATCTTTCTTTAGAATGTCTTCTGAAGTTTCCAATTCCTTCCTGCTCTCACCAGAAATAGGGATTACACAAAATGTAGTTGTTGACCACTCAGTAATTGTTGTCTGTTTGTTTTTTTATTTTTATTTTTTTGGTAGGGCCTAAACAGTTGATTTTAACTTCAATTTATTTTACCTGAAAAATAGTCATACATCTGGCCATGTCCTAAATAGAATAACAATAATCATATAATATTTAATATATTATCTTAAATTGGCTGCTCCTAATTACAGAGAAAACCTGCTAAAAACATCATTCAATGGCTATTAGAACCATCAACTCAAATTAGGACAAAATCATTTTCTTTTATTGTTCACTTATTGGGCAGTTTTCAGCTTGTCTCTATAAACTTCTTCTACACTATTTGGTCCAGTGTTACATGTGACAAATTTCATTTCCTTTGGTGGGGAGGGTCTCTTTTTCCTTCTCTCCTTTTAGTCTCAATACAAGCAGGGTGTGTTGGGTGGGAGGTTCTTCTGGTATTTGTTGTGGACAGACCATTTGCTATCAAACACAACTATTTTGTTTGTATTTTTTATATATATATAGTTTCAGTATTTTAGAACTTTTGAGAATGTGACATTTGGCTAGAATTCTTCAAAAAGACACTAATTTCTCAGGTCATAGCACAATATTTTCTACTGATCAATGCGATTTTTGTAGAACAATTGAAAAGAATTAACAGGTTTTATTTTATGTATTTGCGATTTTTTTTTTCCTTTTGATCCCCCACTACCAATACCCCCCAAAAAATCTTAATGTATTTATACTGATAAAATACTTTTACTGTTATGACCAATGAAATTTAGTGAATGAATTACAACAAAGGGTTAAATATGGATAATTGTTTTGTTTTCTTTTACAGCTCCCTACGATCATCCAGAATCAATATTCATACCAACATTAAACAACACATATCCATCAACTGTTAGGAGTAAGTCAATTCAAAGATACTTACTTTTATTCCAGCCTTACCGTGTTGCACAATAATTAAGACTTTTATTCCAGGTCTTTCAGCAGTAAGAGAATTCTCTTTCAACATTATTTTAATTTCCTGTGTTTATTAGTTTGATAAAATATATTGAGGATAAGTGTGACAAGTTTACAGAAACTGGTAGATTTACTACTTTTATTTTAATAAAAATGGTATGACACTTTAGAACTGACCATCTCATGAAATAGACATCTAAAGAAAAAATATGAAATTGTGTGTGAAATGCATTTGGGCAGCAGTTTTTCATTAATGTAGATTTGGATGAAAACCAATCAAAGTTCTTTGTTTTAATAATTCCAGTCCCCTTCCCCCTGATGATTGAAGTTGTCCAATTTCTTAGCACTTTCAGCTGTTGCAATCTTTCCTTTCATGACACATTCATAGAATAAATGTAACCTAAGATTTGGGATTTATTTTATGTAATTACATATCAGCTTTAAATATCATGTCTTAGTTTTTTAATTATTTTTATTATTGCTAAGTTTATCAGATAAATGGCAAGTTAGGATATAAAAATCATGTATAATTTCAATAGAGAAACATTTTTCCAGGGTGTAAGAAAATTCAAAAATAATATTAATTTATGGAAGTTATTGTGAAATTTAGTTTGAAGCATAATGCATAAAATAAATTCCAAACATGTCTTCCAAAGACAAATAAATATTCTCTTTGTTTAATAATGGCTCATGAAAACTGAGGGGGTTACTCTGTTCAAATGATAATGTTGAATGAGCTGTATGGTAAAAAGGTAATAAATAATGATTTTGTGCATGGTCATCAGAAATGCAACATTCTGAAACCCCTATTGAGGTTTATGGTAAAAAGCTGCAAGTTATCCTCAAATGAAGTTGAAAAAAGTTAATATTAAACTGTACAGTTTAATATTAAGTGAATTAGTGAATTAAGTGAATTATATTAAGTGAATTAGATGAACTTTTGATAAACAGAAAAAGCATCTGACCTAGACAATATTCCACTTGATGTGTGGAAAGCACAAAGATCATTCTCTTAGATTTGTTGGGTTAGTCTACAATTGAATGAACTGACAATTTCAGTTTACCTTTTCTTTAAACAATAAAAAATAAAAGGTTGTCTTGGCATCACTTTGAGAGCTATAGTAACAAAAACATACAAATTCTTCTCAATCATATCTGTAAGCAGATCTTGCAAAAGAATCAAAATGGATAACAGTAGGCCAAATACTGACAGGCACATCATCAATGGTGTCAGGGCAAAGAACTTTAAGAAGTCTTTTTTGTAGATTTCTACACAGAGGCCAAATTCTTGGGCTGTGGAATTCCTGATGAAACACTTACTCTGCTATATTTTGATGCATTAAATCTTTTGGTGGAAACACTGGTTTCTGTGACATCTATGGTGGTGTGTGCTAGAGAGTGAGATAGAAAATCTCTTGACATAGTCTAGACTGATAGAATTGGTGCAAGTGATTTTTGCTGAGTACAAACTCAATGAATTAAGATTCACACTTTCAGGACAACAATTTTGTAAATAGCTGACACAGATGAAGCAGATAAACTGCTGCACAGGTCGGTCTTTATGTAAATGCTGGAAACTTTAAAAAATGGGGACACATATATAAATAACCTAGCTGATTTATTTATAGACACAAATTAAATTTCCACTATAAACTTGTTTTAACTATGATTGATATTGCTTAATTTTGGAAATCAATGACATACATAAAACTTACAATAATTTGAAAATTTCTAAAACTTCCTTATTTCTCCCTTATTTAATGACATACAATGCCTATTGGTTTCTTTGGAATCTTTCTTGCATCCTATTTGATCTAATGTAATTTCCCCTTTATTTTTTTCCATGATTTATTTAACAGTGCAAATTTTGTTCTATTTCAGGTCCGTCCAATCAGCCGTTAACAGTTGCAAATATCTCCTCATCTTTAACTAAATCAAAAGCAGAATTACTTTCACTCTTAAATCGTAAATACTGTTTATAATAATATATTTAAAAATGAAAAACAGATTTAAATGTGTACCTCCAAATGTATTAGTTTTCATCATCTGAAACTGCCATCTCTCTTTTTTTAAATAATGATTATTTTTCAATACCATAAAATCTTTTCATTTAAACAGGTTTCCATTTGCAGCTGCAAAAAAACAAAGGTGATTCTTAATTTTCTCGCTGCACTGACAAAATAAACAGTCCAGAAATAATATCTTTCCAAAAATATCTTTTATTGAAACAAAACAAACTTTATGCTTTTTAGGAAAATTAACTAGAATTTGGTTTTGCACAGTGAAAAAGTTGATGTCAGCAATTAGATTTCTTATAGTGATTAGAATGAAAATTTATGTGAAACTTTTATTACATTCTGTTATTATTTTTCTGATATAGAAAGGTTGCATGCTCACATACACTTGTCCATTTTCAAGTATCAAATCATTTATGAAGCCATGACTATATTGATTAATGAGGTGGGAAAGATTTATCAAAGCTATATATATATATATATATATATATACACACACACACATACATACACACTGATTTACTTAGCAAAGCTTAGATGTGGTACAAGTCTAAAGCACCCAATGAGGCTCAAACTCACTACTCAGTCATAACTGATATAGTGAGATAAGCTTGTTAACCATTGCATTACATCAAAATGCCCAAGCTATATATATATATATATATATGAAACTATGAGTGGCAGATTTTGATTAGTATTGTATTAAATATAGTTTATTATATATTAATATTAAGCTCTGCTGACTTTGGCATTGAGCCTTCAGTTTTCCTTATGTTTTGAGCTTATTGCTTATATATATATATATATATAACTTTAAATTTTATTTTCAGTGGGTATCTATTTTTGTAGACACTCCATTTATTTCATCTACCGACCTGAATATTAAAGAAAAAAATGTGCCTCTGGCAGGATTTGAACCTGCATCCCCCTTTGCAGAAGAAACTGTCATTAGATCCTACATGCTTTAACCAACTCAGCTATGAGGAGCATCTTCATTAACTGTCTTCTCATTTAGATTCCCAAAAGCTCATAACCAAAATGTAAACAAAGCAATTTCTAAAGAAATAATGGATTTTTTTTTTATGTCTTCACAAAAAATAACATTTAAATATGTTGGATTGATAAATAAAAAATCAATTATTTCTTTATAAATATGGATGTACTGGCTGTTGGTCATGCCAGATCGTGTGCTCTTTCCCAGAAACTATAACTACGGTCCCCTCGGCCTAGTTCAGTATAAACCACGCACTAATGCCTGAACAGGCTTTATTATTTGCATTGAATAAGTGACACCAATTAATTAGACCAAAATAAAAGGCCTCTTTAACTGTGGCTAAATCCTCTGCTCTTCAGCTAACTCCTCCCATCCGTCAGAGGAAACCTGCTTTGCCCATTTTTATTGGGAATTGCTCATTAACTTCAACGTTTAATTCCTTCTTCAATATCAACCGAGAAATTAGCACAGATAAAATCTTCAAGTACTATTTTCGTAAAGATTTTATAATTTCAATCTCTGCTTCCCTCTTCCATTTCGTCCAAAGTTTCATTGTTATTGTGTTCAGAAAGAGGGGAAAAATATCTTGCAGACGTTGAATATTTACAATTCACTTTATAAAATGTGAAGACTACAATTTCATTTTTAATGCGTAGTCAATCCATAATTGAGAATTCAGTAAAGGAAAGATTCTGTTAAATTTAAAAGTGTATTTGAGCTTCTTGAGTGCTTTTTGCATAACATCAGTCATAAAAGTTAGTTTTTGTTGGTTAAGGATAATAGACCCCCCCCCCCCATCAATACTATCCTGTTCAAGCTAATGAATCCTATTCACAAATCAGATTATATTTGAGCAGTGCATTCTGTGTGTGTATATATATATATATATACATATATATATATAGTCATTATTCATATTTACCAATCCAATTGTAGTCACTAAAGTATAAAAGAAATAGAAATCTCTTTTCAAAATACTTCCCACCAGATGGAAACCGACAAATTATTTGATGCTACATTAAAAACTATAAACAAAACAAACTTGGAAAGGAGACAGATGTTGCTCAGTTATTAAAGTTCATTTGAAACATTGGCAGATGTGCCCTTACATATATACAGGAACAATCCCCTCTGCATAAAAAAGCCTCTATTAGTTTTGTCAGTCTAGTATTAGTTTTATATTTTCTCTGCCTAAATTAACCTCCTTATTTTCTCTAATACCCTTGGGTCTTCTCAAAAGCTATTGGTAAATAGCAGGACAGACTGTGTTCTATAGCACTGGGAGGCAATTGGTCTAGAAGATTAAAAAAAATAAAACTCTGAATTCAGATCCAGACCTGAAATCCCTAAGACAGTCTAAGGTCAATTTCGTTCTGGCAACTCCTGTGACAACACTGGTGCCAAGCTGTATTGGCATCTGCCTTTCCCTTGGACAACATCAGTGTCATGGAGATGGGGAGATATGCTTCATGGGTAACTGCCAATCTCTCATAAAAAAATATATATATAAAACTGAGACTGGCAGATGCCATAATAATATTAATATGTATGTATGTATGTATGTATGTAATGAGATGATCATGCTCATTCCTGATAATATGTGCAAACTAATGAATAACAATTCTTAATCTTTCATTATTTGGCATTTTATTTTACTCTAGTGTGGGCCTTACATTCTCATTGGCAATGTCTTGAAGACTGCCCAACACTTCTCTGGGGTGGTTGTTTATATATCCATGTAATGCATTTGGCAGCCAGAATTTTGCACTGGTCTGGTGTGATATTGAGTGCAAATTTTATTTTATATATAATGTGTGTGTGTTATAAATTGAGATCTTTTACATCACTCAATGAAGCATTTGAATCTCATTTTCAATAAGCAGAGACAACGTAACTATTATTATGACAAGGATGGTGGAATGGCATGAGATAATAATTTAATGACTTTTTGGGAGTAAACAATATTAAGCCAAAATCAACAATATTGTTCATTCATAACTGAATATCATTTAACAAAGTACATTTCTTTTAAAAGAAATTAGAAATCTTTTAAAAGCGATATTTTCCAGTTAACTTTAAACAAAAAGGAAGATTTTGCTTTTTATAACTTTTAAAAGGTCTTGGTTTAGATAAATAACATAAAACAGACTTAATTTTCACCACCAATGAAAACTTTCAATCCTACTTCTAGTGATAATTATGTGAGTTTTCATATTTGTACAATTAGAGCTACAGCAGAATTGTAAGTTTGTGGATGATTTTTCTGAATAGTGATGTCTTAAAAAGATATATTCCTGCCCCTTAAGTACAGACCTTTCACATCTCATGTCTTTCCGCCTCAGTAAAATCTTCAAACGCAATAACTATTTTCCCACCATATTCTCCTACATTTAACATTATGTTCACTTTGGGAATTTTTCTTATCCGTCCAAACACAGAATCCGTCCATTATATTTATAGCAGATGTAGAGTTTGTAAAAATAAGAATATGTTCCCTTTAAGAATAATTAACTCTATGTAAATCTATTTTTGTTTTAAATATATGAATATTTAATCTACTATTGTAGGGAATTATTCACTCTTAATTTAATGAGCTACAGAATTTCTCATTCTAAATTGACACTGTTAGTTCCAAATGAAGAATAAGCATTTTGTTGTTAAATATGACAGTCTATTCATAATTCAATTGAAATTGACCTGAGTAGGAAAGGGGTTAAAATAAAAAATTTGTACTGATTTCACATTTCATGAAAACAGGTAAAAACATTTTTTTCTTTTTTTTCAATTCCCAATTACAGTTTAAACTTGGCATATGAGCTTTAATCAAACTTGTTAAAGGAAAGAAAGAAATGCCTAATTGATAGATTTTACTATTGAACTATGTTTCAGAAATATGTGCTCCCTGATTCTGCTCCTTTCAGATTTGCAGAACTGATAGAAACTGGCAGGTGGTACACTTTGTTCAAAGCCAATATGGCACACAGAAGTCTCTCTCTCTCTCATGTATATTCATTTTTGTTACAAGTAATAAAGACTTTGGGTTGAATAATTTCTTGAAATTTTTCATTGCTGTTATTTTTCCATCTGATCAAAACCCTTCCATTGAGTTTTTGGTAAGTTTAATTTCTTTTTTTGTTGGTCATTGGATTTTATTTTGGTACAATCGTTTCATTTGTTAACTTCAGAAGAATTTACTTGTTTACAGTCATGGTTATCATAAAGGACTTTAACAAAAGATTGCATTTCCTTCTGAATGTGGCAGCAATATTTTTTTTTAATAATTAAATAATTTTTTAAATAATTAAGCCCCTCTTACAACTTTAATATAATTGAGAAGAATTTGGGAATGTAGTGAAATATGAAAGCACGGATTCCATGTTTGTTTAAAAGAAATCTAAAATCATAAAATATATTTAGATTCATAATAGCAATGGAAACTTTTCCTAAAATGTTAGTTTAATTGACCAAAACATAGCTCATGATGAGCAACTATTTCACTTACTTAATCAGTAAGTGACCCAAACAACAGGGTGGATTGACTTTCTTTGCAAATGGTTATTATGAATCATTATCAATCTGCTTTCACTTAACCAAATGTGTCTATATTAGTTCGTAAGAAAATTGCTCAAACAATAAAATGAATTTTTTTTTTTTTATAAACATCAGCACATTTTATTTGTTTCTTAAACAACAAAAAGTATTTGTAAATTTGTTAAAATGTTAGGAATTATGTCACACACAAACGCATGTAAAGAAATTATAGTTTTCCTTATTGGAATGTTTAAACTGTGTTCACATCGATAACTTAAGATCGTAAATATATATTTTCAGTTTTCATACAGTTATCATCATGACTGATAATATAAATAGTATTTTGAATGTTATTAGGAAACACCTTCTGATAAATGCTTAATTACAATCTCTGATACAATTGTAGAAGCGAGTGCTAATTTGTATAGGGAAACAAAAATCCGGTATAATCAGATTCTACTTAAAAGCACTCAGAATTTGCAGCCCTCAATATTTACATATTGAAAACACTTTCTTTGTATTCAGTGCAAAACAGAAGGCTCACAAAAAAATAGAAAAACATCCCCTCCTAATCATAATGAATCAAAAAAATATATTGTCCTACCAAATAACTATCACATCTACAATTGGAAAGAATCTGTCTAAACTTAACATAAAATTTGTTTCTACTACATCTAAAAACAATAAAAAAAAAACTTGGTCAGTACTAAACAAAACTGTGATGACTTACCTCAGAGCTCGAAACGTGTGAGAACATGTCTTGTGTGTATGATAAAGCCGAAAAGAAACATGGCCGCTGTCGAAGATGCGATTTATGCACGCCGGTCTCATCCAAAACGAGATTATACCAGTACGCATGCAAATTTCAGCAGTGTCGGACTAGCATAAAAAGGCGAGGCACCAGCAGCACGACTAACGGCGAGTCATTCGGCAGACTTTGTGCAACAGAGTTGGACGTGCGAATTGACTGGCGGACAAAGAGGCAGTTGAAGTAGGCGCGTCTGATTTGGGTGTCCGTTTCACGACTGCGCAGTGTAACGGCCGAGAAAAGGAGTTTTGCAATTCATTTCTTTGAGACCGACCAACACCGAAAAAGAACAGCTGGTTTGCCGGCAAACAGCACACTGCACTCTCTGACCCCTCTCTCGTCACTTTTTTTTTTCTTTTCTACAAGCTATTTCGGCAGTTATGGCGAAGGTTCACATAAGCAGCGACATTATGAAACCGTTTTCCGGCCAGGGCGATGTGGTGGCATGGCTAAAAAAAGTTTAGGCTGGTGGCAAGACTTTGGCAGGTGGATGATGTGACTAGCCTGCTACCATTGTACCTGGAGGGGGACACACTAGCCCTCTACATGGAAATGGAGGGGGAAGATCAAGGAGACATCAATCAAATAGAAGCCAGACTGAAGCAGGCATTTGCGGACGACGCGTTTTCAGTGTATAAAAAGCTGACCCTGGTCAGGTGGACCGGATGCACGTAGACGTTTACGCAAATAAAGTCAGACAGTTTGTTCGATTGGCCGGATTCGAGGGAGCCGAGATGTAAAGGCTCACCAAACTATCCTTCGTCATGCGGTTTCCTGATGTGATCTCCCTCGAACTCCGACAGGCACCGAACGTTGAAGCACTGACTGTAGGGGAGTGAGTTGTTAGCAAGTGCGAGAGTGCTGACAACTACCGGAGATGTGAGTCAGAACGTTGTTGCGGCTGTGCACCCACCCCGTAGTTTCTCCCACCAAGAGCAGCCCACACACTATTGGGGATTCATGCCATAGCAACTTTGGGAGGCGTTACTGTTGGGCCAACGGGATGAGCACGGATTGGCAATGGGCGAGTAGCCAAATGCGCAGCCATTACTGTGAATGAACCCGACTTCACTGCCACCTTCAACTACCAGAGGCGAACATGGACTGTGGCATGGAAGTGGTCGGAGAACCGCGTACATGAAAGACTGCACAATGGGGTTTCCGAGTACCCGGTAGCAGCAGAGATCAGGGAGGGCTATGAACAGGATCTCCGCACGTGGATCAGCAGTGGCTGGCTCGTACCGTACCCAGAAGAAAAACTGGGGCCTACCAAGGGGCTAATTCCCCTGATGGCTGTACTACAGCAGAACAAATCGAAAGTACGCCCAGTGATGGACTTCCGGGAGCTCAAGCATCACGTTGACGCTTTCACAGCCGATGCAGACGTCTGTACAGCTAAACTTCGCCAATGGCAGCAGAAGGGATCCAACGTGTCCTTGTTGGATCTCAGGAGAGCGTACCTCCAAATACGTGTCCACAAGTCACTCTGGCCATATCAGACCGTGAAAATTGATGGGAGAAGATATTGCCTGACACGTTTAGGATTTGGATTAAACGTGGCTCCCCTCGTCATGAAGGTGATCATCAGTACAGTGCTGGCTCAGGAAGAAGCTGTGGGTCGTGCGGCATCTGCCTACATTGATGATGTCTAATGTCGTTCCCGCGATCCGCGTTAAAGAACATCTGGCCCAGTTTGGGCTGGAATGCAAGGATCCAGAATGGTTGGAGGATGGCACACGGGCACTAGGATTGGCGGTCGCGGTGGAATAAGGAAGTTCCAAACGCCCCCGATGTCGTTACGCGACAGAAAGTGTTCTTTCTGTGTGGAAGGCTTGTTGGACACCTCCCAGTGTGTGGTTGGCTCCGTGTGGCATGCTCAAGAGGAGAGCAAGTACAGTTACAAAGGGCTGGGATGACGAAACAAAGGATGCCCTTCTCCAGTGCATGGTGTCTGAGACCGTGGATTCTGTGCAGCGGGACGATCCAACCCATGGTGCGTGGATGCCCAGGAGCTGAATGTGGGTCGATGCAAATTCCCTGGCGACCGGAGTAGCATTGGAGAGCCATGAGACTGTGCTGGAGGATGCTTGCTGGTTGAGACCTAAAGATGATGCTCAGCACATCAACCTGACCGAGCTGGATGGCGTGTTGAAAGGCGTCAATCTAGCACTCCAGTGGCAGAGCAAGACGCTACACCTAAAAACAGATTCCGTTTGCGTGTACCACTGGGTATCAGATACTCTGACTGGGAGAGCGTGAGTGCACACCAAGACGGCAAACGAAATCCTCATCAGGAGGCGGTTGAGCACTCTTAAGGAGCTCATGGAAGAGTATCAACTGACCGTGGACGTGACACTGGTCCCTTCTGCTCTAAATATAGCTGATGGACTGACAAGAGTACCACAGCAATGGTTTGACACAATGAAGACAAGTAATGGACCCAGGCCAATGATCGGCGCCACCCATGTGGACGAACTAGACGCAGATCAAATCATGTCCATCCACAGGAACAGTGGTCACCCAGGAGTGCAGCATACTACCTACTTCACCAGGAGAGTCTGCCTGTCAACGACAAAAGCAGCCGTTAGATCAGCTATACGGACATGTGAGGAGTGTCAGTCCATAGACCCTGCACCAACTCGCTGGAAAAAAGGAAAGCTTGAGGTAAGCGGAAACTGGCAGAGACTGGGGATGATATCACCCACTATGGTGCCCATCATTTCTTAACGCTGACAGACTGCGGCTCGTCGTGTTTTTCAATCTGGAAGCAGTTGACAAGACAAGACTCGGCGACCATCATTCGCCAGCTGAAAGAAGTGTTCCTCAAGCGGGGCCCACCCCATGAGCTACTCACGGACAATGACCCATCTTTCTGCAGCAGGTAATTCAGAGCCTTTGCGCGCGAGTGGGGAGTCAACTTGCGGTTCTGCTATGCATATGCCCCATTAGGGAATGGTATATCGGTTCGATGCCACCGCACAGTAAATCAAATCACGGCCAGGATGCGCTGTTCGTCCAGGAAGCCGTCTACTGGTACAACGTCACACCAAAAGACAGTACATCACCCCAGACTGCGCCTGCCAACAGGATCCACCGATACGAACTGAGGGTGAAAGGGATTAACGCCTTGACGGTGTCTCTAGACCCCGGGCACGGTTCCTACCAGGTCGGAGATCACGTGTGGGTCAAGGCGCCAATAAGTCGGTGCACCACCAGGTTCAACAGGAATCGGGTGATGGAAATGATCAGCCGCAGTCATTTCTGGTGGACGGAATACCCCACCACGTTAAGGATCTACGCTTGTGCCACGGTTACAGCTCGTCCGAGGAAGATTCCGAAGACACATCTGAGAGCGGGGGGCAGAAAGTTTGCTGCTTGACGAAGAAAGTGTGGAATGCGTCGATCCACCTGAAGAGGGAGTAGCAGCAGAGCCTCCCTCTGAAAATCCACCCGAAGGTGGAGCGAGATCAGAGCCCCCCGCCCTGCCATTACGAAGAAGCACCCGTCAAAAACGACCGCCGCCGGGCTGCCACTTTTGTTGATCATGAGATCAGGGAGGTGTGTGATGACTTACCTCGGAGCTTGAAACGTGTGAGAACGTGTCTTGCGTGTATGATAAAGCCAAAAAGAAACATGGCCGCTGTCGAAGATGCGATTTATGCACGCCGGTCTCATCCAAAACGAGATTATACGAGTACGCATGCAAATTTCAGCAGTGTCGGACTAGCATAAAAAGGCAAGGCGCCAGCGGCACGACAGACGGCGAGTCATTCAACGGACTTTGTGCAACAGAGGCAGTTGAAGTAGGCGCGTATGATTTGGGTGTCCGTTTCATGACTGCCCGGTGTAACGGCCGAGAAAAGGAGTTTCGCAATTCATTTCTTTGGGGCGACCAACGGTGAAGAAGAACAGCCTGTTTGCCGGCAAACAGTGCACTGCACTCTCTGAACCCACTCTTGTCACTTTTTTTCTTTTTCTACATCATGGCTGATGATGGATCAGCCCTGCTCTTGTTAGTTTTTGGAAACCAAACTAAAACTGCCTATGAAAATCTAAGGAAAAATAAAACCTTTTCTACTTTGTATTGCAATTGCTGTCCATTTGCTGATTTTTCTTTTGATTAGATTAGCAACACTTAATCAATATTAGACTATTTGAGGACAGAGGTATTATCTTTAAATTTAGTTTCTATTTCAATTCAATTAAAACATTTATTAATTCGATTTTCGGAATCATTAATTTTGAGAAAACATTGAAATATTTTAAATTTACATTGAAGAATTTAAAATAACTTGTGTCCATCCACACTTTTCGTTAACAAAAACTTTTTTATTTATTTTTTCTTCCACCCCACCCCCCACACAAGAAAGTGTTATTGTCTGAATGTTTGTGATGAAGCACTTTCAACTCTCTTTCTAGTCATTTTCAAGATCCCTACTTATGTAGATATGTCATTCTTCCCCCATATTGAAATGCTGTCAAATCTTAGCACTGACTGTTATGCTCTCTGGTAGCATCACAAGCAATGCTTTTTCATTATCCGTTGTATGAATACATTTCAAACTGCATGTCTAATATTCAAGGAGATTGTTGTTTAGTTTTGAATTTTTTTTTATTTTATGCTTTGAAGTTTGTTTTTTTTTTTAATATTATTTGTAAGTGTATTTGCTTATGTTAGTTGAAACTCTATTCACAGTAGATATATATTTATTGATGCGGATACAGATTGATCTGATGAGGTAGGTTAACCTCCAGGATAAATTGGTGTTTGTATGTCTGATGTACAAATATGATGTTTGTTTGTTTGTTCATAGGAAATGCAATTCACCAGTTGCCAAAAGAATTTGGAAATGACATGTGGAGTTGATTGTTAGTGAGAACAAGATTAAGATGAATTGTTAATCATACACATTTATCAAGTTCAATTAGAGATGTGGACTGTCATATGATGCTTTTACATTTCATTCATAGTTTAGGTTTTTAAGCATTTCACCCCAAGCAAGGTGGGAGTGCTACTAGCATGCAAAGGGTTACAGAGAGTGGGAGCAAGAGTGATAGAGGAAAGGATGAAGAGAAGGACAGGGAATAGATCAAGGCAGGAAGTGCAAGACATGAAGCTGTTGGAATAGAAGAGATGGCTACATTTAATAGTTTATTGTTTATATTATGAAGTTTCATTAATAACATAGAAAATCTGTGGTTTATGAATGTTTGGTGTTATTAAATTGTTTATAGAAGAAATCTGATTAATAAGATAAAAGTTATTTTGTATCTGTTCCAGTATTCATTATAATTACAGCAGCAAAATTTGGAGAATGTGTTTTTGTTTTTTTTATAAAGTGATCCATTTAGTCAGTGAAGGATTTCTTTCTTAATATGGGAAAGACAACACATCGACCGAATTTTGGAAATGACCAGCAGTATGGTTGAAAGCACTCAATCGCAATCATTTGGACAAAATCTCTAGGCTCATTCGACCCAAACATATCTGCTTATTTGTATACACATAACAAAAAAGAAAAAAAAAGTCTTTGTTATTTTTAATGAAGCATTTATGAATTAAAGCCTGCTACAAAAACACATTTCTACTCGGTGGCTGTGTTAAGACTTATAAGTAGAGAAGAACTAATATAAAACATTCCAGCTGCTAATCATCAAATTATAATTCAGACTATGCCCAAAAGGCTTTAATGTCCAATGCTTTTACCAGTCAAAACTATTATTATTATTCTTTATTGCATTCATTTGTAAAGCATGTGTGTGTGATTCAGTAATCATGTCTGAAATCATTAACACGTCCTACATGAAGACACAATAAATCTATTTTTAAATCTTCAACCTACAGTTTACTTCAAATCACTGACTATTACAATAATTCCATATTCCTTTATATTAACCGGGTTTGATTTTGTAACAATATTTTTTAGTATCAACAAGGAACCATTGCAGCCAAAATAAAATCAATACCAAATGATTTTATAATTTGCTTGCTAGAAAAAAAAAATCTGAAATGCTGAGTTGGTATCAGATGACATTTTCTGTCTTGAATGAAAAAAAGAAAAAAAAACATCTTAATGGAATTTAGTATATTGCTTAGATGAGATTTTAAAATAATGAGCTCTTCAGTACAGAAACATGTAGGCTATTTAAATTGTAGTTGACGTAAGATTTTACAGAAAATGAATAATTCAAACTGATTGGAAGGCAAAAAAAAAAAAGAGCTACTTTATCATGATTGTAGGTAATTACACATTAAATATCTAAGCAGCATTTCTCCATTCTCTTCTTTACTCTGTTCTTCCTTTTATTTCTCTTGGTGCTGACTGGTCTTTTCAGGATCCTTACTATCATAAGTGGAAAAGTGGTTTAACACTAGACATTGTTTTATATTTTAGAAGTCACTAGTTTAAAATGTACTGATCTGGTGAAGCTAAAAGATTTTGTAAAGGTAAATGCTTTTATTCCACTTTCTGCACCCCCTCCCAAGGCCAATGTATTGATTATGGGTGGGGACTATGCTGATGACATAGGTATTCATAGTTGAGATAAGAATGATCTTGAACAGGAAATAAAAAAAATCCACATTCTTTACCAAGTGTTCCAAGAAATATGACTAAAGATAAATTTCCCAAACAGAAACTATGATCTGGAAGTGTAATGAAAGCAGTGATGGCATCTATTTATTCCGAAGCCTTCATAAAATTTCTGGATGTAGAATAAATAAATACTAAACACTTCATATATCTGGGCATTTGGATCAGTTATAACAAATTAAGTATAGGAGAAAAAGAAGTTAAACATCAAATGGGCAAAGCTACCTCTTGCACAGGCAATCACCACAAATTACTATAAAACCAAAACATCAACCTGAAAATGTGAGACGTTCTTAAATAGCCTCATCAGATCAAGATTTTCATGTGAATGTCATGCATGGCACCACACCCATTCAGAAATATCTAAACTGTTAGCTGTGAACAATTGCTTTCTAAGATCAACTGTGAAAAACGAGCCAGTGAAGCATGTGAGCCTTAACAAAGATCATCTTTCTTTGAACCTTGTGAACTGGCACAACAGAATCACAAACAAAGAACTGTACCCAAACACATCACTTGATGATAACAGCAACAACTACAATGAATAGTACATCGAACTCAAAGAGAAACTAGTGACATTATGATTATGTTGGCATTCCACACTATTTCAAATAAAAGTTTAGGAAGTAATCTGCCATCATCAATAATGGAAAGAGTGATAACAGACAATAGACTTGGAAAACCTGTTTTACTAAAAAAAAAATTGTTTTAAGAGAAAGATTTTGTAAATTTCAACTGAAAACAGTACTGGCTGCTCAGTCAATGAATGCCAAATGTTTCCTTGTAAGGAAACAGCTTATATTACTATTACAGTAGAATATTTGTTTGAACAATTGAGAGGGACACAAAATAATATTTTATAGATGAATTCTATGTTTTGTAAATTGGGTGTGTAAAATATATATATATAAACAAAAAGTGTACTGGCCCAAAGATCCTTACAAGCATTAAAACTACAAGATGACCAGGGTTCAAAGTTAGTGGAATCAGTTCAGATGACTTGAAGATATTAAGAATTGGGGATAATCATTTTCCTATACTTTAAGACATCATTCATTCATTCATTCACACACACACACTCACTCTCTCTCTCTCTCCCCCCTCCCTCCCTCCCTCCCATATATAATCAGTTATTAATCTGGGGCCATTGGCTATCTCTGATCGTTGATACAGGATTTCTTAGACTGAGTCATGGAAGATTGAGCCTAAGAAATGTTTCCTTAATCAAGCCGGTCTGAACAACATTTCTGACATTTGGAATTTTAAGATTCTTGTTTAACTTGTCTCAATTCTGAGAGAAAATATATTATAAGCCAAACTTTGGGGACCAGCATCTGGATTTTGAAGAATTGCCTAAAGATTGATGGTTGCATGCCTTTTTTCAAAACTAATTTCCTTGCTCACTTCAAGCCAGAGGGACTTCCTTTTCCTAAAGTTTTTTTTATTATCATATATTCAATAATAATTAAATTCACCTGTTACAGCTTAAACTTTCCTGAAAATATTAACTCTTTTTACCTAATCTATCTTGCTGGCTAATAGCCTTAGGGCTGCAGATTTTAGATAATGCATTCTCTAAAAAAATTGGACTCTATGCACTAATGGGTTAAATAATTTCAACATCCGAGCTTGGAATTAATGATTAGTAAATTTTATATCTTCTGAGATTTAATTAAGTCCCGGAATTATTTTTTTAAAATTTTAGCATTATTAAAACAAAGCAAAAGAGTAAAACGGCATAGATAATCTATATTTATTTTGGCTTCCCAGTTGTATGGAAGCTGAGATTGTATTGTTTTGGGTTTCTTTAATCTTTGCAAACTCCATATGCAGTCACAGTTGTTAAGATGTACAAAACTTTGGAATATATTGAAGATTCAAAATGAAACTCTTGATTGGAGACAATGGTGACAATAGCTGGAGAGGTTATCCTCAAGGAAGAAAGATAAAAAGGAAAAAAAAGCAGAGTAGATGAGAAGTGAAATTCTCAATTGAATGAGAGAGAGAAAGCAGACAATTCTAAGAATTGCCAGAAAGAGTATTTGAGACAAAAACAAAACCATCAGAGATAAGTGCAAGCAGATTAAAGAAGAATGGCTATGTAGGAAATGCAGAGAAATGAAAATTCTGAAGTTTATAGATATGGCAGTCATGTACAAAAAGACCAAAAGGAAATAGCAGGAAACTTGCTCTTTACAAGGATGTACAAAATCCAAAGATGTAATGGTGTTTTTCTAAGCTTAGCTTACATCTGGCATCAAATTCACTATTCAGTTGTAATTGATCTCGTGAAACAGGTTTGCTAACCATTACACCATTTCCAGATGCCCAGACAATTTACTAAGCATAGCTTAGACGTGGCACGAAACTGAAAGTATGGGGCATCTAGTGAGATTCATAAATTGATCTAACGAGACAAGCTTGCTAGCCATTACACCACATTGAAGTGGCCCAATCCAAAGATGTACTGATCATTATGGAAAAACAATACGAGACTGCAATAGAAGAATGAACAAAGAGAAGAACTCTTCAATAAAGGAGACAAACTAACTTGGAATGCTAATGTAACAGAACATTGGCCCTGATTGAGTCATATGAGTATATGGAGAGTGGTATTGAGAGACTTGATAATTCTGAGCAGAAGAGTAGAAATATTAAGAGAAAAATATGAGTGGCTAATTGGATGAGAGTCTGATTAAAAAATAAATTCAGTTTAAAAATATTAATTTAAACCAATAAAATACTTATAAGGTGGGCCTCGGAAGAGTTTGAATTCAAATTAAATTAAGATTCAGCAGAGCTGACACTCTCGGCCAACTCTATAACCTCAAAGTAGTTGGCATGGCATGACTAATGAGTTTACCAAGAGTCCACAGGCTTTCAGTCAGTCTAGGGTTTGTTTATTTAGAAACATATTTGTCATTTTTATGTTAATTTCAATGTAATTTTGGAAACTACAAAATCCAAATCGAAAAGCACTTTTATCATTGTCCATCTGGTTTTTCTAACAAGAGGGACTTTGGTCGAAGAAGCTAATTAATCATGTCCATTTTAGGCCAAGAAGCTTATATAAGTGAAATATATGTGGGTAGAATTCAGAGTGCAGACAGAGAAACGAATTGGAGAGCCTAGTTACCCAGAACCGTTGAAGCATGCACCTCGCAGAGAAGATGCTCTCAAAGACTCCCACCCAAGTCCTATAAAAGTCAATTACTGCAAAGGCATTAGCACTCACGCACCTACTAGGACATACGTATGTACATCTCTCAGCGTCTTAATCTTACCAAGAAAGAAATAGAACGAATTACCTGTTGTACGATTTCTTTTCTTTTTTACATTTCATCCATAATTAAATTGTTGATAATTTTTTAACAGCGTCATTGCAGTCATAGAGAATCTTGACCACATTAGATGACTTTTGGACTGATAAGGTTATTGAAATGATAAATGAAATATACAATATTGGTGAAATACTGGAAGATCTAAATACCATATATACTCACATATTATTGACTTTTGAAGATCTAATTTTAAGGTGGGCGCTCGCATCATACACAAAATATAAAATTAGCATATGTACTACTGGTCCTGGTTATGCCGTTGACCAAACTATATATACATTTAAGGTAGTCAAATTAGCTACAAAATTAGGTCTTCAAAGGTTGCATGATACGTAAGTATGTACAGTAGATCAGTTTTCATGGTGTTAGCAAAGAAACAAGGAGAAAACAAATGTAAAAAGAAATAGAACTCAGAAAATCAGATTGTAAAGAAAGAACAAAGTTATTTTGTACAGGAAAGAAGCTGTTTTTCTGATTCTGCAATAGATTCTGGCACATAATTATTCACAAAATGCATTTATGTCTTGTAAGCAAAGAAAAACTTCAACAGTGATGTAATATCACTGAACAATCTCCTCACAGAGACTTGAAGCAACAGAAATGTGGTTCTACAGAAGGATGTCAAGAATACCATGGACTGAACATGTGAACAACAACAAAGTTTTAGAAAAAAATGGAAGCCAAAAGGACACTTACACCTAAACATCAGAAAGAGATAATTTAAATTTCAAGGACACATAATAAAGAAAGTGGGCTTCGGAAATTTGACACTCACAGGATATATTGAAGGCCAGAGAGAAGCAGCAAATAACCTACCTGAAGCTTGTGTCAATGGTTGGCAGAACGGTGATTAGAAGGGACAGAGAAAAAAGAAAACCTTACTAGGGTGCGATGGATAAATTGTCATTTAAAATTATGCAAAAATGAAAATAACACTGGCATTTAAATTTGCCAAAATTACACAAAATTATCTTGAAATACTAAAGAGTAAATTCATTGACTAAAATCACCATTGGCTTCAACCATGGCCTCCGGACAACTTCGGAATCTCCTGCAACTTGTTAAAGTTGGTGAATGCTGCCATAATCCCTACCTTCAGTTCATCTTTGGTGTTACAAGGAGTTTTCTTGGTCTCTCGCTCAACTGCACCCCACACATAATAATCAAGGGGGTTGCAGTCTGGGGAGTTAGGTGGCCAGATGTAAGGGCTAATGTGGTCACAGAAATTGTCTGACAGCCATGACTGAGTTTTCCTGCTTGTGTGGCATGGTGCAGAGTCCTGTTGCCAGACATAGGGTCTTTCTCAAGGCACTTGATGTAGGCCTTCATGTTGAGACTGAAGTCCTCACAAACAGATTTGAGAGTTCTTTTTTTATCAGAACAATCAGGGTGAGTTTTCCAAGCTGACATACTTTCATAATCACCATTAGACTCATCCAGCTTTTTCCAAATCCTCTTCACGCTTTTCAGATTGACACCCAAACACTCTGAAATGTTTATATTGGAGCTCCCAGTGTGAATGCCAAGCAGTGCAGCATGCAGTTTCCAAATTTCTGGCAGAGCAAATTGCATCAAGGTGCTCTTTTTCTCACGGATAGTGCCCAACTGACTCTACTATACTGTACAGTAGTAAATGGTAACAATAAAATAAATAAAGAAGAATTAATATTTTTCACTTTCATGTCTGTTATATTCCATGCCAATAGGAATATATACTTGAAAAACACGGTGAATAAAATAAGTAAAGGTTTATTGTGAAAACCAGTACAATAAGAATAAAGGTAAGAGTTATGCACAAGGTCATCGCAAGTCAATCCTGTAGCAAGTGCTACTATTGGAAGATTGGTACTCTCGCATAAGTCTGAGTCGTACTCAACAGATCCCAACTAGTAATATTTACCAATCTCCCCACGGGGTAGGATGTGGCATAAGGCCGAATTTAATGTGGGGCAATCCAAGCACGTAGGCTCGGCCAAAAATTCCATGTAACCTTGCATAAATGGGTCTGTCTACCTCCCTTTATAAGAGACTACCCTTTGGTATAGCCTCGTCTGGGTTCCTCTCTGACTGAAGGCAGAAAGTTCGACAACAGCTAAGAGCTGATAACAGATCCCAGCTAGGATATCTAGCTACCCCCCCACGAGGGTTGCATGTGGCACAAGGCTGGGTTTAACGAGCCCCTAGGCTCAGCCAAAAATATTCCCTGTTGGAACCCGTAAAAACAGGTTCAGGGACAGTCTATCTCCCCGAACAAGACTCTGCCCGAAGGTAGAGAGTTCGACTGTTTAGCTGGAACAGGTCGCAGCTAGTCTTTGTAGTCTGTTGACTTACAGATACTTATAGGTAGTTACTACCTATAGTGTGGTTACTCATGGGGATGACAGGTTATTCCATTACATCAATATCTAAAAGAAACTTATTTACATGCAGGCTATTCAGGGGTAAAGTGTTCTCATTCCATTACCCTTGTCTAAGGATGTCTAGGTCTTATTTAGCACTGCTCAGTTATTTCTTGCCCTATTTCTACTGAGTCTAAATACACCACCCAGCGCTGAGATTGAACTCACAATTACTGTATCACCAAATTCCCAAACTAATACTTTAATCCTCAGCTATTGTGTAAATGATGATGATGATGATGATAAAAATCCTCAGCCAAGAAATTCAAACAGAAACTAAAGAAACATATCTTTGGGGGAAAAAAATAATTTATTCAATCAAATGAATTGATTCAATATTTCATCCCTAAATTAATCACTAATTTC
The DNA here is from genome assembly GCA_964036315.1 of Acanthosepion esculentum. Lineage (NCBI taxonomy): Eukaryota > Metazoa > Mollusca > Cephalopoda > Sepiida > Sepiidae > Acanthosepion > Acanthosepion esculentum. The sequence continues at coordinate 87,659,428 of OZ038503.1, read as the reverse complement.
AGCTTTTATTTTTCATCCTCATCTCTTCACATTTTATGTTTGAAAAGTTTTGTGATGTTGGACAGCTTTTTTGCCACTTTTGCTATGTCAAGCAAAAGCTAATTATCATTTCCAAAAATGCTCGTTGTAGATGGGACTTCATAGACACCGGTACTACTAGTAACGCCTTCCAATAATATCCGCACTAGTAATACTGGTTCAAATAGTATGATGACCACATTATCTACTTAATGGAATTGCCAGTGAGTAACACTGGCGATCTAGTTTCAAACCTCAGTGTCGGCAATGACACATACAACAAAAAGATGGATAAATTGTTTTATAGATTGTGAAATTCCATCACACCTTTGAATGAATAGTTTGTATATCCATCAATCTCTCCTTCCAAAAGATTTTTCAAGATTATCTAAATATATAAACAATTATGTCTTTACGTTGTTTTCTTAAATTGCAAAAATACACTGTAGAATTCCCACATATCCTGCAAATAAATTATAATTATTAAATTACCCAACTAATTATTTCTTCATCAGTATTTGCCCAAATGGTGAAAGGCTTAAACAGAAGAATACTTTTATATACCAGAATTTAAAACTATAAAATAAAATAAAAATTAATGACTCATGTCCTTAAGACTTAAGAATACCAACTGACCATTTTAACATAGTAATGCTAATAAATTACCACATTTTACTTACAGTGTGCATTTATATATATATATATTAGGACATTTCAGGGTGTCATTTTCTTTCTGTGAGGTTTACATATAACAGCTGGAGATTAATGATTCTGTTCTTGCAAAAAGCATCTAAGAAAATTGAAACCAGTTTTTATCATAAAAGGACCTTCAGATACTGAGAGGAATAAAAAAAAAAATGCTTTTCCTGTTTACATGAGCAATTGCAAAATTATTGCTTTATATTGGTTCCAAGAAGAAGAAGAAAGCTTGTCTGATACTATTTCTGTCCCATAATAGTTGCTACATTGACATACATTTCATACATTAAATATAACAGATTTTATGGGACGGAGGTAATAATTTGTAATACAAATCTGATTCAGTGATGTGTAGGATTTTAGATTGTGAAATGACAAAGCTCAATTCAATGAAGATGCTTTTGGTTAGGTACTGAAAACAATCTACCGATTAATTCTTAATTTAGGTAAGAAATCTCTGAAAATGTTCCTGACTCAAACATTTTAATAATGTTGAAAAAAAAAAAAAAAAAATTGTCAGTGGTGTAAAACTCCATGTACATCTTTAATTGTTAAAAGAAAGTTCTAAGACAAACCAGAGAATTAATAAAACATCTTAAGACACTATCTTAAATGCATTGAGCTAGTTTGTCTATCCTGATCAGGACATGTAGCAAGAATGAAAGAGTCAAAGTTTCCACATCAAGTCTTATGCAGCAAGCTCACTTCAAGGAAAAGACCACGGGGTTACCCTCTTCAAAAATACAATGACCAACTCAAAACAACACTGAAAGCCACTGGACTTGAGACTAAATTATTTGAAACACAAGCACAAGATCATACCAACTGATGACATGCCATGGCCATTAGAACCAAAAATTTCAAAGCCACCCGAAGAGAAGAAGATGACGTCAAACAACAATAGAGAAAGGCTCAGAATGAATTGATCTCATCCTCCACCAACAATACTATGCCATCAACGCAATCAGCTCTTCCATGCAAGAATTAGTCATCAATGTCGTCGTCATCATAAAGGAAAGCAATTAAAAAAGAAGAAATTAAATTCTTGGATACAAGATAAAGCTAACAACAAAGTTGATCTTAAATGCATTGAGCTACTCTGTGTATCATGATAGCTTTATCATCTAAAGTAATATCTTGAATTTATTATTAGATGAAAAAAAAAAAATCCTTCATTTTTAAATAGTAATTCTATTTGTTTCATTTGCATAATTTAGTTAAAGTGATATCCTCATCTTTGTTGTTATCACATTTCTTCCATTGTGCTTTCCGGCCTTCTTTAGGTGTCTCTAAATCCAGGTAACCTTCAAGGAGTTTTTAAATTAACCCTTTATTTAATCTACAAGGGTATTGTTCTGTTATTACTTACCCCATACTACTCGGCCTAGGGATTGAACTCATAATTACTATACCACCAAATTCATGAACCAAACCTCAAAACTTCCCACAAGACAATATTTCTGTTTTATTGTATCTCGCAAACCACTGTTTTTAGGTTGCCTGTATACAGCATAGATGAGAAATAAATAATAATAAAAACTAGATTTCAACTTTGGTAATTGGTTGCTTTCATTGCCTAAATGATAAAACAGCTGCCCTGTAGCATTTTTTTTATTTTATTTTTTCCCCCCAATCAAAACTGTAGGATGACACAGTCTGACAGTTGCAATAAAAAGCAACTGAAATTAAGATGAAAGAAATAAGAGTCAAAAATTTATATAGAATAAAATTATGGTGTTTTTTTTAGTACATAGTGTGACAGAAATACTTCCCACAATGGCTTTGACATTAGTGGCAATTGAGTCTTCACTTAGCTAATGCCTCTTACCATTATATGGGCAGTATTTCTGCTGTACCCTGTATAAAAAGAAATGTCTCAAGTGATAAGCACAAAAAAGACAACTTGTTTAATAAAAGAAAGACTAAAAATTGCTAGGATCATAAAGATATTGAAATGAGGTTTATGTCCAACTCTGTCATTAAAAATCTTTACAAAGAGCAACATTTTATCACATTAAACTTTATTTTTAGCGGATACTCATATTTGAGTAGAAGCTCCATTTAAAGTGATAAAATGTCAGATTAATAAATAAAAACAATCCATTTAGAAAAAGCAACATTCATAGTTTAGTTTTTCTTTCTGCTTAGGAAACAGAAAACTATTTTGTGGCTTTTGAATCTTTGGAATCATTGACAGGCATAAAAACAAAACAATTTCCAGTCAAGATAAATTGCAGGATTAAAACTGTAGTAATGGCATTATTTGAAATTCATCCACAACTGATTCACATATTTCTGTATAGATTTCCCTAAATGTTTACCAAGGTGGCCTCACATTGGCATTGATGAAAACTTAGATTGTCAAAATCTTTTCGTCATTGCCAATTTGAGGCCACCTTGGTAAACATTTAGGGAAATATGAATATTTTGGTGAAATTTCAATATGTTGCATCTTTGATGAATATTAAGACCTGTTCTAACATACAAAAACATTTGGGATTAGTTAGTAATGACTACAAATGTCTCTTCCTATTCTCTCTTATATGGTGGGTTATGAAAAGTTCTCAGCTCAACTAATGAAACACACACACACATATCATTAGAGCCAACTGATAAGGTACAGCAATTAAGTTTTTTATTTCATTTTCTTTTCTGGGCATGAAGCATGTAAAAAGTTATCTGAATATTCTGTATATTTGAATAAACAGACATACAGAACGACTATTTCTTTAGCCATTATCAGATGATTTTTATTTTTAACAATGTAAGCACTCAGGCATATAGAACATTTGGATAGTTTTTACATAGTTTATATCCAGAAAACAAAAATAAATTTACAAACACAAGAGAAAAAAAAAACTTAATTGCAGTACTTTGTCAGTTGTCTTTAATGAAATTTGTATGTAGGTATACATATGCATGCACACAAGAAGTTTGGGACCACACTGCATTTCTTAAAAAAAAAAAAAAAAAAAAAAAAAAAAAAAAAAAGCTTCATCAGAAATTTAAGCAAGAATCACTAAGTTGGATAAGATATAAGACATATGCTGGTATATTAGAGATTTTAAAAAATGCATTTATCTGATTTCACATATTAATGTAATCTTTGCATGCACATAGAGAGAACCAACTTAATATATATTGAATTCCTTTTCAGGATCTTAAAGCAGACACACAAACTTTATATATTAGATGAAAAGATAGAATATCATTTGAGCTCATGATAAAGTGTAAGTGGTAATGAATAAAGAGAAAAGTAAAACTTATCTTAGCCAACATGTTTTGTCTTTTGAAGGACTTCATCAAGGCAAGTGTAAGAATTTTATTTTGTGACAAGTATATCTCCAAATGAGAGAAAGAGTAGAGCAAAATATAATATTTTTGTTATAATAAATTACAGTCATATGGTTCAACCCACCATACAACAAAAACAGAAAAACAAACAAAAATATTCAAACTTTTATACAAATATTTCCCCAAATCAAGCACTCTCCCCAAAATATTAAAAAAAAAAAAAATCAGCTACAGTTGCACCAAAAACATGACACGTATAATAAAAAAGCACAAGAGGAAAACTATCAACAAACCACCCAAACAAATTAAACCCATGTGCAGCTGCAGAATAAAGAACGAATGTCCCTTAAATGGTAATTGTTTACAAAACAATGTAATATACTAAACCACAGTAAAATCATCAGCTAACGAAGAAAAATATACATAGGAGTAACTGAAGGACCTTGGAAACAAAGAAACTATGCACAAAAAACATCTTTCACAAATAGTAAATACACGAACGAGGAAAAAATAGCTATAATTATCTTCCCAAACCAAAACAAACTACTAAATAAACAATCAGAACTCATTTCAAAATGCAAACATGAAAACAAATTTTTACTGTTACTTACAAACCAAAAAGAATAAATAAAAACAAGTATAATAAATCAATCCAAATAAATAAAGTAAATAATAAACAAATTAACAAATCACTCCCACAAAAATAACTGTTAGAATAAACTACCCACAATGCACCACTGACCCATATATATGGTTGAGAAAAAACAATGCATGTGGCCTGATGATTGAGTTTAGCGTGAAACAGTCTGTTGCCTCTGAATGCTGACTTCAATGTTCACTTTATTTATATATTATATATATAAGGTCTGATCAAAAAGTATCAGGACTTGCTATGGTAACAGAGCTAAAGTACGCAGAGTGAAGCCACATACCACAGATTGACCTTGAACTCTTATGCATGCACACTAAGTTATAACATTCTTGCTCACTTCCTTTGTTTATAGCAGTACTTGGAAGGAAAGTGTGTAGAATGTGCCTGTCTCACCACACTACAGAGGTTCCATCAGTGACCATGGCTTGTGCAGCAGTTTTGGGCCAAGGACATCATTCCCCAGATCTTACCACTTTTTCCTCTTTCCAAAATTCAAATCCCAATTGAAAGGAACAAGATTTCCAAATGTCAAGGCAATCCAAGAGAATGTGATGAGGCAGCGACTCACCACCACCAAAAAAAGGAGTTCCAGGAATGCTTCCATCAATGAAAACGACATTGGGATAAAGTTTGTGGCTTCAGAATGGGATTACTTCAAAGGAGATTAAATGCTGAATTGATAGGTGTTTTCTCTTTATACCACTAATTCGAAGATTTTTTTGATCAAACCATATATATATATATATATATATATATGAATGTTTTCATTCTTCCTCTGTTCTTGTATAATAAATTCATGCGGAGATATTATTTACCAATAATGAAAGAATATTTCTAAGGAATTTACGAATTTTATAACATATTTAATAAAATATACAGTATGACTCAGAAATAAAGAAGTTGCCTCCAGTGAGATTTGAACTCACATCCTATATCCTGGAAACATTTTTATTATGGATATTGCTGTAAGCATTCCATGATCTCTGCAGTAACTGCTAAAATGTAACAATTTTTTTTTTTTTTTTTTTTAGAAAACTCTTTAGATCTTATGTCAACCTGGAGCAGTAAATTCATATGCGTGTGTGTACATACATATGCACACAAAGAGAGAGAGAGAGAGAATGAGTTTATGCTTTTCTAAAGGCATTTAACCCAAATAATAGTAGAAGTTAACAATCAAAACCATTTCAATGGTTTATTGATTGCCTGTGGACTTATTATTTCATTATGCTGTGGTAACAGTCTAGTGTTTTAAAATGGTTACCCATTGCTTGGTGACACTTTACAATGAATGATGAAATACAGATGAGCATCTTTTGAAAAATACTGTAAACTCTAATGGTTATCTGTGCAAAAAAGTCTGAGAGAAGTTAGGCAATATAAGATGTTTTTGTCTTTTATTTTTTTTATGTTTTTTTTTATTATTATTCAGGAGAGGAGCATAGTAGTAAATGATTATTACACGAAACTGTTTTAGCAGAGGCAGTGAAAAAAAATAAGGAAGGCAAATAAAAAAAAACAAATATAACAGCAATAAAAACTATACAAGTAAAATTTAAAAAAATACTGAATAATCAAGTGGTGAAGAGACGCTAACAAAAAAGGCGACAGTCCGTCTACATTTTAGTAACCGATAATACCAATACAGTTGCCAAGGTAACAGTATCCTCTGCGTTCAGTCAAGTCTCTGACGACAATATCATTGTTAGTGTGGTATCGGTAGCATCATTATCAGCGCCATTCTTGCCACTACCAACTCCCCCACCACCCTCACTTCCTCTTCCACCAGCTTTTGATGCTGCCGCTGCTTTGTACAAGTCTGCAACAAGCAGGCATTAGAGAAATCAGCAGGAACGATGCCAAATTGTCGCAGAGCATTTTGGATCAACTTGATTAAATGCCAGCAATGTGTCTCAGTAACTCGATGAAAATCCTTTGCCTTCCTCTGGTCACAATGGCGGCACTTCTTTAAAATCTTCATAATTACAGAACAGCTTTTCTCTTTCCAGCAGATGGACCTCTATCTGATGCCTTGATAATAAGTTTGTCAGAAAGGAATATATAGAGATAAAAGTAACATTGTGTGACAACTTAGAGACACCAAACCTGGGTTCTTCTCATTGGCAGGGTAAGGGAAGACTAGAAAATGGTTGGGGGGGGGGAGAGTCGTCAGTCACCAACAAAACAAGGTAGTTCATCAAAGCTCATGACAGAAAAACATTAACTACACACACACACATTATATATATATATATATATATATAAATATATATATATATATATATATATATATATAAATATAAATTGTGTATTTGGGCAGCAATTCCTCTTTTATACAAAATGACTAACATGGTACTACAGTTAAGGTTTTTATTTAATTTTTCTTGTGTTCTTAAATTTTGTTTTTCTTTTCTGGACATAAATTATGTACAAATTATCTAAATGTTCTGTTCGTCCATGCACTTTTGGCTATACTTTTAGCCATTATCAAGGATGATTTTTTTTTTTTATGTATCTAGAATTTCAGTTGTATTTTCAAAACAGTCAGCACATTGTGGCCTTGTCCACACACACACATATATATATATATATATATATATATATATATATATATATATATATAGTTTGTGTGTGTGTGTGTGTGTAAAATGAAAACCATGTTTACTCAGAATCACTTTAACTCTCAATACAGGAATTGCCAAAATATCATCTATTCTCACATATATTTATTTCATATGTAAACCGAGTTATTGACTGTATACAAAACCAATTTAAAAGCATAAATTTCTATTCAGACAGGAGGATGCTGAAAAGTTGAGTTCCCAAAATCTAACCAATGAACAATTTTTGATCTAGTCAAGAAATTTTCAGCATCTAAAATTGGGATTTATGACAATTCACCCGACACTGAAAAACAGTCACCCCCCCTCCCACAGTTGTATTTCCAAAGGTGAGTGTGTTTCTTGGTATCTTTGCCTCATGAGAATTTAAGGAAAGATAAATATCTTTTGTCTTTATAAAAAGGTTCACTGAAGCTGATTCTGTAAATAAATCTAAAAAGGCTTCTTTGATAATGTCTCCTCCTATGTAGAGAGAGAAATCTGTTTGAACATGTTTTCATGTAAAGACTTGGTCAGAATTGTTAGTCCACTATGTGATAGCATTGAGTAATAGCATTCATTTGTATACTATGTCCGAGTTACATATAACACAGCATTCAGGAATCCAGGGAATTTCTGCCAAAGGAACAAGAGTTGGGTAAAGGGTACCGTGAAACGTTCAAGCAATCAGTGTATCTGCAGAATAAGATTGAAAAAGAAAACTGAATTGCGATCAAGAAACAGCTTTTTAAGCTTTTGTTTATTCCCAAAATTGAAAGAGGCATTCAAAGGTGAATATTTTTCATCCAATTTCACCACTTGCTGTATGCAATTGGATCAAAAGTAAACCAGAAACTTTCTTCTTGAACAGAATAAAAAGGTGAACAGAATGTTTGAAAAAAATGTGTAGTAATAAATGGTGATTATGTTGAAAAATAATATTGTAATTTGAAAAAAGAAATAAATTTACTTCATTTTGTGATACCAGTTTCATTCTTCTATCTGATCTAAAACATGTTTTATAGGATTGGAGATCTTATCTTACTTATCAATCTTGTATTTAGCTTATAAGCAATTTGGTTTTATGGCATTTCTAACATTATTTACATATTAAAAGAAAACGTGGTGAAATAAACTAAAGCAAACATTGATAATATTTATAATTGTAAGAAAAATTAATTTAGAATTTCTGCATTTGCAAAGGCAGATGTAAATTCACACAGGAATACAAATGATATCAATTCATGAAGCAGGTTTTGAATTTAGGGTTATCCATCTCGTAGACTGGTTGACCTAACAAGGTTAAAAGAGCCAAGTTTGCCTTACTATTTCAGCCATAGCTGAGGAGGGGCAATAGATGGATGTATGCCTTTACCAAGGCTATTAGTGTAAAGTAAATGCACATCAATATTCCTACCCCATGTTTTACTCATAGATAAGAAATTTTAATAAAGTAAGTAAAGAAGGAAATTACCCCATTTTATGCACATCCAACATATAAATTGTTAGTGATTTAGTATAAATTGTAGATATTCAAAATAAGGTTTTGTGTCAGCCAAAAATGGAGTCAACTGTAGTCAGGAACATTGAGTCAATGTGAATGCTCCTTTCCTTATCTGCAAAGAATATGCTTCACCAGGGCTACATACAGTTTTGAATTCAGAGGTTGTTTTCCTTCTTCTAGACCAATTGCCACCCAAAGTTATAGAACTCATTCTGTCTTTCTATTTACCCATAACTGGGGGAGGAAGAGATGGATTCATACCTTTCCCAAGGGTATTAGTACAGGAGTGAATGTAATGAATCCAACTGGAATTTGAACTTGGTTCTCTGATTCCTCAATTCAAGCCACAATCCATTACTCTACCATGTCAAAAGCCAAAGTCTAGTATATTAAATATTTTCTATTTAGATATAGCTAGTGTGGATGCAAAGTTTACTTAGTTTTCTATATAAAGTGATGGAACTAATATCATGGTCAATATTATTATCAAATTTATAAAATATGATAAAAGTAAAGATGGATAATGGCCCATGCAAAAATCAACATGTCAACCAACCAGAAAGATATGGCCAACCAAATGATTGCTTTAAAATCTTAAAAGGAAACCAACTTCATTTTGCACACACACACACACATTGCTATCAAGTGCACCAAACTTTAGCAGTCATTAAAATACCTTTTTAGCAAGAAAATGCTAACCTACTCAACTACAAACCAACTGCAGTGAGTTAATATACTGACAATTACAACAGCATTTTCAGCATCCGAGAACAAAATCTGCAGAAACACACAATGACTCGGTTCTCTGCAAACTCATCTTCAGTATATGACTGCAAATCAGCAACCTAATCAAGAAGACATGCTGAACAAATTTGGTTTTAAACCTTTGTTAATTGAATTCAGCTTTAAACCAAGTCATGTTAATTTCACAGTTATCATTTTAGACTGGAGCATAGACACCAAGAATAAAAAGCCTCTCTGCATGGCTAACACTTAAAAATTCAAACTCCAGCAAAAAAAAACAAAAAAAAAAAAACTATATTCTTTCACTAAATTATTATAAATTTCAATTAATCAACCTTCATAATTTGGAAGAAAAATAAATTTACTTCCTTTTTCATACCAGTCTCATTGTTCTATTTGTTGAAATTCATTTCCATAGAATTAAAAACCATCCTCTTATCAATGAAATCTCATAAAGGAAGAGCCCAGCAATGTACAAATGTTACCCCCCCCCCACTTTTGGGAAATGAGAAACAATCATTATCATCTGATAAAGACTTAAAAATCTAGTTCAGCAATTAAAAGCACATCAGATCTAATGACAGTTTCTCCAGCAAAGGGCAACACAGGTTTCAATCCTGCCAGAGGGCACATATTTTTCTTTAATAAGATTGCAGAATATGCAGACTGGTAGATGAAAATAAATACTGTTTAAAAAATGGAACATATACTCAAATATTGGTTAACGTTAAAAATAATGTTTAAATTGAGATATGTAAATATTGGAAATTATTAGGATTTTAAAAATAATCATAATTAAGTAATTCATCGAGTCTAGGAGAATCCTCAACAGAATGCAGAAAGCATTGGACGGCTGTTTTGTCACACACACATTATATATATATATATATATATATATATATATATATATAGGTTGAGTAATGGATAAGCGGCTTGGATTGAGGAATCTGAGAGCAGAGTTTGAATTCCAGTTGAATCCATTACATTCACTTACGTACTAATAGCCTTGGGAAAGGTATGAATCCTCTTCTTCCAGCTATGGGTAAATAGCAGGACAGACTGGGTTCTATAGCTTTGGATGGCAACTGGTCTAGGAGAAGGACAACTCTGAATTCAAAACCTGCGGAGGGTCGTTTGGGGACCTTGTGGCATGTAGTGCACCAGGTCTCTGTATTCGACCCTTCAAAAAGTGTGGTTGGTTCTGCACAAACCCTTCACCACTATAATCAAATCATGTGTCTGGCTGTCAGTTCCTATGAACTGAGCTGCTTGACCCTAATACGATGAGAAAGTTAAATATATATATGATGGACTCTCCCATCGTTTTCAACGTATGAGTGTCTTTCAGTTCAGTTTTTATGTTTCATATGAGACAACAATCCTGCATAGGATTTGCAAACAAACAAAAAAAAAAAAAAAAAAATAAAAATATATATTATATAAAGATTAGATTATGATTGAAACTACAAAAATGGTCTTTTTTTAAAATTTTTCTGACTGAAATTACTGGTATTGATTGATTTTTCTCTTGTTTTGTTTTATGGTTTATCAACCAGTTGCAGGTTAGTTAAATCCAGAACATTTTTGGGAGATAATGATTTTTTTTATACCAGTCCTACTGTTTAACCCATAGCTGAGGGAGAAGAGGTGGATTCATAACTTTTGCAAAGATATTTGAGTATAAGTGAATATAACAAACTCAACTGATATCCAAACTTGCATCTCCAATTTCTCATTCTGAGGCTTTATCCATAACACCAACTGCACATCCAAGGTTACAGCATGCAGTATTCCCAAGAGGTAACTCATCTAGGTACTGACCAGGCTTGGTGTTGCTCAACTTTAGTGATCAAACAAGAACCTGTGTTTCAACGTGATATGACCGTAAGCCTAAAATTACTTGGCAAGATAATATCAGGGAAAGGTATCTAGAATTTTGAGTCATCAGTGAAGATGCTTGTAAGAAAATAAGAAAAATTCAATGTTCAAAAGAACAAAAAAAAAAAATATTCCCATGGTTTTCAATCAGATCTCAAAACAAAATTGGCTGCCAAATTTCACACACAGATATATGTATATATATAAAAGCATATTTCATTGAATAATATCAACATATGTCTATTTTTATAATGATCTTTTCCAGTTCTCTAATCAGTTTCTTGAAATTCATCAAGGAAGGCGCCATAGTTTTTGTTTTTTTCCTACCCAAGTACTTTCGATCTCCTCAAGATCATCTTCAGGGGTGAATTACAAAGACAAAATTATTGTAAGTGTGATAAAATCTGCATTTCTTTGTGATGGTGATTTTAAAAAACAAAAACAAAAACACAGGTGAACACACTGTTCTATAACTGTGGTAGCTATGGAATTTTTTTCAAAACAATATACATATATGCAGATATTTATAAGCAGTATTTATGAAAATAGTAAAAACCAGATAAGAAAGAGAAAAAGTTCAATTTGCAACTTATGAGAGAAAGGGACAGACAGACAATAGTTTAATAGATTCTAATTCAATAGTCAAAATATCCATTCAAGAAGATGTCCTTAAAAGTTCTGCCTATACGATACCCAATAAAAAAGAAATCTATTCATACATGAACCTGCCCTTTAAGATCAATTTCCTTAAAAGGCATTTTTAGTAGACAATCTCTTTAGAGTCAACGTCTGAGTGTTGTAATGTTTTGTGCTGCATCTTGTAGAATTGCATTTGATAAACAAGAACAATTTTCCATCATTTGGATGTGTATCGTTGCTCCACCCTTATTTATAAGATTAGCCAATTTGACTCCATACAAAAATCAGCAAAATATTTGCTGAGTGTCCATCAGATTCCAAGCTGCTAGCTGTAGAGGCGGGGAGGGGTATTGTGGATGCAAGAGAGTATACATCACTTTCTCATACAAGTATTTGACTCAACCCACTTCCCTAAATCTGAGAAAATATTAAAATTTTACTCTTCTTGAAGTGTGTGTGTGTGTATATATATATATATATATATATATATATACACACACACACACACACACACACACACACACACACACACAAGTATAAAAATGATCCCAACGTAAGTACAATTATACAACCAAGATTTTTATGCATTGATTTTTTTTTTTTTTTTTTTGCCATTGCTAAGCACAATTCTGAACATTGACTTAAAACAACAATTTTGTGTTTGTTGAATATGAAATAAAAGTTGCCACCCAAAGCTGCTCTGACTTAAGAATTTTGTTCCAAATAGGAAGAGACGAAAAAGGTTGTTACTTTGATAACAATGCATAAATATTTGTTCTGACGTTAAGTGGGGCCCTCTTGCAACTTCATTAAATATAGGCTCATGGCACCTCAGTATTTGATTAAGCATCCTTAGAATATATGTGTATGTATATATATATATATATATATATATATATATTAGTGGTAGTGGTGGTGGGCTGTTCTTTCCCCCCCTTTTGCTTCATCAACACAGTTCTCTTGATAATAAAAATGTTGATATAATTTTTGTTAAGCTGATAAAGAGAAACTGAATTTTTTTACAATTTGCATCTAAAGTGATGTGGTCTATGTGCCTATGTCTAAATGACAACCAGAAAAAAAATATCATGGAAACTAAATATATCTTTATAATTTAGGAAGGGAAAATTATCCCTGTCCTTTAATAATATAAAGAAAAATCTTTGTTGTGTGTCTTCCCCATACTAATTATTACTTTCAGTGCATGAAATATATGCAAATATCAGGAGATAGAGATAATATACAGTTTGAAATGACTTAACTTCTATGAGTTGCCAGTTCATCATTACCTCCCTTGAACATATTGAACTCTTCAAGCAAAAATTCATAAAACTGAGTAATATTTAACAAGCTAACTCGTTCTCTTGGACATGTCTGTCACCAAAAGGAAAAATTCCACATTAAAATTATTCATAAAAATCTATCTTCAAAATTTATATTAGAAAATATTTCAAATATACTTTTCACCTCTTATTTATAAACACTTGTTGGTCTCTAAACCAGTTTTGATGGTGAACCCCTCAGAAAAAATGACACCCTAGCATTGATCTTGTGCCAAAATTGGCTTTTTGTTATCCCATGTACATTGGATAACAAAGCCAATTTTGGCAGAAATTTTTTTTTTTTTTTTTTTGTGTATAAAAAAAAAAATTCTTGGGTGGGAATTATTTGTTTGGCAAGCATAAATTTATTTTATAAAATATAATAACCCAAATTTAATTTTGATATTTTTAACGGATTCAGGATATTAGATATCCCCCCCCCCCCACTAAACCAACGCAAGAATTATTATTTGTGAACCCGATTGATGGATCATTAGTCTATAGTTAGAAAATTAAAACATTTTACTGAAGAGTTAAAAAGTTTACAACTAAATTGTAGGATGATTACTTCAAATGTTGATAAAATTTGATTCTCATAATTGCCTGTAAGCATAGAGACAAATTTCTTTGATTTAATAATGTGGGCATATTTTATTTTGCTACATGTTATATAATGTGTCAAATACACACTTGCATTTATACACTGATATATAAATGTGTGTATGTGAATATCTCATACAATCAATAGGTTAGTTTGGTAAAACTAGTTTTCTAATTGACATAATGTCTTATATACAAAGAACTGGTGGTAGATATATAAATCGTTTGCTATGATAACATTTAATTTTGTTCCAAGTTTGTCATGTGCGGCCATTTCTTGTTTGTATATACAGGATCACTTTAAAAACCCAGGTTAAATTTACAAAACTTTGATGGGAGTTTCATATTTAGATCTTGGCAATACAGAATTGTTTAACGATTTTCATTTTTCCAGTCTAAGAAAATAAGCTCAAGTGGATTCATTCTTTTTTTATTTACATAAATCCTAAAAAACGTTTTTTAATTTTGATTTAAAAACCAAAATTATCAGGTCTATTTTTAGTGGATTTTTTATTAACAATAATAGAGAAATATAAAGTAGAGTGATAGGATAATAGAACAAATATGAAATGTTTATAAATCTAACACGTTTCACTTTTATTAAAAGCTTCATCAGAGAATGGGTTATGGAGAAAAAGAAAAAATTCTGGAATTTTTGTGTTTGTTTTTCATTGCTTAATCAGACTTCATGTGCATTTGACTTGTCAAGCAGCATTCATGTGTATAATTTATGTGTGTAAACATATAATTATAGTTTGTCTATGTGGAATTCAAATTATAATGTGTGTATGTGTGTCTCTCTCTCTCTCTAGTTGGCATTATTTATGCTTGGTAGTTGTCTGCATGTTGATTTGGGAATTTTAAAAAAAATAAAAAAATAAAAACACAATTGTGGTTGATAGACATACACTAGATTCTTTCAGAATGGATTTAATAAAGTAGACATTAAATTTATTTCTTTGACCTTTTTGCCTGTTGTTCAACCAGTGGAACATTAAGACATTTTTTAAAACCTGTTTTGCATTCATTCTCATTATTTTATCGATAATAAACATGAGAATACAATACGTTTTTACACTTTGTGTTGAAATACACTTATTGCTCATCTGGTATCAAAAAATGTTTTAAAAGATGTTCCACTGAAACAATATATAAAATTATAAAACCTCACATATGTACATGTGAGTGTGCGTCTCACACACACACACTTTTTGGAAGACCATTTTTAGAAAATAACTCAAAACTTTATATAAACAGACATTCATAAGTTATTAGTAAAAAAAAGTAACAAATATTTAAAGTCAATTGAAGCAAAGAATTTATAACCAAATTTCCTTTTTAGTACAGTTTTCTGTAAAGCAGGATTTAATTAATATCTAAATTGATTTAATTATTAATATCTAATTATTAATATATAATTAATAATTAGCTTCCAGAGTCAAAAATTCACAACTAAAATAAACTTCAGTGAGATAAAAAAAAATATATATATTGTTAACTTCCCCTCACACATTCCATTCACTAAAATGAATCTAAGAAATTCTAATCAATTTCATTGTTGTCAGATTTTACCATATTACATTTTACAATTCAGATTAAATGTTTTGCTGCACATCATTTCAAATTTAACCATCTTTTACTGCAATGGATTTAATATTCAATTTCGAGTGAATAAGTAAGAATTTAATTAGCAATTCAAAATAGCAACAATTTTACCTTTTTCTTAAAAATAAAATATTATAAAAAATTATTTTTAACATAAAAACTCGATTATTAAAAGGAATATTTAAAAAAAAAAAAAAAAAATTTTTTTTGATTACGAAAAAAAATCATTATGCATTTTTATGGAAAATAATTATCACAATTTCTCTTGCAGTCCCAAGAAGTAAGAACAAATTTATTACAAATAACTAAATTGATATTGTCTGAAATGAACCATTCTACAAATTGGCCAGATTAGATTTTCATCTTTGTTAATTTATTACGGTGTTGGTTGGTGCAATTTGGGCCTTCCTTAAGGATATCATTTACAGAGGAATTTTATAAGGAAGATAACGAAGATATACAATTCAATTTTGAGAAAGATCCCTTAAATACACTAATTCTTCAATTCAACAATTTCTTATATTGCAATAGTTGATTCTAAAAAAGGGACTCGACTCAGTAAAGTCCAAAAATACTCATATTAATCTTGCCTATTCTTTTAAACTGAAGCCACTAAACTTTAACAAGAGTATCCTATACTGAAAGTCTGACCAAGAAAAGATTAATAACTTTTTTTTTTAACATTTGGTCAGATTTTAGAAAGCAAGTTGAGTAAAAAAACTTTTCAGCAACACTTCATAAGGTAGAATTAGTGGTAAATCTTTTTACTTAGTAGTTGAGACTATAAATCTGGTCTTATGCCAAAAGTAACATTATTCAGAAAATATTTGTATAGAAAAAAATGGTATGGGTACTAATTCTTCAAGTAGCTTGAACCCTTTTAGGTTTGTTTTACTACAAATATAAAAGTTACAAGATTATTTTTGACATTATAATTAGGAAGGTTAGAATAATGACGCATTTCAAAAGGTTTTTATCTGATTAGATTTTATTAAAATTAATTTAATAAAGTTGGCCAAATTGTCTTTTGGTGAGCTGCCTTTAAATAATTTAACCAATTGAATTCAGATTTGTTATTAAGTATTTACTTACATAATTTCTGTTATATTCTTAAGAATTTTGTTTTGCAAAAGGCAACAAAATGAAAGAAAAAAAAATTTCAATGACCTTAAAAACTTTAAAATGCAAACAATTTTATCCAATAGAAAGTCATCATTCCATTATTTTTTTTTTTAGACATTAAACCAAGGACAGTTGATGGTACTAAAAACGAATTTGTTATTTTTAGTATTTGATACGTAATATAAATATAGGAATTTAAAAAACAAAAACTAAAAAAAAAACAGACGATCTTTACATTTTGCACTTTAAAAACATTTCAATAAAATGAAACAAACCAAATTAGCAAATGAAGCGTTAATCAAATTCAATATTTTTTGGTCAAAGACAAAAGAAACTTAATTTTTCTGGAAGGCAAGAAGTAGTGTTTATTATGAGAAAAAAAATGAAGAAAAGAAAACCTAAAACTAGTATGTTTGTGAAATTTCAAATTTAATAAACAAAAAGGAAAGTGAGTTTTAAAGCTACTTTTTGAAAACTTTTTTTTTATTACTTATGCAAAGTGTTTTTTTAAAATTAAAAATAACTTGTTTTTCAATAAAAACTCGGCATCCAATGTTAATTCAAGAATTTATTTTTCTCTTCAAATTTCTGATGTGAAAATTGTAAAGTTCACTTGTTTTACCTGAACATACATAAATAAAAAGATTACATACAAGTAATAAAGTTATTTTACAAGTATGTGCATATACACTTACATATCCTCCTACACACAAATGCAGACATACATATATACACTCATGCAACCAAAAATTCAATATCATTTATGCTTCTTTTCTCGTACATACAAATTCATGTACAAAAACACACTTTTTAATAATATGGGTGGGCATATATATATATATATATATATATATATATATATACACACACACACAACTTCATAAAGTGGGGTACAAAAAAAATAGCTGTGTAGTCCTTTATGTACTGAAATAAATAAAGGTAAAAAGATTAGGATTTTTAAAAATCTTTATTTAACCCACTGTATATAAAAAAAGAAAAAAAAAAAAAGGAAAATAATTGTGAATAGTTTGGATGTAGTAAATTTCCACCCACAAGACAGATTTAGCTTTTTCATTCACTGAAATTTATATAAGGTGTGTTTCTAAATAAAAAAACAAAGAAAATTTTTGTTTTAAATTTTAAAATAATTTTGTTTGTACAGTGGATTAAAAAGTATCCCTACTTGAAATACTCTATTAAAGCAAAACAAAACCAGCATTTTTATCATCTTGAAAAAAAAAAAAAAAAAAAAAAAGTTTGCAGGTATCCCCCCCCCCCTCCAAAGTAAAGTATTATGCAGTAGCCTGGAACGTTCAACGTTCCACATTTTGAAAAATATAGCAAAACATTTTTATAGCAGTGTAAGGGATTTTTTCTTCAAATAAAATTAAAAAAATAAAAAACAGAATTAAAAAAAAAAAAAAAAATGAAATACAACAATTTGAAAAATATAAAGAAAAAATATCAGATTCAACAAAACCTTCAATTACTTCATTGTTAATGTATTAGGTATTTAATTATATTCTTGTAGTCAGTATTAAAAATTAATATTGGTACCGAGGCCAGCGGCAGCCAGTTGTTTGTCCAAAGAGACCATTTTTTTTTAAAGTTCTAACTTTACAAGATCAACCATTTTATATTTTCATATCCTGTCTTATAGTAATTGTGATATTTATAAGCATTGAATTCTAAAATGGACAGAGACAGGATTTTAAGAGATGGCCAATAAATCAACAGCAACACTTCAGTTTGATAAAAGTTTCATCTCATCATACAAATATCTTTTCTATTCACTGCAGTTATGTTTTTAAAACATCAGATTCTTTAAGTGATTTCCCCATCTTAAAAAAAATAATAACTGTATAAAAATAACTACAAGTGATGCTTATTATGACTTAAATTATGGTACATTTTATCTACCGTTCAAACCTTTCTAAAGAATTAATAGATTTTTCAATGGATATCATTGAACAATTTTGTGAGGTTATAAAATGGTGATAAACATTTTCAAATTTCTTGGCCATTATAATTTACCTAACCTTAATATACGTATTTTTAAAAAAATGATCTTATTGGTTATTTTTAAACATGACTATAGAACAAGACCCCAGCCCACAAAAAAAAAAAAAAGGTGGTGGGAGCATTAACAGAAGAATGTCTTGCAAAAATTGGGTGCTGAATATTTTTTTTTTACCATTTCGAAATGTTTAAAAGTTCATTTCTTCAATGGATATTTAAGTCTAACCATTTTTGTGAAATTTCCCTGATAAAAATTTAAGCAAAAGAGAAAGTCATTTTTACATCAAAATTCACCTTTTGCTAAACAAGAAAAAACACCTTTTTTTTCACCCATAATAATTTTGCTTTCCACACACAGTGTGAATATCTCATGAAAGAAATATATATATATATATATATATATATATATATATATATATCTCTTTCGATGTATAAGCATGCTTTTCATCTGTTTATAATACAAAAGAGGTGTGTGTGTTATAAAATATACACACATTTTTGTAGATTAAATTGAAAGGTAAGTTTAAGAATAGTCATCCAATCTTAAATTCTCACTGGTTGTTTTAATGTTAGAGAAAGAAACAGAGAAAAGAAAGAAACAGAGAAAAGAAAGAAACAGAGAAAAGAAAGAAACAGAGAAAAGAAAGAAACAGAGAAAAGAAAGAAACAGAGAAAAGAAAGAAACAGAGAAAAGAAAGAAACAGAGAAAAGAAAGAAACAGAGAAAAGAAAAGAGAAAAGAAAGAAAAGTTTTATACTTGCAAGTGGTTTGTATTTTTCATTTGATTGTATAACATTTTTTTCTTTCCACTGATTTTAGAAATTTTGATTTAGATTTTTCCAAAGATTTCTTGTTAATTCAATGGGTGAGTTTTTTGTTTTTTTTTGTTTTCTTCTCTTTTCCATCCTAGTAAAATAGCTTTATCAGATGAAAACAAGAAAGATAAGAATGAGGCAAAATACGCAATCATTCAGATTTGGAAAATGACTGCCTTCTAATCTTTTAACTTATATATTCCACAGAAATGTTCTAAAAGAAAAAATTTCATTTTACTTATGAAGTCTTAAAATCCAGGTCATCTGACAGAACGCTTTTATTTCTGAAAGACCAGCTGAAGAAATAGTTTAAGGAATTATATAATTAATAAATAAATATGGTATTTATTTTAGAAATACAAGCAAAACTTAGCAGATTTTGTTGAAGAATTGGCATGAGGAAATAATTGAAATGA
Source organism: Acanthosepion esculentum (assembly GCA_964036315.1). Lineage (NCBI taxonomy): Eukaryota > Metazoa > Mollusca > Cephalopoda > Sepiida > Sepiidae > Acanthosepion > Acanthosepion esculentum. Next base: position 87,639,501 of record OZ038503.1, on the reverse strand, counting down.
CAAAATAAAAAAAAAAACTTGTAGTTCAACTACATAGAACTACATGTAGAATTAGATGTCTATTTTTTGGTGCTTGGCAAAATTTTGTGTTCTAACAAGACCTTTTTTTAAATAAATTCACTAAAGCAGGGATTGGAGTAATTTGTTAATTACTTGTTAACTTGAGTCCCTCATGTACACCACTCATAAAGCAACCTTTGAGAGAAATACAGAATAAGCACAAAGGGAGAAAATGTCAACTCTTTAAAAAGGGGGGGAAAAAATCCTATACAGACATTAGCATCCACATATCTATTATATATATATATATATATATATCTGTGCATGTAAACATACAGATATTTATATACAGAGTGTCATACAATGAATCTATCAGGACAGAAATATAGAAACTTTTTGCTTGATGTTGTTAGTTTCCTTTTTGGGAACCTTATAAATTGAAGATGTTAAAATTCAACTGCCCAAAAATACACGTTCTGGGTAAGATTTTTTTTTTTTTTTTTTTCAAAATTCTCTTCAGAATTTGAAAAAAAAAAAGTTTTTTTCTCTCTCCATTGTTCTCGTTTTGGAAGTTTGGTGATTGTATTAAGAATGGGGAATCATAATGGAAGATGAAGTCATTGATTTCATCCTTTTCAAGTTATTTAATAGAAACCATTTCATTGGCATGTCTACCCAGTAAGTATAAAATGTAAATATCATTAAACTGTAGATAAATCCATTCACAGATTTTGTCCATTACAACATGTTTCCAACTCCACATTCAACGTTAAAAAAAAAAAAAAAAAAAAAAAAAAATTGCTCCATGGAAAAGATAGAAACAAAATGGTTGTCACACACACAAAGCAATTTTTTTTTTTTTTCAAACATTTGCCAATTTATGGTAAAGTGCATTATTTTCTCTCCTTTTTTTTGTTATTGACCATTATTTGACTGGCTTCATAATTTCATTTTGGCATCACTTTTTTTTTTTTTTTTTTTTTTTTTTTTTAGGAAACGTTTTTGGATTTTCTTCCCCATGTTGTTGCTTTAGCAATTGGGTTGGTAGTAGCAGTCGTAATCATTTTTGGTGGTTTTGGTCAGTCATGGGCCAGAGAGATGATGCAGGCAAATGAATCATGTGTAGGCATCAAATTCATCCATTTCATAGAAGTCTGTTGTCTCCATGGGTTCCCTCACAGGAGGAATAGGATCACTGGAACGAGCCTCAAAGAATTCCACCACAATAGGACTGCTGGACATCTGTAAAAGGGAGGGAAAGTGATTAGTGAGGCCAAGTCATCTAACCACATAAAAAGGAAAAAAGATGACAATGTTTACAAGATTCATGCAATGATTGATGGTTCTTGAAATTGATAAAACATGATTTTTCTTAAGTTGCTTCTTGTAAATCTGCAATTAAAACTGACATGATCAACAGCATCTTACATTATTTTGTTTAGAGAGCTCCTAGGAACTGTCAGTAATCCCTATTTTCGAACATAGGACTACACACTAAGTACATCAGCATCAAGTTTGTTCATTTCATATGACATTTACAGTTGATAGAAAGTTTACATATACTATTTCACTGCATATAAAGTCATAAATAATTTCCATTTTTTCCTTGTCAACTTTATCCTTCAAAAAATAAAATTTTATACTTTAATTATGTATTCACCAACATTTGACCTGACACCAGTTACCAGATAGATTTTTGATATCTACAAAGTAAAATTCCAGAGGTTTTGATATAAAAAAGTTTGACTAAATCTTGAATCTGGTCTTCAAGTAAGTTTTCCCCATCAATGTGTTTTGGCAGAGTTTGAAAAAAGGGTAATTGATTGATGCAATGTCAGGTGAATATAGCAGGTTGGATAAAACAAATCAACAGAGTTCCAAAATTGTTTCTAGTGTCATTCTTGTATACAGCTTTACGTTGTCATGGAGGTGAACATCATTTTTCCTATTAACGATAACAGGGAACTTTTTGATCAAACTCATGGACACGTTGCAGTTGCTGGGCATATAAATGTGCATTTAGTGTTTCATTGTTACTCTCAGAACTCTAAATAATACACTGATGATCCGACTACACGCACAACATTACCTTCAATAGATCTCAGCTTTTGAGGCAAGAAGTGCAGATTTATCCTTGCCAATCCACTGCCTTTTGCCTTTTTGACATTGTCGTATGTTAATTTACTCCAAATGTATTCTTAATTGCCACTTATGGTTAGTTGTTAGGATGATACATTCATCCTTACAATTGGTTCACATAAATAGAAATTATTTATGACATATTTTTGCTAACCCATTCTTCCTCTCTTGTACTGAAGTCAATAGGTGACTGTGTTTATTAATATATATCAATGATGCCACATTGAAATTAATGCCTAATGCTGAATTCTGAATAAAAATTTAGTGAAACTGAAATTCAATTTTAAAAAATTTTTTTTTTTAAATCAATTCACCCCCCAAGAAAGGCAATAATGCCATGAAGGCGCAAGGGGTTACTGGCAGTGAAAGATCATAAGACTTTAAAAGAAACCAGAAACCCAATCCTGAACAGGAAGCTTGTTGTGGTGATACAAATTTCAGAATGAAACAATTAGCAGTTTTTTCTATGGTGAGCTAATGAGATCAATAAGCCTGTCACATGCGGCCCTCCAAACGATTTCGTGCAGCCCGCCAAGTGCAAACAGATTTTTTATTCAATACTAACATGCCCACACCACCAAAAATAACAACTTAAAATTGTTAGTAAAATGACAAAAAAACCAGTAAATTTATATTGAAGAATGAGATAAAATACAAAATACAAATAACAGTGCATCATTCCCATTAGTTTTTTATCCTTCTGATGGTCAGTTGTGATATTATAAAATAAATAATTATGCTTCTTTGATAGTTTCTATTTTATAATAGTAATAAAAATTCTTTCCTGGTGAAGAGATTAAATATTCCAAACTCTCAATATAAATTTTGTAATTAAAAGAAATTTAGAGAATGAGTTTCTTGTATATTTTATACATTAACCCATTAATAGCCACAGCAAAATCCAGTACAAATTACAGAAATCTGGTATTAATTATCAGTTTCTTAAAAAGGGAGAAAAACAAACAAAACAAACAAAAACATTAATTCTAAGTTTCCATTAATAACCCATTAATCTCACCAATCCCAATTTTAAGACTATTCGGATTAATATGTTAATAATAAAAAAACATTTTCAACCAATAAGCATATTCTAAATTATAAGATGTTCAGCTATGTAGTCTAGAATTTATCTCCTAAGTAATAAAATATTTTGCATTGCGCTTTGGGGGGGGGGGTAACCATTCTTTACAGTAAAAACTAAGGTTTTACATTTTTTAAATGACTAAAGGAATTCTGGGTGTAACATCTACATTTTCTGAAAGTCATAAAATTTGCACTTAGGTCATTTTAAATTTTTGGATAATCAATAAAATTAGCAAATTATATCCGCACTTTGAACACTTCCTGGTCACACTTGGGCAAAGTATAGCATCTGATTGTATCTCTTTGCTCTTTGCAGTAGTACTGCTGAATGTAGAATGTTGATAAATTGGTAGCAGGAAAGGTGTGTGTGTTAGCAAAACATCTTTTACAGATCAAAAGGATGCCTGAATAAGTTCTTGATATGACAGACAAGAGTCAATTATTAAATGGAAAGAACAGACAGACAGAAAATAGTTTCTATTTCATGCATACAATAAAGATTTTTTTTCTTTTTAGTTTGTTCCTTTTTCAATAGAAATAGCGAGAGGAATCTTAGCCATTTCTTTATCAGGAAATATTTGGCATTCATTGAATGAGCAGCCAGTGCTGCTTTTGGCTGAAATTTATAAAATCTTTCTACTAAAACAATTTTTCAAGAAAATAGGCTTCTTAAGTATACTAACTTTTCACTCATTCCATTAGTGATGGGGGAGGTGTTCCTTCCTAACCTTTTGCTTGTAGTAGTGTGGAACATTAATATTTGATTATGTCATTTTCTTTTAGCGTTACATAAACTATCCATTTTAGTTGTTGCTGTTGTGAAAAGTCCTCAAGTGATGTGGTTTCTGTTATTTGGTACAGTTCTTTGATTCCATAGCACCAGTCCACAAGTTTGGAAGAAAGATGGTCTTCACTGACATTTACAAGTTTTCATTTGCTCAAAGCCATTTTTACTCATTGATCTGAGGAAGCAGTTGTATACAGCTGATAGTTTAGATCAGGGGTGAGCAAACTGCGGCCCGCGGGCCACATGCGGCCCTCCAAACGATTTTGTGCGGCCCGCCAAGCACAAACAGATTTTTTATTCAATACTAACATGCCCACACCACCAAAAATAACAACTTAAAATTGTTAGTAAAATGACAAAAAAACCAGTAAATTTATATTGAAGAATGAGATAAAATACAAAATACAAATAACAGTGCATCATTCCCATTAGTTTTTTATCCTTCTGATGGTCAGTTGTGATATTATAAAATAAATAATTATGCTTCTTTGATAGTTTCTATTTTATAATAGTAATAAAAATTCTTATTTCTTCAAACAGTTATTTTATCTTTCAAATAAATAAGTTTTTCCACTTACATGGTACTTTAAGATGTTATTTATTAAAACTATATTTTTCCTTTAAAAGCCCTTTATTTTGCCAATTTTAAATATCAATTATTTTGGTTTATATATACTATGCAGCCCAGTAACACTATAAATTTTTAGAATGCGGCCCTTGTACTAAAAAGTTTGCCCACACCTGGTTTAGATATTCCTAGATAATTTTTGACGCCATGCATGATACCCATAAGAAAGACTCAATCTGATGAGATTATTTAAGAACATGACTTTAGTTCTTAGGCTCATATTTTGGTTTGTAGCAACTTGCAATGTTGAGCAAAATGACTCCCAGTGTCACCGATTCTGTGTTTAATTTCCTAATCTCCCATATTAAATTTGTTATAACTGATCCATACAATGAGGTATATGAAGTGTTTAGTATTTACTAATTCCATGTCTTGAATTGTAGAAGTATTGAAGGAAAGTGAAAGGACTAAACATAAATTGTAAGAAGATAAAAGGCATGGTTGTCAGCAAAAGAGACAAGCCAAAATGCGAATAGAAAAGGAAAGTGTGCTGAACTGTTATGTAACGTCAGTTTTCTATATGGCAGTGAATGACGAACAATCTCCTGACAGATGAAGAAAAAACAAAGCAACAGAAATGTGGCTATACTGAAGGAAAACTACAAAAACTCCTTCAGAAGGTAATGAATGAAAAAGAGAAGAAAGGATTAAACATCAACTGCAAGAAGATAGAATCCATGGTTGTTAGCAAAAGGATGAGCTTAAAGTGTGAATTGAAAATCCAAGATACCAAAACCAAACATGTACAGAAGTTTAAATATCCAAAAAGTGTTTTAGCAGAAAATGGAAAGTATGACACCAAAATCTGAAGGCGCATTGGGATAATGAAAAGATGCCTTCCAAAAGCAAAGCAAAGTGTTAAGAGGAAAATTTTGTTAGAAATGTGGTTCTACTGAAGGATGTTGAGAATGCTATGGGCCGAACATGTGAGCAACATACAAAGTTTTAGAGAAAATAGAAACAAAAAGGACACTTGTACATAGAATCAGAAAGAGTTGAAATATCTAGGAGACATAATGAGGAAAGGGAGCTTGGAAAATTTAACACTGACAGGATATATTGAAGGCAAGAGGGACAAAGGAATGCAGCACATAATCTACCTAATAATCTTGTGTAAATGGATTTGGAGAGATAGTAAAAAGACAAAAACACTGCCAAGAGCAACAAGGGACAGGAAGTTGTGGAGAAACATGAATTAACACATCCTGAGAGAATATGGCACATAGAAGACAAAATAAAAAAATGATATGATATCCCCAGGAATGGACAGCAGAACCAGAAGAATATGCTTCTATAGATTAAATTAAGTGTTCAATTTGAAATTCTTTGAAGATTATCCAGACACATTGACATCGGAAGAGGGGACAAGGCATAAAATGATGCGATTACAAAGATGAGGATGTTAGTCCAATTGTAAAGAAATTTTAATTATTATATACAATATCAGATCTTATGAAACAAGTCAAGTTTTAACAATAAAATTGATATTAACCAATTGATGTTCATTAAACTTTCAAGATATATAGGCGACAAGCTAAAATTCAAATGATATATCTGTCTTTATTAAAGAAAAATATTGATATATTGGGCAGGGGGCAGGTTTTATCATGCAAATTAAGTGCAAATTTTAATATTTATAAAGTCAAAAGATATAAGCTGCAGAAACATTCCATATACATGAATATTTTTTAATTTTTGACATTTTATAACATTCAATAATGTTTTTTTTTTTTTTTTATTTCCCTGAAGATTTTATCACTTCCCAAAGAGCTGCTTTGTTTGAATATTGTTTTCCATTCTCAGACATCTTTTTTTTTTAAAGATGGATCACAAGTTTTCTATTGGATTAATATCTAGAGGTTAGGGCAATTCTATTAATCTTTTAAATGTTTTTAGCAGGGTGGACAATAGCCAAGTTTCCATTGCAAAACTTATTTTCAGGAAAAAGTACTAACTTGGTAATACATTTTAAGGTGTTAATTTATCATATGTTTGCCTATTTTTTATATATATATATATATATATATATATACACATACACACACATATAAATATATACACACAAATAAAACTAATAAGCCACTCGTATTGGAGGATACTTATCTATTAGGGCGGCTAGCCAATCCCTATTGCAGACGCTTGCCCAGGCATATTTGTGTTTGTTCAACGCCCATAGAACCAACCTGTGGTTTATACTGCAACTATGCTGAGCAGACCTTAGTTACAGTTTCTGGGAGAGAGTGCGTTATCTAGCATGATCAACAATCTGAACAAGGCCAAACACACAAACCCTTGATCACGATGACTTGTGACTTCGTGGCACCACAGATATCAATGGACCCCAAGGGTTCCATCTACCCAATTTCACTCACAAGGCTTGGGTCAGTCCATAGTATGGTTTTCAGGCACTTTCTAAAGGTGCTGCATGTTGGGATTGCCCCCCCCCACCAGACCGATAACATCAGGAAGTTTCCTTCCTGACAAATCAATCGTGGTGAGATTCGAACCCGAGTCTCATGGTCAGAAAGCAAATGTTCTAACCACTTGGCCATGAGTCCAGTTATATATATATATATATATATATATATATAACAAACTATGAAAAGAAAAAATATTGTCTTTCATTAATGATGAAGAGAGAACACGTTAACAAGAAAATCAAAATAGAAACAAACTTGTGAGCAAAACAGTTCTAATTTTAAACATTACACAGATTCCCAAAGAACAAATATTGCCAACAAATTAAATAGCTTTCATAAATCGTTATCAACACCTGCTTATTTTGTATTTTATAATCTATTGTGCTGAGTGTATTTGTAATATTGCGGTTTTCAAATAAAAAGTTTTTTTTCAAGCCAAGTAAAAATTTCTGCAAACATGTACTTGTGTATTTATACAACACCCCACATTTTTGTCTTCAATTTTTGTTCAAAATTTTCTCGTATCAAGCACAAGAAAATACAGTAATAATTTACATGGTTTCTGAAAAGCATCTTTCACTGTTCTGATGTGCCTCCGGATTTTGTGACATGTCTCATTTGCACTTACTAGAGAGAAATGTCACACCTACTTGATTTTGATGCCTCCAATGCATACCTACAACTTTGGTTGTCTCATCTGCTGACAACCATACATTCCGTCTTCTTATGGTTAATGAACAGCCATTCTTGATTTTCTCAACTAACTTCTCTAATAGATCTTTCAGTTTCATCTTCTATATTGATATGTCCACTGATACGCGAGGTCTTCTAATCTTTTTCGGATCATCTCACTGCACAAATTAAATAAATCCAGTAAAAATAAACTCGTTTTTATTGTACTCCTCTTTATTTATTTATTTTTATCTAGTCACTGGACTTCCTGACTGCATGCTTGTTACACTCCAGCCTATTTTAGTTGTCTATCGTACTTGGTAGCCTTCTTGAAATTTTCAAACAACCCCTTTATTCAAGCCACAGAAGTATTTTTTTTTAATTAATCATTTCACACAAGCAAGGCAATAATGCCACTAAGCTGCAAGAGTTTACTGCAAGTGAAACAATAAGATTAGTGAAGGGAAAGGACAAAAGAACAGGAACCAGAGAACAGGAACCAGAAAGATTGTAGACAAGGAGGAAAGCAAGAAACTAAAAGTTCCACAGGCAAGAAAAGAAACTATTAAAACTGAACTTACGATTACATTTCAACAGTAAAATGATGAGACCTATCTGCCAATCTAGTAATACACTTCAATTCATGCAGTTGAATGCATGATTTTTAACAAAAGGAACAGACCAACATGCAAATTACAAATTAAAGATACCAAAATCAAACAAGTACTATAATTCAAATATATGGGATGTGTTTTAACAGAACAGAAAGAGCAACGCTGAAATAGAAAGGTACACTGAGATAGTAAAAGATGCCTTCCAAAAGATAAGCAAAGTATTAAGAAATAGAAAAAAATTGTTACAAAGAGAACAGAACTATTATCTCATATCAGTCATCTTATATGGCAGTGAATGCTGGACAAGATGACAGATGAAGACTTAAAGCAACAGAAATGTGGCTCTACAGAAGGATGCTGAGAATATGGATCAAACATGTGAGCAATGACAAAATTTTAGAGAAAATGGAAACAAAAAGGACACTAATAACAGGAAGAGAATTAAAGTTTCTATGACAAATAATGAGCAAAAAGGGCTTAGAAAATTTGATACTCACAGGACAGATTGAAGACAAGATAGAAGAAAACAATGCATCACCTACCTAGTAGCAAGCTTGAGCAAATGGATGGCAGAACAGGGTTTAGGAGAGATAATAAAAAGACAAAATTTATTAAGAGCTACAAAAGACAGGAAATTGTGGCGAGCCATGTTCACCAATGTCCTGAAAGGACAATGCATATAGAAGTAGAAGATGGATTCTGACAGTTGTTTTCATCCCCTAAGAAAGAAAAGCAGAATATCTCTTATTACTTAATCCTTTCCAATCACACTTAATTTTAGCAGGTAGTTGGTTTTACTTTTGTATTACTTGCCACAACTTCATGAGGTGAACTACACACAGTTCTTGATCATATTCTCTTCTGAAAGGAGCTTAGTTAGAGAGAGAGAGCTCCAACAGTCTGAACTATTTTTAAACCCTTCAGAAAATTTGACAGAACAAGATAAAAGAACTGAAAGAATCAGTGCTCATGATAATCTCCCCAGTAGACCTAGCATAGATATAAACACTATCTGGGAGTGTCTGATCAAAAATCACTCTCCCTCATTATAAACATTAGGCTAAAATTACAAAATTACACAACTGGATTATCTAAGAAACTGTCTAACAGATTACAATGTTGACAAAAATATACCTGGTTTCCTGATAGCTATGAGTTCAATTCCTATTTCTGGTTCAGTGGAAGAAATGCATGTTAAGTAGAATGAAAACAATCTAACCCCTGTGGATAGAATCAAAATACCAAGAAGATTACAGAGTACAATAGATATCTGAAGTAGGCTGATCGCTGAAATAGGTTTCCTACTCCTAATGTAAAAGCAGATAATTGTCATAAATTGATTAATTCGTTAAAATAAAAAATAGTCATTTATGGGGGAATATTTTTAATTTTTTTTTTGCCAATGTGCATTTAGATTAGAAGTTTCTAAATGAATGTTTTCATCGCAAATAAGTTGAAGAAAATTTTAAATGGAGAATGCAGAAATAGCTGCAAATATGGGACAATAGCAACAGAAATTCTTAAAGTTTCTGACTGTCCTTCTAAGATAAAGGAAACAAAAAAATAAAGCTTATGTACTTTTGGAAAAAATAAAAATTTTATTGGAAACAAATATCCTTTTGGGAAGAGAAAATTCAGACAATGCACTCATTTCAAAATTAAAGTCAAATTTATGTTTCCTCTTTTGTTCAGAACAAACAAAAACAAATAGGTTTATGTTTACAAATATTTCATTTATTTTTAGGAAGTAGAGAGAAGTAACAGCTTGTTCCTTTGTGTATAATTTCATTTATAGATTTCTCATTTGCACTGTGTTTCATGCATATTTTTTTTATGAGACCTGTCTGTACACAGTCTTCTGTCCTTGACCTTCAATAAAGTCAAGTTTTCTTTGTCTTCGGATATAAATGGTTAGAGTGTATGAAAAACAAAATTCTGCCAAAACCAGTTTTTTGGCAATTTTTGTGTGAAAGTCAAAACAGAAACCAACATAAACAAAATGCACTCACAATTCAAGTTAAAGAGTTAGTTTTGGACCAGCTTTTGAGATTATATAATTTTTCATGGAAAGATTTTTTTTTTTTTTAGTTTAATAAATGAGACCCAATAGAAAAGGAAATATCTTAAAGCATTAAAAATAAAATCTAATAATAAAATAAAATTAACAAAATTGTCTAACATCTGCATCTGAAGTACAAATGTTAGACTTGTAGTACTTTAAATATAGTGTGAGAGAGAGATCGAGATCTCCATGTTTAACCAAGGATTGAATCAAGTGTCTTAACATTTCCACCAGTTAGATAGGTATTTGTCGTTTGTTGATGTTTTTTTGTTTGGGTGATTTTACACCTGAAGACAAAGTTCCAAACAAAGCCTCAACTAGCCATATTGTTAACCAACAAGAATCAGAAAAGGTGTCCATGATTTTCTATACATTGGAAATTTGAGTTGCTGCAGAAGCTTGATCCAGTAGTGGGAAGGGGATTAGTGTTACCAGTGCAACGTGTTACTGAAGATTATTGTAGTTAGAACCATGATTATTCAAACAAACTTGTTGAATTTTTTTTTCAATGATGACCAGAAACTAAAATAAAGCTATTAAATATTGGACGAATATTAGAGAGAAAGGTCAAAATAGCAATGACCTCTTGAAAACTTAGGCATTAATTTTGAAAAATGTCTGGCTCACTTCCGAAAGGTTTTTTGAAACCTGTCTGGCAACAAAGATTTTGAACAAGACTGTGTACTTGTATTCTTATTTTCTGAAAATGCTCTCAGAAATCACCACCCTACAAACATAAAAGATTTGAGTGTAGGGACCAGAAAAACAGCGACATTTTAATTTGAAGAATAAAATTTGAGAGAAATTTCATCACTTCAGTTTATACAGAGATGAATGAAAAAAGGCAAAGTGAAGAATGCACTTTTAATCTAAGTCTCAAATAGACTTCCTACCAACTGACAATTTTTTTAAAATTTCATTTTCGGAACTTAAAATGATGGTAAAGAATTTTAAAAAAATTCAAGTTTTGATACAGTGTTTCAAGTGATACAGTGTTTCAAGTGTATACAAGAACAAGAGAAAAACAGTTTGACTGTGTATTCAGTTTGGGTTAAAGTGCTGGGATCTTTTGCAACTCATTAATATTATTTTATTAGGATATATGTTCAATAAAAGCAATCTATTATAAGTTATTTTTGTTTTGTTTTTTCAACATCATTTTAATTGGCAAGCTGTTACAAATTGGATACTTATCAAAATTACATCAAAACCAAAAGCAGTTGACGAGTAAAGAAATTCTCTTCAGTAATTATGCACATGTTGAAAGATCATAAAGTGGAATTGGTAAATACCAAGTGAGAAGAATATGTGTCACCAAAAACAAATAAATAAATAAAAAACATTTGCTCTAATGCGATATAAAACCAAATAATCTGTCAAAAACTTGACCTTTCCCGTGTTCCCAACCAAAGAAAAAATATTCAAGTGAATTTCCTCTTTTGAAGAACCACAAATTTAAAGATTCAACTCATGTTCAATTCTTTAAAAAAAAAAAAAAAAAAAAAAAAAAAAAAAAATATATCCATCAATCATTGTATACAGTTTGAGTAATTTTATGTCTTGTTTCATTGTTTTTCGGCTGCAGACACCAGGAAACTTCTTCAAATGTTTCTTGTTCTGGAATAACAAATTTTGCTCTGTCACTATTAGAAGGAGAGATGGAGATAGATGGATGGATGGATCGATGGAGATGGATGGATCGATGGAGATGGATGGATCGATGGAGATGGATGGATCGATGGAGATGGATGGATCGATGGAGATGGATGGATCGATGGAGATGGATGGATCGATGGAGATA